>VZTB01007303.1:599664-613480 GCA_013397245.1 Thryothorus ludovicianus
TTCCTTCCTTCCTTCCTTTCCTTCCTTCCTTCCTTCCTTCCTTCCTTCCTTCCTTCCTTCCTTCCTTCCCTCCCTCCCTCCTTCCCTCCCTCCTTTCCTGTCTGCCTGCCTGTCTTCTCCCCTCCTCTGGTGCAGTTTGAGGCCATTCCCATTTGTCCTGTCTCTGGCTACATCCTGCTCTCAGATAGTTGTAGAGAATATTAAGGTCCCCTCTGAGCCTGCGTTCCTCCAGGCTGAACACTCCCAGCTCCCTCAGCCATTCCTCACAGCACTGGTGCTCCAGACCCCTCACCAGCTCCATTGCCCTTCTCTGGACTCTCTCCAGCTCCTCAATGTCCTTCCTGAATTGAGTGGCCCAGAACTGGACACAGCACTCGAGGTGTGGACTCTATACCGAGTACAGAGGGACAATCCCTGCCCTGGTCCTGCTGGCCTCATTATTTCGCTGCCTGGGAAAAGAAAGTCTCACCTGTAGTAGTACAGGGCACTTCCCAAAGGCAGCGGGAAACAGCATTTTTCTGTTCACTGTGTATATTTTAAACTAGTTTTAGGTATATTTATTCTCAAAACCTTTAACAGCATGGTTTTCAACATGTATCTTCTGTACATTTCATTTTATTTGTGGTTCTTTTTTGTGACGTTGAATATTTACCAGTGAAAATTAAGCTTATTTTCAAACTTAGAAGCCTGTCTGTACATCTTGTCTGAGGAAGAGGACTTTGATATGATAAACACACCTGACAAGGCCTAATTTATTCATATATTTCTTGAAATTTATCATTGATGTAGTAGTTAAAAAACACAACTTGAGATCATGAAGAAATGTGTGGGAAGCATATCTGGACTTACTTAAAACTTTGGAAGAATGTGAGAATTCACATTTATTAAGCCAAAATATAATAAATTCACAATGTAAAATACAACTCCAACTAGGCCAGATGATAAATGTTTTAATGCAATGCATGCAGCTGCTCCACTCTGTTTTTTCCAGTCCTTTTCTGTCTGGTCTATTTACCTCCCCTTAATAGCTGCAGGACATATTTATTGGGACCTAAATTTTCCCTAGTTGTTTGCAGCACAACTTTCTGGTCCAAGGAAAGGCTCGTATCTTTAAACTGTTTTTCCAATAAGAGCTGAATACAGCAAATACTGAATTAAAAACTTTATAAGCGCATTGCAAAGCAATTTCACCGGGTTTCTGCTTTCTGGGGAGCCGAAGAGGGGAGAAGGTAAGGAACTGTGTGTGATGTGTGCGTGCTGCTTGCCTGAAATGTCTGTGCACCCCTGCAAGGCTTGCAGCGACCCCCTGGAAGCTGAGGAGTGAGAGCCCCAGCTGACAGACAGATTTGTGTCAGAGGCAAAACAAAACAATGCTGGGCAATGAAAGAATGTGGAAGGCAAAGTCAGGTGCTGGCTGAACTGGGTTTGGCTTCAGCAGTGGTTGTTCCTCTCCTGTATAGGGTGATTGGGCCCCAGGTTACAGATGTTTCAGAAAACAAAGCCAGTCGTTGAGGGAGTGTATGTTCTGTATTAAAGTCGTTCTGGAGCCTCTCTCACCCAGGCATATGAAGACAATTTTTGTGTATGAGGCAGCAGGTGAACAACCCTGCTTATTCAGCAATACAGAAACAAGAGTAATGTGACAGAAGTAGTGAGACATTCATAGATATTTTTTCTAAGTAAAATAAGGAGATCCTGGGAAAAAATATAGAGATTTTTTTGGTTATCCTCTATGCCAGTTGCAAAACTTGGGACAAATGGGAACTATGACAACTTCTTTTGTAGCAGAAAAATGAAGATGTGTGTTGTGGGAGCCTCTGGCCAGCTCTAAGATGGTTAGTCACCATCCTATGCCTAGGAAAATGCACCATATGTTAATTTGTGCAGTAAGGACAACACCACCACGCTGCATTTTCCATATGCCCAGTATGCTGGGCTTTGTTTTAATAAAACTAGGCAACTCTCATACCAGGGAAAACATCCTCTTAGTAAACCCAGGGGACCCAAATATTGACCAGTAAAAATAAAATGGTCCCTGTGAAGTGCAGAGTGTAAGGGAATTAGTCTAAAAATGCTGGCCTCAGTGGAGGATGGAGAGGGAATATGATAAGACACTGGACTTAAATAGGGGTCAGGGCACAGGTATGCAGAGCTTTGAACGTGAAAATGGAAAGCACTGAAGTAATGTGATATCCATCACTTGAGAATATCTGCAGCTCAGCAGAAATTTCAGCTGTCTGTGGCCATTGTGCCCCTGTCACAGACTCAGAGCCCCTGAGTGCACCAATGAACTTGAGGGAGCAGTCCCAGCTACTGCCTGTAAGAAGCTGTGTTTCTGATGTACTGAAGGCAGCAAGGCACAAGCGTTTTGGGCATGTTAATAGCAGTCCAAGCTATACAGCACACAGCTGTGGCTGTTTTACTTCCATCTCATGTTGATATAGGTCTTTTCATGGCAGCCCCCACTCCACAAGCCACAGGGACCATGATGCATATTCCACACTGGCTCCCCAGTGTGTGAAATTCTTAAGCAGATGGTCCTACTCAGCATGATATCTTCAAATCCTCAATTTTTTGTTAGAGGTAATTTTTTCATGGGCGTGGATATTGCATGGAACAAAGGCACAGATCATATTCACATGGTTCCAGGAATGTTTTCACAAGTTTTGGCAACAGCTCTTGATCTAGTGACTGTGTGGCATAACACATCATTGAGCTCACTGGCTGTGGGAACACGTGGTGAGACAATTTTGTGACTAAAATGCTTTAACCTGCATATATGTGTCATGGGATGGACCTGCTAGGTGTACTTTGTGAGAGGGAATTAAATTAAACACTCCCCAGTGATACCAGTAGGATTTTTGCTGTGTACATTTCTAGGGGCAAGTAGAGCTTTTGCCACGTGAATCCTTTTTTTGGACAAACTTGAACAAGCAGATCAAATACTGGAGATTCTTTTGAGTATCTCCTACAATCACTGGATTCATAAACGCATTTCAGACCATTGATGTGTCCCATACATTTCTGAGTTGAATATAAACCAGAAAATAGACAATTTCTTGGCTTTTGGAGGGCTGGGTAAGGATTTTTGCATACAACATCTTGTCCTGTTTATTTTTATGAAATAGGATAAGAGGGAAGAGCTAAGGACAGGATGGGAGACTTATTTTCTTGCAAAAGAAACATCCATAATAGAGAGGATAAAGATAGACCATTTCAGGTTAGTATGGTGTCAGTGCTGTCTTCTGTCTCTACGTGCATACATTCCCTCATTCTGCTTCAGATTTATGGTTTTATAATCCACATGCTCACTTGCAAGGTTATGATGACCCATAAAACACATCTGTATTGTCTCATGTCTTTGTCAAACTCTCTGTCTTCTGCTCTGTCTCTGGTTCCTTTCATTGATGCAGAAAATGAGGAACAAAAGACATTTTTATAACCTGGTTTGTTTATTCATTCAAATAACAATTGAATTGTTTGAATAGCTCAAAATTGTAACCCTGATCAAATGACCTTAAAAAAAAGAAGGCAAACAGAAAACCCCCCCAACAAACCCAAAGAAAGTCTTTTTGAGGAGCAGCTGATTACATCTTGGACCGAGGAGAGGACACAGGCACCTATCACTCGTGCAACCCTCAACAACGTCTGTCACACTTAGTGCGAGGTGATGGAAACAAACCTGAGTTTTTGTGCTGGTACTTAGGTATTCATATGGACTTTGCTTAGATTGGCAGCAACACTTAAATGAAAAGTTTTGCGAAGAAATAGACACTAAAGATAATGTTATGCCTGTTGTTTCCATGGCAATGGACATGCTTGATGGACTATATCCATCATGTGTGCTCTGTAACCATCTGGTTTCACAGTCCTCATTTAAGACACTCTAGGAATAAAATGTAGGTAAACTTTAATCAGGTTTATAATTACTGTTGTCCTTACAGAAATTATTTAACATGATTTTTCAGCTGTCTCAGCATAAGGCCCAAAGGTCTTTTTAGGGTTTTATTGCTACATTTAAGGAATAGTTTAAGAATTGTTATTGTACTTTAGCTACAGATGCCACTGTTTCTTCTTGGTTTCTGAAACTGTGTTATAATGACATCACATTAAGATTTTTTTTTCCAGGCTCCAAAAAGGTCATGGTTATTTTTTCCAAATGGCTCTGTCAAGCATAAAAATTAACCATACTTTGAGCTGGATTTTCTGTATTTGTAATGTATGTTTATGTTAGAGTTTCTGTCAAAACAGGCATTAAAGATAAATGTAGCTAATTAAAAGAACATTTGCTTAGAGCTCCTGGTAATAGATACCTCATTGTGGGGTCTTGAGGTAAAACTTACTTTCACAATTGATTCAGTTTATGGGATTGTGTTTGAACATTATAGAAGGCTATTTCAATTTTCCAAATTGTGCATATTAGCCGGAGAACAATCAAGTTAAGTCTATAAGTAAACTGCAGAAGAGAAGCCCGGGTGTACTTGCTAACTATGTAAAATGTTCTTGTTGGCTCTACTTCCTACACTTCATCATTTCAAATAATACTTCCCAGCAGTAAATGTAAGTGAAAACTGGTTTTACAGAAGGGAAAAAGCCTATCTGGCACTGGATGAGTCAATAAGTTGCACACTGTAGCATAAGATAAAGAAAAAAATTAAAAATATCCCATATCAAATTAGGTAATTGTTTCTTTTTTCTTACTTTATTTTACTAAACAGCTGTGCTCACAACATTAATTTCATTGCACATGACATCTGTGTTATCCTAGGGACTCCTATGCTGGGGAAAAGGTCAATGCCAACTGCCATTGCTTCAAGTTTCCATAAACTTTCAATGGCCAATAATATTTTGTGCTTTATAAAATGAAAGTAAAATAAAAATGTATTTGTGTAGCACCTTTCATATTAAGGGATTTCAAAGAAAACTATGAACTGTAGGCCCAATCCTTTAGTTACATAAACAAAACTCCCATTGATTTGAGCAAACTTATGCCAGAGTAAAGAGGGCAGAGGAAAGGTGTCAGGATTTGGCTCTGCATACAGCAGGCAGCAGTCACTTCATCCACTAATAAAGTTCAGTCACTTTTTGGATGGGACTTGGCAGTTGTTTAACATGAGTGGTCTAGAGCTGACTCAGTTTAAATGGAAGGATAAACAAAAAAATAGTTCTCTAATTAAGATTTCGTACTTAACTGGAACAAGCTTTGAAAAATTGAAGGACTGGTTAGGAGAGACAGCTGGGACTGGATTTCTCAGGGTCTTCAAAGTGGAAAAGGTTTGGAAA
Source organism: Thryothorus ludovicianus (assembly GCA_013397245.1). NCBI lineage: Eukaryota > Metazoa > Chordata > Aves > Passeriformes > Certhiidae > Thryothorus > Thryothorus ludovicianus. The sequence goes on from VZTB01007303.1 coordinate 604,948, forward strand.
TGCTTCAGGTCAAAGATGCCGAGGAATACATAGAAGTGCCATGGGGAAAATTACATAGGGATGTGTTTCAGACCTGGCAGAGGGAACTACTGCCTCAGGAAGAATATTGGGAATAAGCAGGGAGCCTATAGGAGCTGAAAAAAGGACTGCTCTAGTGGAAATACTTGTTGCAAGAATCAAAACCAGTGAGAATTGTGTGAGACCTCTACCATGTCATAGATCTTTTGCCCCAGTGTTCAGGAGGGATGACAATTTTGGCCATGAAGACAAATGGGAAGGGATCATTGGGAACATGGCATCCAAGTGCAAATTTCAGCTTGAAAGTTCATCTTGAGTGGGATGTATCACCTGTCTCCGTCCCAAGAGGCTGGAAGATATGCTGTTGAGAGCTGCAAGCTTCATAACACCTTGGGATGGAGTGAGTATTGTCACTACAGACAGGAGAGTGGCAAGGGAAACAGCTGTACTTAAGTATGAGAAAAGGTGTGCAGACAGCCATGGACAGAAAAGTCTGATCTAAACTGTGTGTAAGGCTCTACATCAGGCTTTGGAAGAAATCCTGAAGGAGAACCAGGAGATAAATTTAACACAGAAAATGTCAAATAATACTTTAACTGAGGTAGATGACACTGAACTGCTACATTTCCCACAAAAATAATGTGTCAAATATAATCTATCAAGATTTTAGGAAAATATGCTTTGGAAATAAATGCACAACTTTTACTTGCCTTAATGAGAGGAATCAGGGGTGGCACTGTAAAGCAGGTATCAGGAATCATGAATATGGACAGCAGCAGCCTGTGGAAAGGGATGAAACCAGACTGGTAACTAATATTGCTTTTGTTTAATACTTTCTCAGTGACTGGATGCAAATATGAAGAGGGTCGTGATAAAATGTACTGATATGCAGGGTTTAGAGGCATTGCCAGTACAAGTCTTTTGGAGAGAGCAAAGTCTAAAAGCCCAGACTGGAATAGGAAAAATTGTAATAATAAAAAATAATGTAAAAACAAAATCTGCTAGAAGCTCAGGACTCATCTATTCATAGAAGAATTTTACTTTTTGTTCAAGGTTTGACTAAGAGTCACCAATGTGATGTAACCATAAAAAGACAAATGCAGATCCAGAATTTGTCAGTCAAATTACTGTCAGTGTGGGCAAAAAATACTATCATCACCCTACAGGGCTTTGACTAGTCGTCTTCTCAACTTCTGTCTTTAGAAAAGCCTTTGGAAAGCCTAGTAGGAGTAGACAAGGACCCACACAGGTTCAGAAAAAGTGTCTTTGTCCCTGTGGACAGAGACGGTCTTGGTCAAACCGGTGAAATGAAGGTAAGGGGGAGGGCACAAGAGAAAGCAGCAGGGAGAAAAGTAATTTAAACTAAATCAAAATATTTTCACATGTACAGTGGGTTTCAACTGAGAAAAATCAAGTTTAAGTTTGAAACTAGAAGGCAACTCCTCATTCTTAGAGGAAGCGCATTTTGGAATATTCCCCAGTTGAGCAACAGAGGCCAAAACCCAACAACTTTTATGTTGGTCTGTATGAAAGAAATTATACAATGTGTTTGCTTACACTAACAGGGGAATTGACTTAATGGCCCAGAAAGTTCCTCAGAGCCCTGTGTTCTGATATCCTCTGCAGCAAACACTGTTGCTGTAGAAGAGATTTGAGCAGAAATTAAGTGCAGTCCTGTTGAAATTGAAGTGGGAATTTAAGTTCCCCAAGAGTAATTAGCCTTGCTGCGTGTGGTCAGGACATGGAAGAGGCATTTAATGGCTGCGAATATCAGTAGGTCCTTAAGTGGTGGAGGAGATTAAAAGTCACTGGGATATTCATAGAGTAATACTCACTTAAGTCCAAGGGATATGTCCTTTTGAACAGCAACTGTTAACACCGTGTTGGGATACTGGTTTAGACAACTGCTATGTCTGACTGTCCCAGGCCATCCCAGACGTGGAAGAAACAAAATCACACAGCTTGCCTTTCAATTAGCAATTGCAAATGTCCTGTTCTGGGGATAGCTTTGAATGCACAGTACTATAAAAAGAATCCACTTGTAAGGATTAAAGAGACATGCAACACCGTGGCTTTCATGCAACAGGACTCCAAATATAGCAAAGAGGGGAAATCAACTTCCATTTATCTAAACACAGACACATTTTTCAGCAAAATGAATCAATTAAATTGGAGAGTGTTCTTAATCTGTTGTCTCAACATCTCAGTTTTAACATGCAACTTAAAATGAGATCAGGGAGAGGTATTTTGAATGTAGGCAGAAATTTTTTGCTGGCACCAACGCTGCCTGGCTTATGAAAATTGTTGAGAGTTGTTGTCTAACAGTATTATCACCTGAAGCAGCACACAGTGGTAGGGTTTACTTTTAAACTACTAAAAAACATTAAGAATTAATTATGTTAGAGGCATGCCATTAATTGTGGCATAATTTTCACCATATGTAGAATATTTAACTGCACATTTTGTCACAGTGCAATTATAGGAAATGTTTTTACAAGATGTCTCTCTGGCTGTGTATACATTGTGGTTGCTCTAATTATTTTCCTCCGTTATAATGTACAACATTCCCAGGAGCCTGTCTTGTAAACCCTTCACTGATAGACAGGATACATAGACAGTAGTGTAGTGTAGTTTTCTCTTAATTTTATATTTTGATGAGAAATAAATTTGAAAAAGTTGTGCAGTCTATGCACATGTATTAGTGTCTTCCTTTTTATTTATATTAGACACATATCCAGTATTTTGTTTCCAGTGCTGTGATGCTCTAATCCCTGAGGACACTAAAATAGCTGAGTGAAATTAACACTGAAAAAATATATAATAATTTGCCTCAAAATAGCTGCTGCTATTTGAAGTATGCTGTGCAGCATGGTTCTGCTCTGAATTTTCACTCACATTGTATATGTGGATGCAATAATGATGGGCATGCAATTAGTCAGCAATTGGCAGATGCTGCACAAGTCACCACTCTACACTTAATCTCTTCCTGGAATAATGGGAGAATAATATTTGCATTGGCTAATAGCCAAAAGTCCTTTTAAATACAACTTGATTTTGTATATTTTACCCAATTGTATAATTGTATGGACAAAATTTGTGTATACTAAATGGCGTATGCTACATGAAATTTTCTCAAATATAGTATTAGCTATTCTAAAAACAATTTCTCCAGACATAGTAACATAATGTGGCCAGCACACCTGTCTGGCTGGATAGAAAAATTGCAAAAAAGAAATAGAAAATTATCTGATTCCTTTTACTTCCACCTGACAAATCAGTGGAGTTTTCACTGATGTTGTGATTCTTAGATTATTATATGTTTAACATAAATTGGAGAAATATCCTGTCTGTTGTCTCATCAAGGCATCAAGGTAAGACTAGTTTTTCCTGATCACCTAACCTCCACCCTACACAAATAACAAACAAACAAAAAAACTTAAAACAAAAACAACAACAAAACCCCTCAAACACTCAAAAACTCTACACATAAAGCATTTAATGTGGTGGGTCACATTTTTTAAAATATGATTTTAGAAAGACTATAGGATTAAGAATTGCTAGTGTTATTGTACCACTGAGAAAATGAAACTTTGAATTTTAATATAGCTACAGTTTGAACAAAATCTTCACACTAAAGCTTTGAAATAACAGGTTGGTACCACTTGCCTTAGCTTAGACCCACTGATGAACTCATTGGGAATTTAAATTCTGATCATACCACCATGGTAAGCATCAAATAAGTCAGAATTAGTATTTTTGTTTAGACTTTATGTAGGATATCTGAATGAGTCCCTTTTCTCAATCATATTCAGTCTTCAGGTCTATCTTCATCAAATTATGCAGACAAACAAGTTGTAATGGAACTGACTCTGGGAGTACAGTGAAAATGTAAAATTTGAGACCTGCGTTGAGACCTGAGGTCTGTGGAGAATTTTTCGTTATTTTTGGCTGGCTGAGGGTCATGTCACTGCACAGGCTGCCTGGTTCAGTCTCCTCCAGGCATGGATTTGCCAAGCAGGTGGGAATGCTCCGTGCACTGGCACCATGGCCACATCCAGCCCTGTGTGTCAGGGCTGCCTCCTTTGCAGCACGAGAGACACAATTGTCCTGAGAGTACACAACACAGCCATGGCTGCCTGATCTGAGGGAAGTAGTTGAGACCTTCTGCAGTTTTCTTATCTATAGAATGGTTTCACGGCTGGAATCATAGATTAAACAGTCTTTATACATTTTTGGAATTATATTGAAATCAGATCACAGGGGATATAAAACTCCAGCAAATGCTTATAACACAACGCAGCATAAGCAATTGCTGATTGTATGAAGAATATTTATTAAAATCATAAAAGTGGTGTGTATTAATCTAGTAACTTCTAAATTTGGATTTTTTTCATATAAATGAACTAATTTCAATGTTATGTTTGCTATAATGACAAGAGTAAACCAGATTCAAACCAATACTGTGATCATGTCAACATTCATAGATCATCAATGGCAGAAGTTCATATTTGTTCATAAAGTCCTATATTTCTTTTTAATTTAGAAGTCTTAGTTTCTGATATTAAAAGGGTAAACTGATACATTATCAGTCATAATAGCATAACTTCAAGCCACCCTCTAGGAAAGAGTTTAAATGTTAATAGATCCGGGTAGGAGGAGATTTAAACTAAGCTTTAGAAATATTCCTATTATGAGCTCTTTGGAGTTTTTTGCCCAAGGAGAAAAAAAGAGTGATGAATCCTTTAGTCTTTTAAAATTAATCTAGGTGAGATATTAGAAAGTACAAGTAACAATCTTGCACTGGCAAGTAAAGGGCAAGTTGACTTTTTATTTTCTAATGACTAATGCTATTATTTCAAGCAGTTTTGCTACCCAAAGAGCACAAAAGACAGCAACCATGAATAGCTACAAGATAATGATACAGGTCTTGTTTTATTTCATTGTTTTATTTAATTTATTTAATTTCATTCTCCAATTGATAGCAAAAAAAAATTATAAAATGTTGGTTTAGTGCTTTATTCATGAAGGACTTCCTGACGATGAGTTTTGTGAAGATCATCCCCTGTGCTACAGAGACAGATGTTTTCTGTGGCCCTGATTCAATAAAGCAATCCTGTTCAGGAAAGCAGTTAAACCAGAGAAATATCCCAACAACCTGCAGATGAGAACATGACAATTTTTCAGTATTGAAAAGAACTAAAAACACATGCTTTAATGTGACATCTTTGACTGACAGTTAGCTTCCCTCAGATTATCCAGGGAGGAATTGAAACCAGGTTAACTGGGGGCCTGAGTGAATGTATGAGTTTTTATAGATCTGATTTTTCCATTACTTATAAACTATTCTGAGTATCAGACTAACTTCAGGTCAGATTATTCTGAGTTTGACAAATATTTTTTTCCTCATCCAGTTCTAAATCTCCAGCTTGTGTCCTTTCCTGAGACAGCAGATCAATGTCCAAGAGACACATGATGCCAGCTTCTTATTTTGTGTCCAAACTCAAGAGCTGAATGACAACACACACTCGTGAGTGTCATGATTGTGATTCAAGAACCAGTGTATGAATCTATATTTACATCTATATAACTTTTACAAAAAGGCTTATCAATTTTTTTCTTTGCAGCTCTGAAACTTTTGGCAGAGTTGCCACAGGTATGGAACAATCTTCCTTTCCCATCCCAGTCAAGTGAAATCCCAGGTGATTGCACTCATCTTTAAAAAGAGTAAAAAAGAGGATCCTGGGAATTACTAACCTTTCTGCCTCACCTCTGTGCCTGGGAAGATAATGGGACAGACCCTCCTAGAAGCTGTGCTAAGGCACGTGGAGGACAGGGAGGTGATTTGGAACAACCAGCACAGCTTCTCCATGTGTAAGTCCTGCTTGACCAGAACAGTGGGCTTCTATGATGGGGTGACTATACCAGTGGATAAGGGAATAGCTGCGGATGTCATCTGTCTGGATTTGTGTAGGATCTTTGACATGATCCCCCACAATGTTCCTCTCTCTAAATTGGAGAGAGATGGATTTGATGAGTGGACTTGTAGGTGGATGAGGAAATGCTTAGATGGTTGCATCCAGAAGGTAGTGTTCTATGGCTCCCAGTCCCAATGGATATCAGTGACAAGTGGTGACCCTCAGGAGTCCATACTGGTACCAGTGTTATTAAATATCTTCACTAATGATGTAGATGAAGGGATCAAGTGCAGCCTCAGCAAATTTGCAGATGACACCCAGCTGAGCGGTGTGGTTGACACACCTGAAAGAGAGGATGCTAGCCAGAGGGACCTGGGCAAGCTCAAAAAGTGGGTCCATGAGAATCACTTGAGGTTTAACAAGACCAAACGCAAAGTGCTGCCTCTGTGTTGGGGATCACGTTGTGGTATCAACATAGGCTGGAGATGAACAGATCCAGAGCAGCTCTGCTGAGAAGGACTGGGAGTGCTGGTGGGTGAGAGGCTGGACATGACCCAGCAATGTGAACTTGCACCTCAGAAAGGCAATTGTGTCCTGGGCTGCATCCAAAGCAGAATGGGCAGTAGAGTGAGAGAGGAGATTCTGTCCTTCTGCTCTGCTATCTTGAAACCCCACCTTGATACTGCATTGACCTCTGGAGTCTCCAGCACTGGAAGAACATCAGTCTGTTGGAGAGGAGGGCCACCAAGATGGGACCAAGATTAGAGGGATGGAGTACCTCTCATAGGAGGAAAAGCTAGAAGACTTTGGACTGCTCAGCCTAGGGAAGAGAAGATTTCAGTGTAACCTAACTTGAGCCTTCCAGTACCTGAAGGGAGCTTTCTTTTCTTGTAAGAAACATGGAGAGAGGCTATTTACAAGAGAATGTAGTGACAGTTCAAGGGATAATGGCTTTACACTGAAAGAAAGTTGGTTTAAATTTGATATTAGGAAGAAATTCTTAACTGTGAAGGTGATAAGACACTGCTCAACAGAGGTTGCTCAGAAAAGCTGTGGATACCCCATCCTTGGAAGTGTTTAAGGCCTGGCTGGATGAATCTTTGAGCAACCTGGTTTAGTGGAAGGGGTCCCTGTGCATGGCAGGGGCGTTGGAATGAGATGATCTTTCAGGACCCTTCCAACCCAATTCATTCTATTATCTATGATTCTAACCAAGCCAAATTAGTTCTTCAGCAGACTGGCCACAGGATGAAAGGCTGTGAGACACAGGTCTATATCATGGCCAGGGCAGGAGGAGATGACACAGCTGAGATTCAGAACCCATGGATTTCCAAGAAGCTGCTGCTACCACAGCTGCTTTGAAAGAAGAAAACATTCAGCTCTAGACAGGGCCACGTCCTCTCCATAGCTTGCTTTTTGCATTTTCATTCTTATCACTGTGAACCATCTAAACCACACAATAGTTCTTTTCCCCACCTTAATCACATCCCCATGCTACTTCTGTTGACCAGAGCTGATGCATTTACAAGCTGGAAACCTGCTGGCACTGACCAGTCTTGATGACTGACCTCTGTTCTGGTATAAGCTCAATTAGTTCATACAGGGTCCATATGGCAGTTTTCTCTCCCCCTTCCCCCTTCCCTTTTTCTGATTCTCTGAAAGTCTGCAGTTTTGTATGTCTTTTGCAGTGTCTCCCCATGAGTATTTCACTTCTGTTGGCACTTTCCATAACAGTATTAATAATGACATTTTGCTGGCATGGGGCCAGCTGTAAAAGTTTATGGAGTAATTTTGTAATAGAGCTGCAAGAGCTTAGCAAAAACCCAGCAGGTGAACAAGCTTTCCTCCTCACTCTTTTAAAATAAAAGTTCTCCCATTCCACAAGCTTTCCAAAGTCTTTGCACCAGGGTTTCTTGGAGGCAAGATGTGCATATTTTAATGTGACAGGTTTAAGAACCAGCGTTCTCCTGTGGCACTCCCACCTCCAGCTGCAAGGCTGTGCCCCTAGTCCCCATTCTGAGCCATGCTCATTGCAAACATTGAATATAAAATTGCTGTTTTCCCCTTGCCCTCCACCTTCCAGCTGCATATTCCCACCCTGGTTCCCTGCTTGGAGCAATGATTTAATAAATATATCTACAATAATCATCAGCGCCTCTGCCTGCCCTCCCCCTCCCAGCTGCAGTTTCCCACCCTTATTTCTCTTTTGTGCCATGATTAGTACATATGTTTAAAATAAAACTCATCGTCTCTTTCTCCCTTCCTCCTTCCAGCTGTGGATTCCTCCTGCCTCCACCTTACCCAGATTTTCAAATCTAGTTTATAGGTAAATTTGAACCTTATACAGTGCCTCTCCTTCCTGCTGCCTGCCATTTCTCCATTGCAAATGAAACAGTGGGCTTTAATGTGAAAGCAGATCATAGCCCTCAGTGGTGTTGACGTGAAGCCATGAGCTATCTGAAAATAGCAGAAAGATTCCTCTGCATTTGAATCCCTTTCTTGCCAGTGTCTCAGCCATGAGGGGCAAGATCCTGAAAGATGAGGCTGTAGCCAGGACTGCAGTCCTTTGTGTATGAAGCCAGAGGTTTCCTGATTCCTGT
>VZTB01007303.1:613901-748318 GCA_013397245.1 Thryothorus ludovicianus
TTTTCCTGCAAAGTTGCTTTCAGAGGATTAGCCTCTAGCATGTCCTGGAGCAAGGGGTTTCTTCTTCCCCAGGTGCAAGACTTTTCACTTCCCTTTTTTGAACTTGTTGGCCTATTTCTTCTGCCTTTCGAGGTCCCCTTCAACAGCAAAACAACCAGCTGGTGTAGCAACCATTACCCACAGTTTTGTATATTCTGCACATTTACTCACTCTGCCCCACCACCAAGGCCAATAATGAAGATGGTAAGTGGGCCTGGATCCAGTATCATCTCCTGGGGTGCACCCCTAGTGACTTGTCTCTGTCAGTTTTCATGTCATAGATAATAGCCCTTTGGGGTGGCTGTTCAGCCAGTTTCCAGTCATCTCACTGGTCATTTATCTTGAGCAGTTTATCTATGAAGATGTTACGGGAGACAGTGAAAGCCTTGCTGAAATCAAGACTAACAACAACCATTGCTCTCCTCTCATCCACTGGACCAGTCAAGTCAACACAAGAGGTTATTTCAGGTTGGCCAGGCATGATTTCTTCTTTGTAAATCCATGCTGATCTTTCACAATCAACTTCTTGTCTTTTATGTATAGAAATGGTTTTTAGCACTACTGGCTCTACCATGAGCCAAGGGACAGATTGACTTGGCTGTAGTTCTAAGGTAAGTCTGAAAATCATACTCTCCTGAAGAAAGGAGTGACATCTGCTTTTGATCCCCATTTTGATCTTTCAGAGATAACTGAGTGGCTTTGTCATAACACCAGCCAACTCCCTCAGTACCCATGGATGAACCACCACTAGTCCCATGAACATCTGTATGTCCAAACTGTTTAAATGTTCCCTGACATGATCCTTCTTTACAAAGGGCAGATCTTCTCTACTCCAGGCTTTACCATGGGTCTCATAGGCCTTGGATTCCTAAAGTCTGGTCCTACCAGTAAAGGCTGAGGCAAAAAAGACATTAAACACTCCAGTCTCTTCCATGTCCTTCCAGGTCCTAGTGACCTGTCACTAGGTTCCCTGTCTTGTTTAGATGTGGGGCCATCTTTTCCCTAGTTTTCCTTTTGTTGCTGATGTACCTGTGAGAACCCTCCTTGTTTTATTTCACATCCTGTAGAGGCCCAAAGGACTAGATGAGCTTCCTTTCTGCACACATGGACAATGTGACTATCTTGTCTTTGGGTAACCTGTCTTTGCTTCCACCTTTGCCTACCTGTTCTATTTCTGTTTTGTCAGGAGCATCTTGCTCATCCATGAAGGCCTCCTGCTGCCTTTCCTTAATTTCCTGAGCCTCAGGATGACCATTCTGGAGCTTAAAGAAGCTTAGAGGACCAGTTCTCCTGGTCCCTTCTTCTATCCCAGCCTGTACAAGCAGATACATAAAGAGTCTAAGTAGGCTTTCCCTAACTGCAAGGTTTTGACTCTTCTGTTTGCTTTCCTCTTGGGATCCTGAACTCCATCATTTCATGGAGCTCAAAGGACATGCCATGCTTTCATATCCTGGATCAGTTCTACCTTGCTTGTAAATATGATGTCCAGAACATCTCTCTCATGTGTGATCATCTTGATCAAATGTCTCAGGAAGTTGTCATCTGTGTGCTCCAGAAGCCTGGATTTCTTGTGCCTTGATGTATTGTCCTTGAGGAAATACTGAGGTGGTCAAAAAAGGCTTTATTTATTTCTTCTTGATCAGGACATTGGTAGCAGGCACCCACTGCAATGCAGCCAGTGTTGGTCTTGTAATCCTGTAATCCTTGTAATCCTGACCCACAACCTCCCAGCTAGATCAATGTCCAGCCCCAGGCCAATGTCCACACGGTCCTACTGCTCTCACAAAAAGGTCAGCTCCCTCTCATTTCCCTTCTTGGGCAAGCCTGTCATTCCTAGACAGCCAGCAACCATCCACAGCAGTGAAGCTGTGGTTGGAGCAGTTCCACCCAGGTCTGTGATCCCAGTGATATTACAGCCCTGCAAGTGCACACAGATCTCTCATTCCTCCTGTTTGTTCCCCACGCTGCTTGCATTAGTGCAATGAAATAGTGCCCTCCCGAGAGGCACCCAGTCAGGCTGATTCCCCAGAAGAGATGTGAGGGCTTTCCCAATAATGCTGTCCAGAAGACACTTCCTTATTTATGGGCATATGTTTGAGACAGGGCTCCCTTCAGCCCTGTTTTGTTGATTCAGTTTTGTCACGTGGATCCCATGTGTGACTGTACTGTTCCTTGACTGTCACATGGTTGTAAAGAGCAAATCCCTACTGTCAACACCTGCTGTGCAAGCAGTTGTTGACCCACAGGGTCTGTGCTCTCTCCATAAGCCCATGTCACATGGGAGAGACATAAGGGGTTTTTTATTGGACAACAGTCAAGGATGAGGCATGTGGTATCTCATGAAAAGCATTGTGAATTTGCTGCCCCAGGGAACACTTTTTCCTCCCAAACTCACTCCAAGTACACCTACAAGGCAAGAAAGGGACCTTCTCTTCCCTCTGCACTGAGCTTTGCAAGGACTCCAGAGGGTTGGTTAAGTTTTGGGACTAAACTTGGGCCAATAAGGTGGAAAGCCAGAAATCCCTGCTCAGACTCTGCATCAGCATTTCTAAACCCTACCTGCCTTATTCTGGACAGATGCTGATGGCATGACTCAAGTCAAGTTCCTTGTGGCAGGCACTGAGGTGGTGCTCTGCATAATTCACATGAGTGGGGCAGGCTAAATGTACAAAGGGGTCTTTTGTGGGTTAAATAATCACACAGAAAATGTTGAGTCCACAGAAGATAATTCAGTTTGGGTCTAGATGTTACTGGAACACTTTGGGAGTGGCCCAGGAGGTTAGGGTGTCTACAAACTGTATAATCTATCTTATGCTAATGCATTTTGGGAACAATTCCACAAAGTAAAGAAGAAAGGGCCACCATGTTACAATAGCAGTTAGATTATGGTATTGATAATAATTGGTCTTGATGGTATGTTCAAAACCACACTTAGTTCAAATAAGTTTTTCATCCATGCAGCTTACATGCTGTCATCTGGGATATGCATCAACTTTTTGCAGAATGAGAGATCTGCTGGAAGCATGACGCCTGGACAGAAACTGAGTGATACCCTCTGCAGTGTCACATGAAGCAAAACAGTTTTGCTGCCTTCTCTGGGACAGGGGCCATGATCTTCCTGCCCACTTAGGAGTGGTCAGCACTATTAATAATGCTAATGAGGAAAATCCAAGGTTGTTGTCCAATTGTCATTATCTAATTGCATTTAATCAGTGCCTTGCAAAGGAAAGGTGGGTCTGCCAGACAATGTTATTACTGTGTTATAGCAGGGTGAGTTATTTTAATTGTTATTCAAAGTAGAGAGTTTATAGAAAATATATTTAAAAAAAAAAGGCTTCTGTTCCACAGTGTTTCTAGTTGGCTGGAATAGATCAACATCTCATCTTTCACCTAAATAGGAATCCCTGAATCCCTGAACTCCCTCAACTACTCTTATTTCTGAGTCAGTTTCTAGCTGAAACAGCATTCCAGAAAGAAGATAAGATTATCCTTGATCAAAACAATGTTCTTATTCTCTACTCTGGCTGGAGAAACTCTGTGGAGGAAGTGGCTGCTGAGACAGGGAGAGAAGAAAAGCCAGTGTTAGGCTATCTTGGGACTACTCCACCTTCTGGAACAGAGAGAACTGGAAAAGCTCTGTATCCTGCAGAAATGTGAACTCTGCTCCACTGGTGTCCTCTGGCCCTGTCTCACCTCTCCCCTAACGTGTTTTCAGCATGCTGTTCTCATAGCCCTAGACCTATGCAAAAAAGGGCTGTTTGGTTTACAGGCTTATGCACAAAGCCCAGACAGAAACCCCCTCTGACATTACAGTTTTCACCACGAAAGAGACCTTTGGCCTTATGGTCCAAGTACAGCAATAGAACAAACATTCAGTGGTTGCAGAAAGCTGCAGGTCAGGGTGATCACAATGTACTGAAAACTCACCAAATAGTTGTCAATCAGAAGCATGGAGCCTTTGTTCGAAGACCAGATGAGCATCATCTGGTAGAAATACTTCAGGTGCCTCAGTGTTTGTTATTTGATAGCGATTTGTAGCTGGAACAGTAACACCTGCAGCAGCTGAGCATGGAGTACAACTTGTTCTGTGACCACCTCCAAAGCCCATCAAAGCTGGGAGGGAGTCTTTGGCTCCAACTGTCTTTCAGCCAGGCATTAATCTAATGTACCAAAAGTATCTCAGACAAAATCCTTTTTATATCAAACTACCCTCTGAAACTACCCTTTCCCCCACCTTTTTTATTACTTCATCAAAATACATCCAGCTGTTCCTGTGCTTGTAGCAGTACAATTTGCCCCAGACATTCCAATGGAAAATTGTGTACATATATAAGTCAGTAACAGCTGAATCCATTTTCTTCAAACTCCCTTATTTTAAATCTAATGGAAATCTAGAGAATGTGACTTGCTTGCCCTAACTTAATTAGCTCAGTAATTTTAAGATTATTAGCACTGGGCTTTTTTTACTTCTGCTCAGTATGTTCTGAATTCCATCTCTTTGCTCATAGAAAAATGTTGTTACACAATGGGTTATTTTAAACTGTAATTGTCCAGCAAACTTTAAACACATATTAGGCCAGTACAGTGCAAAGAGAAAACAGCAGTAATCTCTTCACTACTCCCAGCTGTTACTGGCTGCATGACATGATAATAATAAAAACTTGCATTTCTGTAGAATATTTCGCTTCAGGAAAAAAATTGAAGGATGTTGGACTGCTCTCGAATAATTTATGAATTCCATATGTTTATAAGTGTCTTTAAATTCCATGAGGGATTTACAGTATGGAAATATGTTTGCTCCTAGGAGGTGTTGACTGTCCATGGGCAAGAAAGAATATAATTGCATTTAGGATATGCTGCAAATGCCATCTGCTTTGATGTCCTCCATCTGTGCAGCTGTGGGGTTTAGCAAACTCTGCCCACCTGGGAAAAACATGTCCTAAGCAGGATGTAGAGGAGGACCAACATTGAATTAAATAACTTCTGAAGGAGTAAGGAATGGGTTTTAAAGAAATGGACTTTCAGGGAAAACTAATAAATAAATGTCATTGAAGTTCTTTGTTGAAAGGTGACAAACTCCTAGGTAACATAAATGTATTAAACACGATGATTTCAAAATTTTTAATCTTTTGTTCTAAAGGACTAATCTGTGCAGTGCTGTTAAGAAGGTTGCCCCATAAAATCTTCCAGAGAAGTGACTGTTCCATCAAAAAGGAACTTGTGAAATGAAGTTGGCAATTCAGGAGCTAGTCTAAGGCCAGGAAAATTGCAGCCTTGGTCTCAAGGATATATGAGGTGTCTTCTGAGAGACCATAACAGGCAGAAGAGCAATTCATCCTATAAATACCATCCAAGACTGGGAGAGGGTCGGGGACAGAAAACTGTATCTTTTATTTGTGTGGAGAGTCTTTCATGAAACTGGAAGTTCGTGGCGCATACAGATGTATGGTTTGAGACAACAAAATGCTTCATTTTGATGTTTTCAGTTAGCATATTTCACTTTTCGTGCTCCCAAGTTAAAACATTCTGCTCTGTTTAACTCCCCAGACCATCTCAGTTGACATCCATGCATATTTCCAGGTGATTAGGAGAGTGCTAGGCCAGTGCTCACCACTGTGGCTACAGGTGCCTGACCAAGTTTCTTCGTGGTCCCTTGAGCTTGGCTCTGGAGTCTGTTGGCTCCCATGTGTCACCACAAGACCTGGATGGAAGGGGAACTTTCCCATTGCAGGGAATGTAGTCTGGCCAATGTAGACCTGTAATGTGGAGGGGAGAGAGCATGGGCCATCTGAGTTAAAAACTTTCATGGTGGAAATTGTTGCTAATGGGAAACTGGAATATCTGGAAGACTTGGGATGACTTGGAGAAAGATCCATTTTGTAACTTCAATAGAGCAGAATACATTAAAAATGCTGAAGCAGGATAAAAAGACCACCTTTTTTAACTGCAGTGATAGAGATCTGAAGTGTTTCAGAAAATAAAAATTCTTTGAAAGCTCATTTAGACAGAATCGAAATAACCAGACTTCCTTGAAAACAAATTGCTTTACATTACAGAGCAGAAACTATAGTAGGCTCATATGTAATCCACCAGACCACAGCACATCCCAGGAAAGTCATTACATCTGAATACTGTTTCCATGGAGGTTGATAGCAAAAGTCCCCTGATTTTGCTAGCAGAAGTTCACCTCTTGGATGCCGTGTAAATGACTCCTGTAAGAGTCAGCAAACACCTCTAACCATGAAGAACCAGGGCCACACCAGCACAAGCAAAGATTTTCTGCAAAACTTCCGCTGCTAAATGAAAAGATAGTAATGTAATTTAGCATGTTGATGACTATTCCTCAAAGTGCATTCCCTGGTTAATGTGCAAAAGCAAATGAAAGGAAGATGTTTGTCTTCTCTTAAGTATTCATTACAGTTTGGTGATTTTTTACAATATTCCAGGCAAAATAATTTTTAATATCCTTCTATATTTACTTTCTTAGACTCTTATGAAGCCTAAATAGAAGGTCTGTAGAAGATGGCGTACTGTGGAAGATAGTGGAATAGCATTTTCTTTTTTCTAAGTAAACTGTCAGCCTAAACTTACCATTAAACAACTTGATGGAAAAGTTAGGACTTAAATGATATTCTAAATAATAGACTTGCCTGAAACAGTCTGCATGTTTAAATGATGTCATACATAAATGTATATACTTATCTGAGTTTTCCCTTCCCAGATAATGAAATTACATTAAAAGTTCTGATACTATTTAAGGCTTTTAAAGTAATAATGAGAATAATAATGACAATATTAATAGTATTTATTTATTATTGTGAGTATCAATAATTAAATAAATTAACAAATATATATAAAATCATAGATAAAAGATAAAAAGCAACAAAAGCCATGAATTTTTCTTGAAAATCAGTTTTTTATTTTCTAGTCACATAATCTGAAAGAAATTTCAAGTAACATTTTAACTCTGTTTTGGAGATGTAATAATCCTACCTCTTGGCTTTTTAAGTAAATTACAGCACCCCTCTGTCCCATTGAATTTTCTCATTTTTATTTTATTCACAGAGTACACTAAGCTTTCTATGTGCTACCATTTTTCTGAAGAAAGTGTAAGCATTAATCCCCTGCCTTAGCATGACAAGTTTAGGTAATTCAAGTTTCATATAAAGGTTTTTCCATCCCCATTTAGAAGTCCTCTGGAGGTGTGAAGGGCTGACTAGAGCTGACTTGAATTGAAATGGTGTACAAACCTGTTTCTGATTCTTGCAGAAATCACAATGAACTCTATCCAAAATTAATTTCCTTAAGCCATGGGTATTAGAATTGAAATCCGACATTTTAATTTTAAAATATCACAGAATCAGAAAATATTCTGAATTACAAGAGACCTACAAGGATTGAGTCCGACTCTTAAGTCATATCTTTTGCAAAGTACCCCAACCCTTTTCAAATTAAAATTTTTTTAAAAAGTGAGATAGTGTGATCTGCATTTTTCAGCATACTATCTTCAACATGCAGTGCAACCACTTGAGGAAGCAAGTGCTGAAATTGCCTTCCTTAGCTGGGTGTATAAAACAGCAATATCTTTCTGTAGTGATATTGCCAATATAATTGTTCACTCAAAAACGTCAAGATTTTTTGTGGACAACAGTACAGAAAATCTCTGAAAAATGCAACGAGTTGTGACTTAGCATTTGCCAGCACTTCTAAAATTTCTAGAGGAGTGGACACTACCAACAGACTCAGAGATTGTTCGTGTTGTGCTCTGAAAAGAACTGTCCTTCCTTTCTCCTGCATGTGCATGGTTAAAGAGTGTTTTTCTTCTGGTTTGCAATTCTTCAGAAAATTATTAAAGAAAGGTTAATGAAGGACTAAGTGCAAGTAAGCATGTAAAGGGATAAAATCTTACACTTTCCTGTCAGAATGATAACTTGTGATACTTTAGGGTCAAGAGTGAAGCAAGAGTCCCTTTCTATCCTAGCTTCTGCCCCCTCACTGCTCTTGAGGTTGCAGGTGCCATTAATTAAATTGTCTCTTAAACTTTCTCTTAAACCTCACAGTTCATTGCACTGTCACCCTCATGTCAGCAACTTCTGTCTCAAGTCTGCCTCTGCTCAGAAACACCCACCAGTTTCCAACATCCCTATAACATACATGCTGAGACAGGGCAAACCTGAACAAACAAGTATTTTACAACTTACAGTTTTTCAAGGTCATGAATCAATATCCCTCCATCACAACTAAGCTCTACAAGATGTAGAACTGCCATCATAGATATTACTTTTCATAGATATGGAAATTAGTCAAGTGGAAAATAATCAAGCCTCTCCATTTTCAAGACTGGCATTCTCATGTCTTGAGTACCAGCTTTCTGCAGGACCAACAAAAACTCACACAACCTTTTTAGACAGAGGGTGACCTCTTTTCATGTCCATTCCAGGATATTTTGATTTGAGCATTGAACTTCTTAGGGCACAACTTAAAATTGCACTTGTGATGTTTCATTGGGTTGTTCACAGTTTCTGAGCTGCTATGTTCAAAGGCCTAGCCCTGAATGAGAGTAAATATCCAGGAGTAACTGATTTGCCTTCAGTTTATCTACCACAGTTTGTGAGATCCCAACATATAGACCTTTACTTAATCTGACACATCCTTTACAGATACCTGGCTATGAAATACTATACTGCAGGGCAATCAAATGCTAGGACACTGTTGTGTTTTCTTCCTAACAAGACATTTCCTTGTAAAAGCTAGTATGGAAGCATACTAACTAAAAGTTAGTATGTTGTGAGAGGGGGAAAGAAAGACAGTTTAAGATCTGTCTAAGGACCAACAGAGCTTACTGATGTATGCTCTTGAAAATCTGAAGCAAAGATCATTGCTGTGTTTTACACAGATCAGAAGACTCAGAGTATACATCAAATGGGGTATCAATGCTGTCATGTAATGTGAGCAGGAGACACCTCATCCCATGCTGAACTCTGGGACTGCTGGACTAAAATGCTGGGAGAGAAAAGGGGGAAAAAACAGAGCAAGGGGAGAAGTTTGAAAACAAATACAATTCCAGGAACTAAAATATTCTGATATTGGTCTAAGATTCAAGTCAAATTATATATAGAGACACACTCCTTGCTAGTCATTAGTTAAAATCAAAAAGCATCACCTGACATTCTTGACAGAATATTGTGTGGATAGACTCCTGGTTCGGGAGTGCAAAGGTCTGTCTACCTTGATGCACACTGCTCCTGACCCTGCTTTGCCTTGTAAAATTCACCCTGCACTCTTCTTGAGGCAGCCAGAGAGATTAAAACAGGATCTCTGAAGTGATACTCAAATACTAGAGATGTCAGCTTTTAGATAATGTGAGGACAGCTAACAATTATCATAGGTTTGAGATCTTAAGGTTACATGCTTAGTGTGTTCCTCTGTGCTCATGGTCCATGGATATTTCTCAGACATCTTTTAATTTCCTTTTCTTATCATCAGTGTGTGTGTGTGTGTGTTCTGCATGTGAAATGTTTAAAAATAGCATGAGAAGATAAGGAAAAAAACCCCAGAGTCTTTCAGGTAAACTCATGGTTCTTGGATAATTAGGGATGCCTCCAGCTCAGCTTTGTGTCATCTTTTTCTGGAGGCTGGTACACTCTCTTCCCTTGGGTTAGTATGTCCCTAGTGCAGGGAGGACACTGAGGTACCAACGAAGATTTTTTTCTTAGAACTGATCTATTGCTTTCTAAGTGAATCCATCTCCAGAGGAACACAGCTACCAGTCAGTCTTTTAAAACTGCATGGATTAGCAACAGATGTTTTCTCAGTCATACAATGGAAAACACTTTTTTCTTCTTGTGAAGGAAGAAACATATTTCTCTGGACTTGGTACAGTCTGCAATGGTTTGGGTATGGTCTTCATCCACAATAGCTTTGGTAACAACACATATAATATAAGACAACCATCTTGCCTTCAGTTATTTAAGAGAAACCTGACTCCACTCCTGAGACAAAAAACTCTGGCCAAAGGAAGTTCAGTTGCCTTCTTCTTTCTCTGAAAATCAGACCACACAATTGTGGTGGATGGAAGAGTAGCCAAAAAATTAAGAGATCATTTTCAGACAAATATATTTTTTTTTGGAATGCAGTATTTTTTTCCCAGTCCTTCCACCCTTGTGATATGAACTACTGCATATTCTTCATAAAATTACCATCTACTGCTCAGTTGTTTATTTTTGTTATCACTGGATTTCATTTCATTTGTTTGCCTTTTGACCCTGTTTTGATTCTGGAGAGTTTTAATAATCAAGGGATCTGTAGATTAAAGTCTATTTAATGCAATATGCTTTCCACATAAAATTAGAGGAATTTTTGACATGCTGATTTATCTCCACAATCAATCAAGCAAGCACTGAAGTTACTAGAAAGGGATTTTGATTTCTCTGCTTCCTTTCTTTTTGATACTGGTTTTGGTGTTTTGTCTTTTGAAATTTTTTTTTATTATAACTAGATAATTTTGTTAAATTCATTTGAATCTTGAAACCAAATCATGTAGTTCATTTTAGATTTTTAAAAAATCTACCAACTTGGATTTTTCCAGTAACTTCATAGCTGAGTCAGGTCTGTTGACCGTTGTAGCTGCTTTCTCTTAAACCATCTGCTGAATTGTACAATTCTCATCTGAGCATAATGTTAGACTTGAAATGCCACCAAGTATATTTTATTTCTGAAACACCCTGATTTTCTAAATCACTCAGTGACTTGAAAGTCAATGGAATGAAGCTCAGAAGAAATGGGAGAACTAGATTTACTGTTAATTTGATATTTTGAACTGACATTTCACTCTGCATGTGAATGCTGAAAAAGCTGCCAAAACCAGCCTTTGCTAAAATATCATAATTACTGGTTCCTCTACTCCCAAATACAACATTGTTTGGTGAAAACAATATATTCTTCAGTCCCTTCACTCCATTATCTATTGTTTTATACTGGTTATTTATAAAAGGAAATGTCTGACTTTTTAAAATGGAATAGTTGTGTCAGTATTTGATTAACTTCTCCCTCTGCATTATCAGTCTTGATTTAAACAGCAGGTCATTGTGTTCTGATTATCTCATGTTTTAACCAGTCAACTTTTGCTTTTGCCTTTTTCTCTACCAAGATGAACCTCAGGTTTTTTTCCCCCCAATAAGAATCTTTCTATATGTTATGCCACTGTTCTCCAAAATTGACCCTTGTCTCTTTTGGCGTGCTGAGAGGAGCCATGGGCTGATTGGTGTCTGAGGCATGTCTGGGTGCAGATGGTCATGGCCAACAGAGGGTCTTGCTGGGAGTCCAGTGGGTCACTCCCAGAATGAATGCCTGGGTGCTCACTGACTGTGCTGTGTGAAATGAGGTCCTGCCCAAGATAAAATTGGTTCCAGCAGACTTCTTCAAGAGTTCAGTAAAGGTAGACAGACATTCTCTTTCTGCAGATACTATAAAAAATAACAATGAACAAAATGTAGATGATTCAAAATGTCAAGCAGCCTCCCAAGTGGCACAGCATAGCTAATCCTTGGTGGCTGTGCTGTTGGGAGGAGAGCACTGTGCTGTGTCACAGGACATGGCTGGCTGAGTTCAGCTTTGCTGTTACACACACAACACTTCCTCAGATGAGACTGCTGGTGCTCTCTCCTCTGCCTCACTTGCAGTTCTTCTTTCTCAGAATAGCTTGCCTGCTCCCGAATAGCAGGTATAGGTGTCCAAGGGTGTAATTGCTACCTGTGCTCAGTGTCATCTACCAGGGGAGGAAGGTCATGTTGGTTCCTCCAGCAGGGTTCAGGACGTGCCCTTCCAGCCCTGTGCACCAGAGCTGCCTTCTGCAGCAGTTCTGACCATTGCTGTCTCTCTGAAACCAGACAAGGCATGGACTCAACCAGCTGGATTATACAAAACTGTTTTAGATTGAAGGCCTTCATAGTTTTGTGACATGCTCCAGACTATTTCTGTGTTCAACTGCAAATTAGTGCTTGAAAGCTGAAGGATCCCAATCTTTGTGTTCTTGGTGAAGAACTTGACAGGATATGGTTTGTAACAGCAATACATAGTCCTTGCTTGACTCTAAACCTTAGTGCTGCACTTCCTCAAGCAACTACCTGAAGCTTGGGAGGAAGGACAGTTGCAGTTTCCAGTGGCGGTCACATCAGAGAGCTGACCGCTTGTCACTCACCAGGACAGACCCACTGTTGAGAGGGCACTATGCTGGTAGTATGTCTAGAGGCACTGGTATGCTGAATGTCTGGTGTGGGGCTGACTCAGAACTTCACTTTAAAAATATTTCTTTTCCTGGCTGCTTGACAAGGTTTTCCAGTCACACGTTTCTTCCCAGAATTCACTGTCATGAGAAACCTGTCTATCTTCTGCTAGTCAGGGCAAGCATGTTAGTGGCAGCCTGCATAGACTGAAAACTGTGTGTAGGGTTGGGTTGTTGAAACTTCTCTTCCAAGTGTGTTACTTTCATTATATAGCATTTAGATTACACTTACTGTTTGTTTAACTTCTTTGTAGCAGATCGAGTTATTTCCAAAGCTGCTTGGAGCCTTTTATCATGATATTTTACTTTTTTCCCCTCATCTGTTTAGGCTTAAGCACTCTGTATATGATAAAAAATTGTTTTATTTTCCTGTAAAACACCTTGGATACAGAATATAACCCATATGGCAGTTTAAGGAAACAGCATCTCCCAAAGAGGGTGTTGAATGTGCACAAATATGTTCTTGTTTTTTACTAGGGGCACCTGCCAAAACCCTGCTGACACATCAAGTGTAAAAAAATATTTGGCATCAGTCATCTCCTCCAAAATTTCCTTGTAGATATTGGAAAATATTCTCTTTTATGTATTTATTTAATTCCACATGATATTTCCTGGTCCCTATGGTCACATCTGTATGGAAAAGTAAACATGGCATGGCATGTTCTCAAGTACTGAGGCCAACTAGTCCATCCTGGTAAATTTGCTGTCCCTCAAAACAGTGACAAGTTAGTAGGGGTGGGCCTTGAAAATATTTATCTCTTTATTGAAACCTAACTTGAAAGGACTAAATCAGAAGTCAGATTGGAGACTATCTAGCTGCCTTATAGCAAGAGGGAGGTGGCAGGAGCAAGAAGTGGGTAGGTGATGGGAGGAAGAGAAAGAGGAGAATCCAAAATATGTCCAGGTCAGTGTCATCCTCCCCTGCCTTCAGGTGGAGGCAATCTGGAGCCTGAAGCTCACCCTGAGCATGCTTCTGCTGCATGCTCATGGAAGGCTGGCCAGCTCTGCTGGGTGAACACTCATCTCTGCCCTTCACCATGTTGGTCTGCAGTTCCCCAGAGCAGAGCACAGAGACCTGTGGAGGCAACAGGCATCCTGAAGGAGAAGTTGGTGTCACAGAGAAAATGTTTTCCTTGCAAAAAAAGTCACATCTGTCTGTTTTTGCCTGTACCATCTGGCTATGGGCTGCACCATTGCCTGTTCAATAACACGGCCCAGGCTGCCCTGGGTCCTCACAGTTTTGGGGAGGAGGAAGGAAATAGAACTGAACAGCTCTTGGAAGGACCTTGCACATTAGCTGCCAAAAGAGGCAGCATTTGCAGGGCATCTGCTGTCACCCAGACTCATCCTCGAGTGGATGGATGCTGGGCAGAGTTTGAGTACCTGGATGGGATTGGTAGTGATGGGGAAAGCGCAGGGTGAAGGTCAGGGAAATATTTCTGTGTGTGCCTGCCACGGCAGTGCCTTGTGTGACCCCCAGGGATGCCACGTGGGGTGACCACCACTGACCACAGCAGTGCCTGGGACTTTGTGGTGTGCAGTGACCTCAGAGAGAGGTGGATGCTCCTGACTCTGCCCACTGCTCCTGATGGGCTTCCCTGATTAAACCCAGGATGTCATCAAAGTGTCAGGCAGAAGGTACCACCAAGTCTACACAGTGACAACACAGGGACAATGCAGGACATGAATGATCAGGGCAATGAGCCTATCCAGCTTTACATTCGTCCTTTATTTATAACTGTGGGAACTTTCTCAGGGTTTGTCTTACGATGCTTTTTCATCTTTATCTTATGATCCTATGTCCTAGAAATTTTCCTTGATTTCCTAAGTATTTTGTCGCCTGTTTTCATAGTGTCACTAAGAATTTGGCACACTTTTATGCCAATGAAAGTTTCAGCAAACCATAAGACATTGCATTCAGATTTGATTAATTGTTTTAGTTGAAAAAGTCAAGGTTTCTGTTAGTCACTGAGTGTCACATTTTGCTGTTTTGTTTTTGTTTATTTTATTTTAAAATGTATTCAAAACTAAAGCACAATCAAAACAATTCATGTTAAAACTGCACTTGTTTTCAAGCAGGTTTAATCCAAAACAACTTTTACTGTTTTTTGAAAAGTAACCTTGCATACTTTATGCAAAACTGACTAGAACATGAAGAGGTATTATTTTAAACATTAGCTTGTTTCATTTTGTTTCTCTTATGTACCTTTTCTTGTTTAAATGCCTCTATACAGATATTTTTATGTATTTTTGGCAATCACCAAATAATATAGAACTACACATGACTGAGTTATAGTTGTTATTATAAACCAGCTGTTTTTAGCAGTAATAATTTAAGAGTTAATAGTAGTTATTTCATCTTGCTATGTAATTATTTAATATAGTCCCAAACAGGATAATCTGCACTTAAATCCAAGTGGCTGAAAGAACTGTAATCCTTGAGGGAGCATGCAACAAGCCTGTGGCATCCAAGCACATGAATCCTTACCTAAAAAAAAGACCTTGAAGTCCCCTTTGCTGCCAGGCTTAGGTTTGCCAGCATCTGAGAAAGTTGTGGTGTCAGATGTCAGCACTCTCTGAGTGGTGAGGAGTAGGAGGCTCTTCCTAAGAGCCCTGCACCAGTCTCAGATTGGGAGTGGGAGCTACCTTGACTCCCTTACCAAGGAGTATTCCTGGTCCATGGCCCCACTCATGGCTGCCCGTGTGCTTTGCAGAAGCTCAGTCGTGTTCCAGGGGCAGGTTTCTGTGGGATGACACACGGTTCCCCAGGACAGACCTCTCACTGCAGCTGGGTTTTAGGAGGCCCACACTGTGCCAGCCCTGGGACTGGGAGCAGCACCTTTGAGCAGCCTGATGATAGCAGGGCTAGGATGCATTGTCTTGTGTGTCATGGCCACACCTGAACCACACTCCAGCACAGGATGATGACATGTCTTGTTCCCTTCTCCTTTCCTTATGCCATGCTTCTGTTTCCCAATGCTTAAAGATTTTGCACTGAAATCCATATCGGGTTTTACCTAGTAAATCACAAATAATAGATTTAATACTGAGCAACTATCTCAGTACTGTGACCTCTTCTTCACCTAGAGTAATGTGAGGCAGGAATTCAATCTTCCCCTGCATGTATGAGCTCCTCTTCAGTCCCATTAACTCCATCAAAGGGATGGTAACATTGCTAAGATGCAGCTTCATCTTTGCGTCTTCATCTGGTGCCTTGTGTAGCTAACATCATTCACTAACACCCTCTCCATAACCCTCAGTAGCTCACTCAGCTCTTCTGCTCTCCTAGGCTTTCAGGACTTAGCATCCTCTTTGATTCTGGCCTCAGGCTTGGAAAAGTGAATGCTGCCAACCTGCTTGGAGCCTACAGGGTATTTTACAATTAATAGCATCCCTATTGTTTCCTCAAAGACCACTTGGTATTTTCAGCTTGAACATATCTTTGCCATTGTTTCATTTCCTCTTTGTTTCCTCTAACAGCCTGTTTTGATTTAACTCTATGTGGTCAGTCATGACGTAGATTAAACTGAACACTGTATAGCATTTGAAAAGCACATGAATATCTGTCTTTATGTGGTTGCAGTTTGCATACTGATACTTGCTTTGCTTATTACTCTTGCTGAATCGCCATCAGACCTGCACCTGCAGCCTGGTTCTAGTTGGAAGCCTGTGTATTTGTACCTCAAAGTGCCTGGCAGAAATCAAAACACCGAGTTAGTTTCTGGGCTGGTGGCTTTCTTCTAGAGCTTTTCCTTAAAGGAAAATTGGCTTTGGTCTAAACATTTTCTGGGAACATCTCCTTTTTGCAGAGACTTTTACTGAAGTTTATTTTTCCTAGTATTCACCACTATTACTGCTCACTTTCCAGCCAGTATTAATCACCCCAATGAAAAATATCAGCCTCAGCTCTTGAAAGTATACCCCCTTAGGTGTCTTCTTTACAAGCTACAAAAGTCTGCATGAGGTTGCCCAAACATATGTTTGTGTATTTAACATTTCTCATAACCTGGCCGATGTTACCTGCTCTATCATGTTACAGTTCAGAGTTTTCAGGTGTAATTCCTATGTCTGGGAAACTTTTCTCTGCACACAGTGTGGGCTTGCAGCAGGCTGATCCTGCTCGCAGAATCTAGTGCTAATCCCTTGGCCCATATCCATGAAGCTGACCAAATCACGGAGCCCTCTTTTTAAAGAGGTAGTTATTCTGTTTTACTAGTGAGTGATAATTAATAGATTCCCCACCAGCAAATTAAGAGAATGGATGAGACTGGAGGAAACTACAATGAGAAACATTGGAGTCAGTAGTTCTTAGAAAGGAAAGGCCTTTTTTGCTTTGACATTGTTCTGGGTGCTTATCACTTCTTGATGTACAAAAATATCAAGCTATGATGCTAATAAAGGGACACATTTTTTTGTGCCTCTACCTTCCCTGGATTTTCCTGAGCTTCCAACAGGGATTAATTTGGCCCAAATCATCCAGTCACAACTTCTATGGTTGCAGGGGTAGGCAGGCTTTCTGGCATGTGCTTTGCCGAGTCATTACAAATTCAGTCTCTGGGACACAGCTGTGCTGGGGCTGCTGCTCTCTCTCACACACACTTCACGGAGCCTCAGGCTGCTGACAGTGCTCACCTCCTTGTAGTGTTTCCACCTTGCCTTCCCTCGTTGGGCCAAACCACCACAGTTATTGCTCTGCTTTTCCCCCTGCCCTTTCTTGGCATCAGCAGCACAGGCTGTTGGGCTCCTGCACCTGGCCACCTCATGTGCTCCTGATGGTGGTGGTGGTGATGTACCCTGTTGTGTCAATGTGCAGCTTGGATTTGGGGAAATACTGGAGGCTGCTTTTTATAAAGCAGAGGAGCAAAGTAGCTCTGAGTGCCTGATTAGCACTTCTAGAATCTCAGGTCATCCATTAACAGTGCTAATATATGAGGGAGAACAGCATTCTAGTTTCATATGTCCAATTTCTGAGGCATGCCAGATAAAAGAAAATTCTAATGTTGTGACTAGAAATAAGCCAGATTTTTAAAGATTTTGCAAGTCCCCAATTTTATCTTCTTTCCCTTTTGTAACTTTTCCATAACTAAGAAGTATTTTTCATGATAGAAGTTAGATTAAAGAGTTTTCCTCAGATTTTCTCAGGTGTGTAATTCCTGGAATTTAGTTCTGAACAGCCATGATAGCACCATTTTGACTGAACTGTGACTTGTGATCCAGCCCAAGCAGTGGGTTCTAGTAATCTCTCTATATTCCCATGACAATTAAAGAAAACATAATTAACTCTATTGTTTTTTGCAGAGATTGTAGAAGATAAGGAGGTGGCTGAAGGTCTCTGCTCTAGAGTGCAGTTCTAGAGAAAGATGGGAGGTTTCCTTCAGCCAAGCCTAGAGTGTCATGCTGTTTGTCCCCAGTCTAAGTCTCAGCAGCGGTTGCCTTCACGGAGGCCAACAAACTTCCTAAAGTTTCTGTGGGGTACGTAGACTATGCTACAAATTATCTTCTCCTGGATCTGAGTCTGGGTTTATAATCCCACACTGGCTGCCAGCGTTGGTACTCTGTCTTTTTGCTTGACAGGTCCTTACCCATAGATGTTTCCTCCTCACAGCTCACATGACTAAAACACATCTAAAAGCCAAGCAGCCCCTATTTCATTGTGTGCTTTTCACAGTGCATCTTGCTTTAAGGATCCTGGAGGCCTCTCTGCAATGCATTTTCCCTACAATTGGCTATTTCACTCTCATTTTCTTTCCTCTAAGAAAGCAGCCCTGGCTTTAAAGCCTGTGGCATCACACAGGGGTCCTGCCCAGGCACATGCTGGCACACGGCAGCAGAGCAGAGTGGCAGAGCAGCAACACGGCATTGTTCTCATTTCTATTGAACACTGGTTCTTTGAATGCTGCCTGTGCCTCAAGAGGAAAACAGAAGATATGTCAGGCTAAGTTAATTTGTGGGCTAGACAAGTTGAACAGTATCTCTGCAAGGATTTTGCACAGAATGTACTGGTGTCTCCAGACTTGGAAAGAGTTTGCCTTTCTGAGTCAGGCAATGGGAGCCAAATTCAGATGTGAATCTGAGTTCTCCAGCTCTGGAGGGAGTCTGAGCTGGTGTATTTTACACCTTCTTCCACCTCCCCTCATCCCAGGAGTGCATTATGCTGGCCTAGCTTCCCTCAGATTTAGTTTTCATTTATGTTCACTGAGATGCACTCAGGCTCACATCCACCAGCCGCAGTTTAAATCCTCCAGCTTTTTGCTTGAATCCTGAACCTAGCCATCCAAGGCTGTATTTAAGGAATTTATGGAAGTCTTAAGTTATTTAGTAACCTGCCACCAAAGGGTTGAGAGAGATGAGTGGTGCAAGAAGAGCAGCTAACAGAGCAGCATAGATTCAAATTAGGTTTTTCTCTTTCTTTGCCTCTGTACTCATTTGATCCTGACCATAGGTAAGGGATAACTAATTATTGACTGGCCTTTCTGATTTTTTTTGAGACCATGATCCTTTGCTGTCCCCAGGTGATCCTGATGTGAAGAGGACAGTTCAGAGTGTGATTTCCTTCCACCACTGGAGCCAAGATGGGCATGGGATACAGATGAGCCCACAACTTCATCAAAGACTAAGCCTTTGCATGTGTCATACTAATGTATGTAGGTCAACCTGTATCTCATTATCAACAATTTAATTAATGACACTTTTCTCATTAGTGATGGCATTGATAAATTTATCATAAATTTAATTATCAACATATATGCTTTGATATCATCAAGACAGCCATTTACCACTTCAGAAGAAAAGAGAGATCTATAGAAAAGTACACATACAGCTAAACCCTTCGCATATCACACCAAAAATATATCTCTGTTCATATTCAACAGTGACTAAACTTTGAGGTACCTTCTATATTTTAATTTAAATCACTTAATGACTATGCCTATATACTCTGAGTCATGTTTGCTTTGTCTTTGCCATTGACAAAGTCCTTAGGGGGACAAAGAATTGTATATATCCTGTGGGGGGAACAAGTTGTTTCTTGAAGTAGCTATCTACACCCCAGTTTTGATTGATTTTGATTTTGTGGTACCCTACACTACACTTACCTGCGGTTTCTTGCTCTTTGTATGGGCAACATGTTCAGTTTCCTAAGCTGCTGAGCTGGTACTTTTCATCAGCACTAATTTCATATTGAAAAGAAAAGGAAATTCAGGCGTTATATTTTAGTTAAGGAAATGGGCCAGTAATGAAAATAGCATAGCTGTAATCATTTTTCATGATAAAGGGACAGATTTCATGATAAAAGTATTATTTTTTATTGACCATTACAATCAGGGAGCTATGGAAAAGGTTTTGTAAAGGTTTTGATTTATTTATATAATTGAAAAGCTTTTCCTTCCAAACATGAATTAAAGTCCAGATTGTATGTGTTTGAATTTGGATCAGTTTCTCTTTTATCATCTTCTTCCATTGCTTGCCAAAGTGGAAGAGACAGAAGGCCCCATGAAGAAAACATCTCTCAGCATCAGCCAAATTAGGGATCATATGCTTTGAAATGAAGGAAAGGTGATCTTTCATTGTAATTTATTCCATCAACCATTTCCAGCATTCTCAGAACATCTGTAAATACTGTAATCTCAATTTCCTCTTTCTCAGCACTTTATAAAATTGAACATATGTTAAGAGGGAAGGAGTAAAGATAACTGATCATGTTTAGGTGTGATGATACTACTGCTCTGGCTTAATGATTGAGTTAGAACAGGGCTCTGAAAATGGCAAATACTATGAATGCTCTCTTTTTTTCCTTGCTTTACTGACTGTCTTCCACAAAGATCAAGGAAAAATACTTTCTCTTTGTAAAAGCAGACCTTTTCTGACTTGAATAAAAAATATTAGTGAAATTCATAATTCAGGTATTCCTTTTTAACTTCAGATTCTTTTTTATTCCTTTTCCCAATATTTTATCCCTTTTAGTTATATAAGGATTGAGTTGTTAATATTATGTTCATGTAAGAGATGCTGCCTAGTGGCATTTGTCCAAAGTAGGTTTCTTAAACTTGAGAGCTTTCCTTCTGGCTCACAGCCCTAGACTTTTCCAGGACTAAGAAGCTTTGCCACTCCTGAGGATGGATCTCACAAATGAAAATCAGCCTGGTGGGCAGAAGGGACTGTCACCTCCTGCTCGCTTTCCCTTCCAACTCTGCCTGCTCATCATCCTCTTCCAACAGATACCAGTGCTCCATTGGATTTGCTGGTGGAGCTACTTCTAAGTGAGTTTTCTAACCTGTGCCTGTCCAAATCAGCCAGATGACCTAAAATACTTGAAGTAATAATGTTTTCTAAGCTGGATGAATCATATGAGACAGCATTCTTGTGAGTAGATGATCTGGCAGACTTGAGAGGGACAAGGGAGAGTAGATGGAAAATATTTTACACTCCATAGGAAATTCTATGATAGGGGGTTTCGTTTGTTTGTTTGGGGTTTTTTGGTTTGTTTTTTACAAGTGGTAACTAGGTAAAGAAAAGCAACAAGTTGTGGCTGTGTGCCTTCTGTAGAAGCAAGCAGGAAAATGGACAGTTGCACTATATAGGCAAGAGATCATTTACACACAAAACTGCCAAAGACAAGACCTGAGCAAATTAATCTATTTCGTAATATGTTCTAACTCTGGTTAGCACTGTAGCATTCTTGGTCATTTCAAACCCTGTTCTCTGTTATCTTGATAGCTAAAGGCCTTCACTATGTAAGCAGACTGTATTTTCCTACATGTTAATATTGGTAAAAAACTTCAGGGCCCTGAGAAGACCCTCTAACCAGAAATCAGCAGCGAAACAAGCACAGTTGAGAAAAGTTGTTCACTGACATGAGTCTACATATAGTCACTGCTAAGCTGAGCCAAATTCACATCAGTGGCCAAGTGCATCACAGGTGATTTTGCCATATGCATATTCAAAGGTTTCTCCACTCCTATTTTCTGCTCACTGCAGAAGTGAACAAACCTATAAAAATATAAAAACAAAGTTTGGATGGGGTACGAGTGAGTGTTTTTCATTCCTCCACATCACTTTTTCCCTTCACAACAGTGCGGTGCTTCAGCTCCACACAGCAAATTGTATGCAGATGACAGTAGATGGAGTTTAGTAGCTGCAGCTCTGGATGCCAGGTTCTTCCCTCACAAGAGAGCTTAATGAACTCTTAGTGGGTGAGAGAAGCCAAAGAGACCCAGTACAGCTGAGCCTGGGATTTCTGCCAGCAGTTAGTTGAAGGCTGCCCAATCTGTCCAGACTTATGACAACAACAGGTTGGGCTGAGACTCCAGAGATTTTGAAACCTGAGGTGAACTGCTGGGTCCTGGTGGTTTGTGTTGTGGATGATTGTTCAACATGCCCCTGAGCACAGGCTCAAATATCCATCAAGAAATGGGTCAGAGCCTCTGGAAGATCCATGAAATGTGCACCTTCTTGAAATGTGCATCTCTTCCAGCTTCCTACGGTAGAAGGAATGATGCATGAGACATTAGAGCATCATTCATGCTTTTGAGTAAAGGCTCTGTCTCTGTCTGTTATGAAACAAGCTGTTTTCTGGTGGCTCTTTGTACAAATTCAAGTGAATACTGGTCCAATATATGCCATAGTGCCCTCCTTTTAAGTAATGTGTACTATATTCAAGGGGTATTCCAGATTTCAATCAAGCTGTATCTCAATCTTTGCCAAGTGGGAAATTCATTGCCTAAAGTATGTTTCTCCATCACTAGATAGTGTCTCTTCTGCTGTGGCATAGTCCTCCTGTGAGCAGGTAAGGCAACTTTAGCTTTGTCCAGGCAACAGTAGTCTGCTGAAGAGAAGCATTTGTCTAAAAGGAGTGGTATACTTAGGAGTACAGATAGTTTTATCTGATCAATATTTTAAACCACTAAAAGGCAGAAGATGACCTGTGCAAAAACAGTTCTGTCAAAAAAAGTTCATGAAAAGCCATCTAAATTGCTTTTCATCAAGCAGGTTATGTAAGATGAGCAAAGAGATCAAATTAGTAGACTTTACCAATAGCATTTTCCAGCTTTCAATTGGTGCATCTTTGCTCTAACTCACAGGAGAAATATGTGGAATGTGCACGTATCCTTATTCTCTGTGGTAAAGCTCATTCTAGTTTGGAGGCTTTCTTGCACAAACTGGGAATAGTCAGACTGAAAAGCTTCCAAGTGTGACACACTCCAGGTTTTTCTTGTGGTGTGTCACTCTCTTTTCTTCCTTTTTGGTTGTATTGCCCACTTTTCTAATGCTTTAGCTAAAAAGAAGAAAATAAAGGAGGAATTTTGTAATTTTGATAATGTTAGAACAGAATGTTTCACATTTTCAGAATTCCACTTTCCTCCCCCACATTGTTTAGTTGAAACAATTTGCTGAATTCAATCCAAACTTTCAAACAGATTCAGTTGTCCTTCATTTTTGGTGAGTAAACTATTTGTCTAAAAATTTTTGTCCAGATCTAAAATTTATCTCAAATTTCTCACCAATGAGATTTAAAACAGAACAGTCATATTTTATGGGGCAAAACCCCTCCACTATCCACCGGTGGTTTTAAGCACCATGCATTACAATCCATGAAGCTTTGTTGTAAAAGATGATACCTCAGTCATATGACTAAATAATATAGGACTCCCTACTTATGTGCTCTTGAATTTCCACTGACTTTTCACATCCTCCTAAGTTATGGCATCATATTTCTTCTGAATATGTGTTGTTTTCCATCTCGAGCAGACTTACTGAATTTTTTGTATTCATCCTGACTCTAGGTTGAGCAATATGTAATTAAATAATGCTTTTTAGGTGGTTTGGAGTCCATAGGTAACAGAGAAATTAAAATTTTTGTTTTCAGGAAATCCATTACTTTGTGTTCATGATATACTAACTCTGTAGACTTCACTTGCATAAGTAATTTCACTTTTTGTAACATCTCTAACTAATCACAGTTGCAGTATGACAGATCCAAATTGGACAGATGTTTCTTAAAAAGAAAATGTCCAAAGGCAACAGTGTTGAAGTTGCCAGTGCAAAAACAAAGACATCTGTACTTTTAAACTGAATTTGAAGGGGTTTTATTCCTTCTCCTAAGTTCCTATAACTTTTAGGTCACATTAGAATCAGTGTGTGTTAGCGATTTGTAAAGTCCATTGTCTAGTAATGTCAAAAACTAAAAATGAAATCTATTTAATTTGGTATCACTCTGTGAGCTTCACTGTGTTTCTCAAATATTTCTTCATTTCTTCTTGGGGTAACATTCTCTCATGGACTGTTAGGCCAGCAAATGCTTATTTTATGCACTTTCATGTGTCTATCAAGTGAAAGTTCAGTTCCTGTCAATCTATTTTATTCCTTTCTTTTCTTACACTGGAGTTCAAAATAAAAATATTGATTTGTGGTAGCCATGCTAACCCAATCTCTATACCTTAGGCAAACTTTATAATTCAATAGTTCTGCATCAAATTGCTTGCTTATTAATTATGGGTAGGGATGGTATTTTTCTGAGTAACAGATTCAATTCAATCTTAACAGTGGTGTTGTCATCATATTTAACATGATAAAAAGGTGCAGGCAGGAGCCATGTTACCTTATAGGATCAGATTGTCTTCTTCCCTTAGTCCCAGTCTGCAACCAGGCTGATGTGCTGAAAAATTCCATTGCTAAGTGTGATATAAAAGCCTAAACAGAATAAGATAGGAGAGTGAGAAAAACAAAAGAAAACAAAAGAAAACAAAAGAAAACAAAAGAAAACAAAACAAAACATAGGAAGGGTTTGTCCCATTCTCTATATGCTTTATTTTGTGAGGTGTTTCACTGGAATCAGAATTGCAGGCAGTCACCCCTACAAAAAAGATAATTTTCTTGCAGGACAAAAAAGACAGCCAAGGGGACAGTTCTACAGCAATATAAAATGTAAATCCCATATGATAGATGTATATTTTCCTCTGTCTCAGCTTTTCAGTCCAGAAAGCACATCTGTTTTTTTGTAACCATTCTAGAAAGACTAAGATGAAGCCTATGTCCAGATTGCTCAATAAGCTGGAAAATGAATGGATCACTTTTCAGTGGAAGTTCAGCTGGCAGCTTTTTGACTGTTATTTTTTGAAAGAATAGGTGTTATGATTTTCATGTGAACATGTGTGAACATGATACAATTTTCTTTCTCAAAGTCTGCCTTCCAGTTGTGCTGAGTCTGGTTCTGGGCTCATGTGGAAGGAGGAGCAGGTGCCCCGGGTGCATTATCAAAGAATTGTTGGCTGTCTGAACTGTTGGAAGTGAGCTACAGCCTCCCTTAACAACTCTATTAAAAATTAATGTAATTAATACATCTCACAGTATAGACGTGTCTATATACACAGGTAGTAAGACAGTTTGTTAAAAGCAGAACTGGGTATGTTTTCCTTCTTAAAGCTTCAGATAAATTATCCATGTTTTCAAATACACTACTGGCTTTCAAACTATAGCACTAAGATAATTACTGTTAATTCTACACTAAGATATCAGTTATAATAATTTTTTTAAATTATAGCTTCCAATTATTATCCTTATTTTACAAATCTTTAGGAATTGTCTATCAAATTATTAGGAGTTCTCTGAAGTCTTTTAGTACAGAAGCAATTCTAGGATGCTGCCTTCAAAAAACATTTATGAGGTTTGATACCTAAATGAGACTTATTTTACTAAATGAAGACTTAAATATTCATTTTTAATTTTAATATTGTCACAGGAATGTCATCAGGATGATTTTGCATATCATATTGTCAAATTAATAAGTAAATGAAGGTTTATGAAGATCATATTAATTCATTCTACCTTTCAAATGATGGTCTAATGCTACATGAACTCTTATTTGTAATTAATCTAACATGAATACAGGAAGTAAGAAAACAACTTAGAGCAAGTTTTGACCTGTTCATCAATGACAAGAGAGGTTTCAGGTAATCAAAATGCATTTAGTAAGTGCTATCCCTCATTTAATATGTGTCTTACCTCATAGATAATGGTCTTGGTGGTGGAATAGATGGAATATTGGCCATTGCAACAGTCACTGTAAGAAGGCCCAAACTGAATTGAGTCCTGCTTCTTCTGCCACAAAAAAGGGCCAGGAATCTGAATTTTTGCTTCTCTGTCCCCAAGTACATTACTTGAATCAATTTCACTTCCTCAGATAAGAAAGGTGACTTTAGTCTGCATTGTCTCCATGAACTGTAGATTTCCTCAGTAAGAGAACATCCTTAGGTACACTGAACTTTAGTTATATTTATGGTGAAAGGAGCCTTCAATAGTTGAAAGTATTGTAAATGCTGCTCATTTCATAGTCTGCTTTCCTAAGCTGCATAATCTGAGACACATAAAGCACGTCATAAATAAAAGTGGAGATGACATTAAAAGAAAAAAGAATAAAAAACACCTCAAAGCAAAGTGACTAATAAATGATTCCATGTAACTGTATATCTAAATTATATACATATATATGCACACATATACATATGTACATTTGTATTTATGTATGTGCATACACACACAAGCATAACCTTTTTCTACTGAATTTAATAGCTGAGTGATTTAGCTTCAGTACCCAGGCACTAGTGAAAGTCCTGTAACCAAAGGTAAGATACAGCTACTTACACCTTTCTCCAGAGCTCTACAGGTGGGAGTGAGTCTGGCTAAGGGTTTCAGTTTAGCTAATGGCATCCTGTTCACACTGACCATTTGTTACATTTGAAACTAGTAATCAACTCCCCAGGCAGCCAGGATCCTGCTCTGAAATTATGGCTCAAGTTCCATTTGAACTGCCTCATCGCAAAAATGCTGATGTAGTATCCAGCAAAGAACTACGTTCAGGTAATATAGAAAGTATATATCAAACATATTCTTTTTTTAGCAACACTACAATTCCTTATTTTGTTTCCCATGACACATAATGTTGTTATTGCTTAAGGCTTTCTGAAGAGTTAATTGGTAGTATGTTTACTTGAGACTAATAGAATAGCTCTTTCAGGGCTCAAAAAGCAT
The DNA here is from genome assembly GCA_013397245.1 of Thryothorus ludovicianus. Lineage (NCBI taxonomy): Eukaryota > Metazoa > Chordata > Aves > Passeriformes > Certhiidae > Thryothorus > Thryothorus ludovicianus. The sequence continues at coordinate 640,249 of VZTB01007303.1, forward strand.
TTTTGTATTTCCAAAGAAGCTTTCAAAATATGGTGGCCAAAATATTTGAAATATGTGTCCCTGTGGTGATGTCATCCTCAAGGGAAACATACTTCTGATATGAAGTATTCCCATTAGGAATCTTGGAGATCTTACATCTGTATTCTTAACCTCAAGAGGTTATCAAATGATAATAGTTAATTGTAAAATGGGATGTCACGTAATGGACTGCTGGCAGGCATGTTGGCCAGTAGTTATAGGTCATTACACAAATATTTGTAGAGGAAGTGAAGGCTTCATTTGGCCTTAACAACCAGACATGTTAGACAAATATTCATGAAGTGAATAATGTTCAAATTCAGGCAGAACCAGAGCCTTTCTGGTCACTTTGGAAAGCACAGACATGCATGCACACCAGAGAGGCAGAAAAGCCCAGTGGCTGTGGCAGATCCGTGAGAATGAAGTCTAACGTTATTCCTAATCCAGGAATGACCACTCAGCTGCTGAACCCTGGATACACTTGGATACAAAAGGTTGCCACCTTGACCATTAGACTCACTGTCTCTAGGAAATATCAGCTCTCCTGTGCAAAGACTTGTCAAGTAGCAGTCTGCAGAAGGAGCCCTGCAAGTGGAGAAGCCTAGCCAAGACAGCATCTCAAAGCCATTCACCCTGAAAAGACTAAAGAGGAGGACACACAAGTGCACCTCTTTCCCTTCCACTCTCAGCTGAGAAAACCAGATGCTGCCAGGGCAGCTTTGGTTCCCTTGCTGTTTCTCACAGCAGTGGCAGTGATAGGATCTCCTGTTCCAGGGAGGCAGCCTCCCCTCCTGTGCTGCTGCCATGACATTGAGACCATGTGGTACCTGCCTAAGGAGGCAGCTGGCCATTAAGCTCTGAAAAGAAGTGTTTTAAGTGTTGACTTGCATGGGGAGTAGTCTCTGGTGGCTGACCCTCTCCTGCTCCTTCAGCCTGCAGTGAGGAGCACTCCATCTGGGCACATGCTTTTCTTCTGGCACTCTTAGCAGAGAGGAGTGACAGATGCTCTGAGTCGACCACCTGCAGGGTTCAGGCATGGAAGGTCTCTTTAGAAAGTTAATCCAAATTAACCTGAGATGCAGAGAGGATTTACCAGCTGTAATAAAGCCTTCACTTTTAGATTTAGCTTGACTGCATTATGAGTGGAATTAAGCCATTCTGAAATCAGGTCACTTTAATTCTGAATAATAAAATGCCCACAAGAGTTTGATGGGGTGTAACTAATCCATTTAAGGCTCAAAGATTCCAAGTTTGTCCTCCTGCAGACCAGGCAATGTTGTATTTCACAGTGTTCCTTCAGCTCCAGAGCTGGCTACAGGGACTGGGCTCCCGCCTCGATACACTCCTGCTTCCCCCTTGGAACTTGGTGCAGATGGAGGAACTGCAAGTTTGGAGCTAAGGCTGGCCCTATATGCTGTTTTGTGACAAAGCACACAGGAGCTCTCAGGCCTGCCAGTGGCACTGTCCTCACACCATGCAAAGCACCATGTAAGCAACACGACACACGCGTGGGAGGAACGGGAGCCCACACTGTGCTGTGTGCAGGCTGCAGATTTGGCTACAGAGCCTGCTCCTTCCCCCTCACAGGGGAGTGATAATGGCCCCAGGGCCAACAGGATTCCTGGGACACCAGAAGTCAGATTCCTGCAATGAGTTGCTTAGAAGACATATCAGACTGGTTCCAATTTCCATATGGTGCCAGCAGTTGACTGAGGCACCAGGCAGAGCTCCTTGTGTGGAATAATTCAGTGCCAATGAAGCTGTCTACGTGTGGAAAATCATGACCACTCCAGGTTCTGTCATGTGTGCAGTGTAGAGCTGTGATTATAAAGTAGCAGGAAAGTTAATCTGGTCCCTGGTCAGAAGTTCACAGTGAGCTCCTTCAGCATTTGCTTAGCCTTTCCTTGAGCTCTAACCTCAGTTTAAAGGTGTAAGTGTTGCATGGTGTATGAGAGAGGCCTGTGATCTGCCCCACAGTGCTTGAGCTGCTGAGTGTGCTTTCTCTGCTGCCAGGCACATTTTGAAGCTGATTTTGGGGCAGACCCATCCCTCTGTCTCTCAGCTCTTTCCCTGGTGGTCAGCACAGCACTGTGGCCTCCCTCCAGCTCCATGACATATGCTGGTGTGCCTGGGTTGCTGTGTGTCCTGCATGGTAATACCAGCTGCCACAGCATGTGGTTCAGGAAGAGCCCCATGTCCTAAGGACCCCTGCTTGGCAGCACTCCCCTAGGCAGCTCTGCATCATCATCCCTTCTCACCTTGCCCTGTCTGCCCCACACCTGCATGGCAGTAAATATAGGAAAGGAGCAGTCCCAGCTTTGTGCCAAACCTCTCCATCAAACTGGAGTTTTCCAAGCAGTGGAATTTGGAGACCAAACTAACCCAGCTTGTAGCTTTCTGAGCTGAAATCTGCCTGCCATACAGACAGCCATACCTTCTCTGCAACATTTTTCAGCATTTGAAGCATCTTTGTGTCCTTCCTGTGTAGGCTGTGTCAGAAGATGTCCTGTTCTCCTCAGCAATCTCTTCTGCCCTCCTGGAAAGAGGAAACAGGAGTATTTCTTTTCTCACCCACATCAGTGTATTGCATGCAAGAAATAAAAAGGCAGAAAATACACTGGTTGCACGATTTTTGGAAAACTTCTTCACATGGGCCTAAAAGAATATAATTTGAAACCCTTAATGATAAGGAAATTTCTCCATTTTTCCTCACTTCTGAGATGCACACGTTTTTACGCCCTGGTGAACAGATGGTCTGATAGACATCAACAATATGCAGAGACTTACCCATGTGAATCCAGGCAAGAACCTTAAATAAATTACTGTAAAATTGTTTTTTTACACTGTAGACTTTAAAAAGCAGTGAAACTTCAAATTTCCAAGACAGCTAAGATGTATCTGAGGCTAAGGCATCCAAAAGAACATATAATGACTCAAGCTTGGGCTGTTTATATCCATTAGGAATAGCTAAAATGTGCCTCACCATTAGATGCTGTAAATCTCTGCTGGAAGAAATCCACAGAAGTCACAGGTGAATAATTTTTCTAGTTCTGCACCATCATGGATGCTGAAACATCCATGTGAGTAGCCAAACTGCCATGTATGATGACAAATGGACTCTCACATTCTCTCAGGCATGATCATCCACAAGCTCAGAGCTCAGTCTGTCTTTGAGACCCAGACTGGAGAAGATGAGCCTTCCTTTCTCCCAAATGAGTTATAAAAGATGCAGAGTCTCCTTAATTGGGCACTTTATCTACCTACATAATATGTACAACTACAAATAACCTGTAAGTAATATTATTAATTGTTGTCAGCCTATATTCAATCAGTTGATTCCAGTACTACTCTCACATCAATAACACCATTGGGAAATCTGCATTCATCGTCCTCTCAAGATGGAAGAAGGACAGGATAACACCAAAGGCTCAAGAAAATGTGAGACTTTGGTTCATTGAATTATGTCATTAAAGATCCCTTGTGTGCTAAACACACCCCTAGGAGAGACCTTCAGAATCTAATGGGTTTATCATAAGCTCATCCAGCCTTTCAGAGGCTGGGAGATTAGGTGCCAGGTATTACTCATGGCTGCCCATGCTTTAAATACCATGTGGGAGACAGCAGGTGAGGAGGTGCTGGATCTGGACCTGTTGGCCCTTGAATCTGACTCAGACAGGGTCAGAAAAAAGACAGTGGGCTGATCAGAGCTGTCTGGTATTGCCAGACTATCTGATTGACCACCAACAGGACCTTTCTGACCCAGGTAGTAGGACCAGGAATCCTTGAAGAACAGAATATTGTAGAATTTTATGGAATGACATAGAAAAGCAATTTACACAAAACTAAACCACCTACGAAAAGCATAAAATGGGCAGGTCAAAAATCTGTATCTGGGAAGTGTATCTGCATCTTTGAGGAAACAGAAAACAAAATGCATTTTTTAGTCGTATTCAATAAACCACTGAATTGTCTGGGCTATTATTCTGTCCAGAATGATTTGTACCTCTCAAGTAGCTGTTTTTGTGATAGGTAAGAAGAGTTAGAATTTGATTCACCTCCGTCTTCAGTTCAGATGTTGCTGCCCCCATGTCACTCTCACCTATTCAGAGAAGGAATGTCATGTACTGCATGCTATTATTTTTTGTTCAAGCGAAAGAACATGTTACTTATAAAACATACTCACTTTTCCACACCTAAAGGGCAAAACTGAGCCTTTTGACTTTCCACCCTTCCAGATGTGAAATTCCAGATCAGATACAGTCTAGAACAACCTTTTTTTCATGGGTCATCTCTTTACCTCTCTTCCATTCCTTTTTGCTTGAAAAGCAGTTCTTCTGTCTGAGGACTCTGTCTCAAAAGAGTGGAGCAATTCTTGAGTGACCTTTGACTTCTTGGTGTTTCTTGGTCAGAAAGATTTTTGCATCAATAAGGAAAAATAAAATAAACAACCAGGTAATATGTTTTTTCTAATGTTGAGTTCTCTGGCAGTATAAACCAGTCACGTTACTAAAATCCCCTCAGTCATAATGTGGACATCCTCCAGTATCTGCTTCATGTTGTGGGTAGCTTCAGAGATGTTAGAAATATGCACAAGTTCTACATTCTAATAACAAACAATATGTTGGGAGGTGCAAAATAGACAACAGACCCAAAATATTTTTTATTATTTCTTTGAAGTACATATATTATCTTCTTAGTTCATTCATAGATTAACATCTTTGAGATCAGAAAAAATGAAATGGATTAATATTTTGCACAGTTGTGTGTATGGATCTTATTTACCTTTGTCCACCCTCCTTCCCCTTGTGCTTTCTTTGTGGTGGTACATGTCCTCATTCTGCATGGAAGGTACTTTAGGACAGTGATACAATGAGTTCTGTGAACTCCTGAGAAAGAAGTGTCTTTGCATAAGGAAAAAAAAATATATGCTGTCTCAACCTAAACAGGCCACAGTTTGCCCCCTGAAAGTCTGAGGTGATAGTTGTGCTGACCTCTCTCCTTACTTCTCTGAAAACTGAAAACTGTCATTTCATCATCATTACTGCCTAAAGCTGGTTTTGGTGTATAGGTACACCAAAGTACAGAACCTGGGAAAAAACCAGGAAGAAGTAGATCTCTGTATGTATTTACAAAGCTACATCTTCACTGGAAAAACTCTGATGTGATGGAGAAGGCCCTCATTAAAATATGTTCTTCAGGAGAGATGCAGAAGAGGAGGGTACTTTATTTTCTGTGTTAAGGAACAGTATTAGTATATGGGGCTTTTGTATAGGATGGATGATGGGCTGAGTGAGAGATTGTGTGCCGGAGTCAAAGAGCTGAGTAAAGATGCCATTTTGGTAGGATTGTGTTACAGACCACCTGAACAGGGTAAGAAAGTGGCCAAAACCTTCTTCAAACAACTCAAGAAAGTCCTTGGATCAAAGACTCAGGTTTTATGGGGTATTTCAATCTCCTGACATTTTCTGGAAGAGCAACAATATGGGATGCTACAGACAGAGGTTTTTGGATAGAATCAGGGATTGCCTCTCAGCAAAGGTACTCAATGGACCTATCAGGAATGATACAAAGCTAGATATCCTATTTACAAGGAAGAAATGGTTGACAATGGGAAAAGCACTATTATCTACTGCTGTTTTAATGCCCATGAGCCAGTGGACTTGAAGATCCTGAGGGAAGTGAGGAGGGGAAATAGCTAGGTACAGAACCTGGGCTCTAGGAAAACAGGCTTTAGTTCATTCAGGAAATGAGTAGATCGGATCCCATTGGAAGAGCTCTGAAGGTAAAGAGTTCAGAAGACCTGGGAGGGACAAAGTAACAATGAACTTGAATAAAGTAGGTTTTTAAGGAGTAAAAGGAGAAACTTTTTCCCATGTGGCAAATCAAGCAGGGGAGTATTTTACCCAAAGAAATTGTACAATCTCCTTCCTCAGAGGTTTTCAAGAGCTGACTAAATAAATTCCTGAGCTCTCTTGGACTGACCCAGCAGCTGATCATTCTTGGAGCAACATGCTCAGTTAAAAGCCCTGTGAGGTCCCTTCATAAGTTTATTATCCAGTAATATCATGAATATGACAGCAGTCTCATGAAATCAGATGGCCATGAGAAGATTCAATATCAAAAATGTCAGCTTTGTTCATCTGAATCCAAATATTCATCTTGATTCAGCTTTCTGGCAGAATAATGATAGACCAGTAATTCAATTTTAAATATATCTTGCAAATACTTATAGGAAAAAAAAATAGTAGGAAAGAATTGGCTGGATCTGTCTTCTATTATGGTGATTACGAGCAAAATCCTTCACTTCTTGGGTGGGCAGATACTGTAACCATTTGACTCTTCTCCTAAGGACAAAGGAAGAGAGTTCATATACACTGCTGCAGGACAAGGTGAACCAGCTACCAGGGAGAAAAACAACTGTATCTCTGGCTTTCATAGTATTAGGTGCTCATACTCCAGACTGTTACTGTCAGTTTAACAAGTGACTATGTTATAAAACTTTGGGTCAGCATTGGGTCAGGCAGGTTGAGTGTTTCAGTTCCAGACCATCTCAACATCACATTTTCATGTATGGAGATTTTCAGATCTTACAGCAACCCAACACCTGTAAAAGCAGACAACCTAATGGAAAAAAAGAGCAAGTCTTGAGATGTTTTTCTCCACAGTTTTGTGGCATAAAGAAAGTTGTAAAAATACTTTACACAGAACCTGGTGTTTTGTCCTGTTAACTCTTTCCTTGTGTCATCACAAAGTCGTTGTTGAATCACAAATGGAGCTAAACTAAAGAAATTCAGCATGCTATGTTTCCAAATGCCACACCAGAAAGTTAACAGCCATTCTTCCCTGCTTGTTGGCTGAAGAGTTACATTGACAGTGAATCCAGTATAGTTGGAGAAGGAGGGACAAATATTCCCTGAGCTCAAAGCTTAGATGGAAGTTCAGGTTAGGAGTTTCCAGATTTAAATTGAGTTGTGCAGCACCCCCATCCTGAAGTTTTAGGGGATAACTTTCTGGTGTCCAGCAGGAAGGGTCCACCTCCAAGGTGGAGATGAAGTTTGAAAAGGAAGGAAAGGACATCCTGGGAAAGCCATGTTTCTTAGGTGTTTTTCAACAGCCTGCAAGCTTTAGAGAAAATCTTGAAAAGAAGAATCCAAAAAAACAGAGGGAAATATATGAAATGGATAAAACAAAGTGGATCAAGCCAGACTGAAGGTGATACCTTCTTCTGTGACATAATATATATTTGGAACAAGATGCAATCTTGCACAACGCTTGTTGTCTGCTACAAAATCACTAGGAGGGAGATTTATTTTTTTTGGTATAAATATATTGTGCATAGTTTTTGTGCTGAAACTGCAAAAAACTTCTTTAAAAAGAGATGGCAATTGTCAGAGGTATTAAAATTGACTGGGAAGAGGCCGTTGATAGAGCACATGAAAGATATTTTTGAACTGATCTCACAAAATATTCTCATGAATTGCTTTAACACACAGAGAAATATTAGTGGCTCTTGCAGGTGATATCAAACTGGGAAGCATCATCAGCTCAGAGGAGGTCTGCAATAGCAGCATGAGGTTAAAATAATGCAGTTCTTGTCGTAAAACCATAATTTTACGTAAAAATGCAAGATTTTTCTATTATGTTATTTCATTACTATGAAACAACAGAAGAGAAGGAAGATCAGGGGACATGGGTCTTCTACAGGGTGTCTGTGATTCCTCAGCATGATACATGTGAAAGAGGTTTATTTGATCTTAGGAGGTGCCAGTAGAGGGAGGGAAAGGTCAGTGCTGCTGCAAAGCTTCTGGAAATGACTGGGTGTGAGTCCTCTTCATTCAGAAGGGATGGGATGGCTGGCAGAGGGAGTGACACATTTGGGCAGTTCAGTCTCCTCAGCTCAGCAGAACTAAGAATGAGAAAGGACATAACTAATCCATGAAAATACATCTTAGGAACATTAGGGAAAGAGTCTGTGTTGAAGGACACTGTTCATGCAATAGCAAGTAGGACTACACTCAGTGCATATAAATACTGGGTGGAAGTGAGTGGAAATTTCTCTGTAACAGGCATTTTTGAGCAAACATTCACACAGAAAAAGAGGCAGATTGCTGGTCTAGTTTTATATTTCAGTAAATGTGCTTTTCAGTTAGTGTTATGTGCTCAGGTTAGAGACATACACAGATTAGTGGATTTACAGAGCTGATCATGAGTGATGGATGCTTTTCATAAAAGCTTTTCTGACCAGTTATGTCTCCTTCTGTCCTCTATTACTCTAAATGATTTAAAGTAGTGACATGGAGGTTATTCTCCCAAATCTCAAGTTCAACCTCATTACAGGACTGACTGCTGCAGTTTTAGGTATTTTCTTGTTTTTCATTGCATTTCTTTTTCAGTTCAGAAAGTCTTATTTTTCCTCTTCTTGAATAAAAAAAAAAAAAAAAGAGAGAGAGAGGGGAAAAAAATTAAAATCTCCACTGAAGGAAGTAGGACTATAGAATTGCTTCCTACCCTTGATGCCTTAGGTTTTAGCTTTTATATTTTTTTTAGATTCTGTGCTGTTTTAGTGGGTAGATTTAGGTTTCATATTAAATGTTAATGAGTTCTCTTCACAGGGTAGATAGACAAAACAATTCCTTCTCTAGCTCAATACCAAGGACAGCTTTCAGGCCCAAGAACGAAAACAACGGTGAAGTGAGAAGAAAAAACCACGAGGATGGAGCTTCATAACCTGAAACTATGGATGGACAATGGTTTCTAATACGCTAATGGACCAGAACTTATAAAAGTGTGAGTCCTTGTGACCAGTTGTCCATTTTGTGACCATTTTGGGGCATCTTGGGTGTGGCTCAGCCAAGCTCTTTTGTGGCCCAGGTGTATCCATTGAGGCCTTTTAATAAATATCTACTTTATCCTCTTGCTCTGTCTAGTCTCTGTTCCAGGTCAGTGTTCTGAAGGCACCACCATGAGAATGACTACTGTTCTCAGAGAGCTTCAGCTCCACTCATTAATGGAATATGGGAACACACTATTAGTCAGAGAGCACAGAATAACCAGGTGGGACACCAGGGAATCACACACAGCGCTGCTGGCAGAGGCTTCTGGTGGGATTTATTCAGCAACTCTTCCATCTTCTGGTACTAGCATTGCTAGTGCTGGCCTTGGATGATCCTTGTCCATCAGAGCCAAGAAAACACCTAGGTAAGGGTGGCATTTGTTCCAGCTGAAGCATGTGGCAAAATTTTCACAGTGACCTATAAGAGTTGAGGAGCTGATGAGAAAAATCCACAAGAACTTATTCCAGAGAAGTATGAGTTTACCTTTGAATAAATATGAGTATGAGTTACCCTTTCAGTCAAAGTCAGTACCTCATTCAATAACATGCAGGCTTAAAGAACTTGTATGAGTTTTTCTTTTTTCCTTTTTTATTAATTTTTTTTTTTATTTTGATCTCATTTTAAGTATCTTCTAGATAATTTTATAGTAGAAACAGTGAAAATGAAAAAAAAATCTTATCCTCAAAATCAGAGAGAGTGAAAATTGAGATCTAGGGATCAGAAGACAAGGCTGAGTCTCTTTTACAAGATACTGAGACTTTGTGAAAAAGCACAGAAAGCTCTCACATCTTTCCACTGCCTGACCCATCAACTTAAACTTTCACTCATAGCTAGGCTCTGATTTCTCTAGATAATTAAGTTAACTGATTTAAAAAAAAAAAAAAAGGAATTAGACAGCGCTGAGGGAATGTGTAAGGCTCTCAGTATTTCTAAAACATTTGAAAAATTTTAAAATTGTTTTAAAATCCATCCATTTAATTTAAATGCTTACACATTATTATGACTGCTTGGTAAATCTAGCCCCTGCTGCAATATTGACACAGAAGGGCATCACAATAAACTAATTGTGTAAAAAATGTAGTGTAGGGAAAGTATAAATTCCATCTGGCTTCCACATCACAAAAAAATCGTGTGTAATTTTGTGATTCTCATCTCTTCTGGTCCAGCATTTAGTTTCTTCTGGTACTACTGTCTGTTGTCCAAGAGCACATCACTGAGTTATGGCACTATGTTACTGATGTTGGTCCAGGATTCCAGTTCAGCTGTAAATTAGGCATCAGCAGAGAGTCATTATGAAAAAAACCAGCAGGCATTTGCCCTGGAACATTGCTAAGAAATAAAAAAGTTTGATGAAAGTAAATCTCCACTTAATTTATAGTATCATTTCACTTTTTATATTCCTGTTAGAGGTGTAGATTACTAATTTTTCTACATTCAAATGAACACACACTGCGGCTAAAGCAAGTAAAATTTAAGGCAATGTGTGCCTGAAAGCAAATATTAATGGTAGCTAGGAAGCAGGAATTATTTGTTAGGAGTGAATCCATGTCAAAGTCACAGATTTCCCCTGGAGAATCACAGCCTTTATATTGGCTATATATTTTTATTGCACCCAATTTCAGTTTTCTTGTTAAAAGAAGGTCGCCTTAAGCCCTTGCATTTCTTCTGCTTCATTCCCCATGGTTCACAAGTACAATAGTGAATGTAAGCTACAATAAAAAGGTCATTTTCTTCTTTCAGCAACAGTAACACAAGTGGCTGCATTTCCTGATTCTGGATTAAGTTCAAGATTTCAAATACGACTGGGCTCGTTTCTGATTAGAAAGTTTGATATTTATCACAGACTTACCTGTCTTCCATATCCAGTGTGAGTGAGATTGTAAAAAGGTAAACTGAAAGGAACCATTCTTTTATTCAGCAATTAACCCCATCTGAGTAAATAATACGGTGTTGTGCACTTGAGCCTTTGCTGTTATGCACTGAATTCAGAATTCAAAACGGCTTCAAAGCTGCGTTCGTGAAATGATGACAAGATGCTGCAGAAACAGCTTTTTATGTGGAATATAATGCAAGTATTGTGTTACACAGTACAGTAACAAATAGGGTATAGTTGTAATGATATAGCAGATAAAGTGTCTGGAAGTACTTACCTGAGGGAAACTCAATCTTATTTTACTTCAGGGCCTGAGGGTTATAAACACAGTGTATGGTCTTGAAACTTAAATATTAGAGGAATCATTTTATTGGGGGGAGGAGAAGGTAATGTTTCTTATTACAGGCAAATAAAACCTCTGTGCCCAAAGACACAGCAGAAATAGTCCAAATTCCTTCAGGTGGTGTCTCAGCTTGACTCTTTTTTCACAACGGGCTCACAAAGTCTAAGAGAAGCAAAATAATGCCACTTGTGATCTTGGAAGTGCAACAGCCTAGACGAGCACAGGATGCAGTGGCAAGGCATGCAGCAAGGGATGGATTGTATTGTCTGCTGTGGGGGTCACGGAGATGGCTGGGGATGGCACAAGAGATTTCTAGGTCCCACCTTGCAGCCTGCATCAGAGCCACGGCACCAGTGGAGATACTCTCCCCAGCTTTAAATAGCCCAATGTGTGAGTGCAGGTTAAGCATAACACAGAGCAGCAAGAGTATCTATTGTGATAAATAAAGATGGACCATGATACAGACTCACAACGATAGAAATCATTTAATTATTTACATTCACTCTTGAGTTGCTTTGGACCTGTTTTGTCCATTTCTGTCCTGGACATTGCTGGAACATTGTTCAAGGCCAACTAATGCACCAGTGACCACTGCTGACCCTGCTGTGGGCAGGGCTGTGCTGCTTGGGATGGTGAGATGAACCAGATCTGCAGGTGTGAGCAAAGATTTCTGGCTTGACGGTTGTACTTGATGAACTTAAAGGTCTCTTCCAACAATGGCAATTCTAAGATCACACAAGTGCTTGTCCATCAGCCACAGAAACTTCACCGGTCTGGTTTATTTAAAAGCAGGAATGAACCCAAGTGCCATCTTTTCCCTCTATCAATTGAGACTTTGTATGAAAGGAAGGAAAAGTAAAACAAATGGGAAAGCGCAAAAGCTGTTATATCTGTTTAAAGTCTGAAAAGAAGCTGAAAGGTGCTGCACACTTACTTGGATATTTTCAGAACACCTCTGCAACTGCATGAACTTAATGAGACTGAGAGCCTGGCAGAAAACCCTGCTGGGATTTCTCCTCTGGCTTTCAGAGTCTGTGAGTCAGGCCCTGGGTTGTAAGGGACTTTAAAGGTCATTTAGTTCCAAACCCCCTACCATGGGCAGGAATACCTTCCAGTACACCAGGCTGTTCAAAGCTCCATCCAATAAAGCCTCGAACACTGTGAGGAAAGGGCATTCACAGCTTCTCTGAGGAATTTGTGCCAGTGCCTCACCATCCTCAGAATAAAGAATTTCTGATCAAAGCACACAGCTTAATAAAAACACACTTTTGTGGGAAGAAGCTATATATTAAGACTCAGTCTTTCTGGGGAAACTGTGCCTGGGAAGGTTGACAGGCCAGTCAGGACATCCTTGGTCTCAGCATCAATTGTATCATCCCCCTCCAATTCTGGATGCTATCTGTGGAAACATATGAAACCATTTTGCTGCAAACAGAACCCTTGGTACCTGAAACTTGGCCACATAAAAAGCAAGCTAAGCAGGATCAGTGGCTATTTTTCAAAGCACAAGGTATGTTGTGCAAAAGACATATAGCTTGGAATGGTTCTCACTGTTTTGAAATCCTCTGTGTAAATATTCCCTTAGAGGCAGACACAGGAACATCGCAAATAGATAAAGATGAGTTGGAGGACTGTTTAGGAAGACCAGCCAGGTGGGGTTGCATAGGAACACTTTATTTCCATTGCCTGGGCACTGCCTAACCAGGATCTCCTGAAAAAAAAAGTTGAAAGTGCTCTAGCTGTACATTTATCAGCTTCACCTGAAACAGTGATCTGGCAGGCTGACTGGCTTTAGTAGAAATAACAAAGCAGCCTCAAGGTAACTTGTACACATGACACAACTTCAGAACACCAAGCAACTCCTGTCTTTGGGCTATCTGATACTGCCAAATTGTTTGCTGTCAATTCAGATCTCTTGAAAAGGGGGAAGAATTTTGGCAAAATGCACTAGTAGAAGAAGAGCAAGCTATGGTGGCCAGAGTATTGGTGTATATGTGGGGTGAAGGGATAGCACTGAGATATAACAAAGTATAACGTACTAACAATGATTTGCAGAGGCATGAGGGTGGGACTGACTGTGCTTAGCTATCCAAATATCATCTTTGTCATCACAAAATCAGAGAATTAGTTTAGATCATATTTGGTTTAGATTTAATTTAGATTTATTATTAATTAATAGATTACTTTACACTGCAATATGGGTTTTGAATATCTCTGGAGAGTGAGAGCCCACAATATCCCTGGACAGCCTATTCCAGGGCTCTGCTGCCCTCAATGTACAGAAGTTCTTCCTCATGTTGAGATGAAACTTCTTGTATTTTAGTTTATGGCCACTGCTCCTTGTCCTGTCTCTGCGTATCACTGAAAAGAGTCTGGCACCATCATCTTGGCCCCTGCCTTTGAGGTATTTATAGAACTGATGAGATCCCCCCTCAGTCTTCTCTTCTCCAGACTAAACAAGCCCAGCTCCCCCAGTCTCTCCTCATAAAAGATGCTCCAGACCCCTCATTATCTCTGTGTCCCTCTACAGACCCTCTCCAGTAGCTCCTTGTCCCTCTTGTCCTGAGGAGCCCTGAACTGGACACAGCCCTGCAGATGTGCCTCACTAGGGCTGAGCAGAGGGGCAGGATCACCTCCCTGGACCTGCTGGCCACACTTTTCCTGATGCACCCCAGGATACCATTGGCACTCCTGGCCACAAGGGCACTGCTGGCTCATGGTCAGCTTGTCACCCACTCCCTGACCCCTCTCTGCAGAGCTGGGTCAACCCCCAGCCTGTGCGGGTACTTGAGGTTATTCCCCCCCAGGTGCAGGATTCTACACCTGACTTTTCTCAGAGAGGCAGACATTTCTCAGGACTCTGAAATTTGGACTCATCCCCATGCTTTTGGAGCTCTTAGCATTCTGCTAAGAGCTTCCTGCTTCCTCTGCATACCATTTGAGTCATCTGTCACCTAGGCAGGGCTGGAGAGGGGCTGGAGCATCAAGGCAGGATAGGTGCTCAGCTTTTAGAGGTTGCATCAGCTTACATAAATGTCTATAGCAGACCATGTCTTTCTGTGAGAAGTTAATTGAATTCAAAGCATCTTGGTTTTGGGGAAAATAATGTTCTCTGGTACATGATGCTTAGCATGTTACATAAGTGAAGAAAACAGGTGAATAAATATGGCATCTCGTTTAGTCACATTCCTCATTTAAGTTTTTGCAAAGACTAGTCAACCACCATAAATGTCTCAGACAACTGAGAAGTCACTAGCTAAGGTATTAAACATGCAGTGAAATAGGTGTTTCTCCTTTTGAGTAATTTTCTGGGTGAAATGTGAGGATTTTTACACCTGGTAGGATTAAGAAAAATACATGTAACGCAACTGTAAAGATCCTTATTATTTGTGTAATTACCTGATTGAATGTTTTAATCTTGTAAATCTTGACATATTTGCAATGAAGCAATGTTAGATGTACCAGTACCTTAGAAATACTAAGAAAAAATGGGATAACTAATTTTAATGGAATATTATGTCATGAATGGATCCAAGGAAATAAGACACAAAGTGAAATATACTGAAAAAGCACAGAAAGGGAAATTCCATTACCTACGACTTGTGAATTCATCTTTTCCCATTAATTTCTTTAAATACTTTGTCTCACACTGTGGATTGAATATGAATTCAAGTGTTAAATAGGATTCCTTGTTTGAGATTTGTCATTCATCACATCCAAGTTGTTCCATCCAGAAACACTTGTTATGTGACTTTCAACTTTTGTTTCCTAAGGCATATTTCTATTAACACTTGAGTACTACACTTATGGCAAAACAGAGACAGAAAGAAGAGAATGCAACAAAATCAGACAATTTAAACGTGTGATAGAAATATGAAGAAAGTATAAACTCATTCTCATGAGTCTCTTAGGATATTGAAACATGGTTTTATTTTGAAATGAAAAAAATCGATGAGGAAAGTTCTGGGTAATTAAAATATTTTGAGTTTCAAAACATTAAAAGTTTTGGGCTATTTTTAATTTAAAAAAAATAGAAAAAAGTCAGAAAGAATTGAATCGGAAAATATAAAACCAATCACTTTTATAATTCTTAGCAAAATTTTCTCTTTTAACTCCTAACAAAAGTTTTAAGAAAGCCCAAATAGTTTTATGAAATCTTCCAGTTTTGACAGATCTTCATTTTTACCATGGCAGCTGTGTGTCCATATTTCTTTAAAAGCCCTAACCTGAACAAGGATACAAAGAGAGAAGCACATTATTATTTTATTATTTGATTTCAGGTAGCAGGTAAATCAGATAAATCAACTTACTGTCTTTTCTGTAGTGTATTGGTCTGAACTTGACTGGGCCACACATTCCACATATCTGTTGCAGTCAGTATCTAAGCAAATGTTTCTCTGAACAGAAAATAATTATGCTTTTTTTTTCCCTTTTTTTTCTTTTGTCCAGGCACCACAGAGCCATTATCCTAGTGCTGACTTAGTGCTATAATCAACTCTGGTCTGGAGGAATGAGAGCATTTTCATTCCATACTTGTTCTCTCCAATGAAGTTATTGAAAAGGCATGAAATAGTGACTGTGAGCACTCTCCAAAACTTGAACAAACATCACCAGGTTTTATTTCCCGCACTCCAGAGACAGTATGCCTGTGAGCCAACAGACAATAATGGCATTAGATCATTTCTAGGCAGAAACAGGCTTCAAGGAAGGACTTCAACGTAAATTCAATGCTTCTAGCTATCAGTCCTTGAGCCACACAGCCACTGGTATCTGGATCTGCTTTGCAACTTCACTTGATTTTGCAGAGAAGGACTCAAACCTCTCATCCTTCTAACGACCAAATGTGTATAAAAGAGAAAAATCAAAATAAGATCCTTTGTGTGTATGAAATAATTCTACCCAGATTTCCAAGGTATTTTGGTCATTCTTTTCCCTGCTTACATTGTTGGCCAATATTTTACTTCCCTTTTTTCACTAGTCAAACAGCTGCTGGGGACCCAGGAGGTGAAAATACAGAATACCCAAGAGAAAACCAGTAAAGCTGGCAGCAGAGTGCATTGAAGATGAAGGCATAGCAGAATAGAAATGCTGGAAGTTGATACTAGGTGAATCCAAAGAAAGATTAGGCTAAGAAGTTTTAACAAAATTGAGCAGAAAGGAGTTCCAAACAGGAGAAATGCACACACACTTGTGGGAGATGCTTGTTGGGAGGCAGAGTAAGGGAAAACCCATCTCTGCTCCCTACTCAAACAGCCGCTTGCTGTGTAAGTTTACGGAAATGTTTTCTCTGCTCACCTCACAGCATTTCCTTCACTCATCCACAGAGACTCAGCTTCCCACCTGCCAGCTGCTGGGTGTGGCTGACAGCACCTTCTGAGGACTAACCACAGCACAGACAGCGTGCTGTCCCTGCAGCAGGGCTCTGTGCTGGGCTACCCACAGGAGGATGGTGGCTACCCACGCAGACAGGTGCTTAACAGAACTCAGTGAGCTGGATACAAATGCAGGAATTCAGTTGGGGGCTTTGTATCCTTCTGTGAGGGCTTTTCTCTGACTCCTCTGAGACTAAAATAGTGAACTGCTAGATTGAGCTACAATAAAAAAGTGTTAGGATTTTAAATTACTGAAGTCTGAGTTTATAAGGGGATAAGCATCTTGTTAGGCACTTTCACACAGCTGTGGAAAACTAACAGCCAGATTAACTAACAGCCATGTAGACTGAAATTGTCATCACACACAAGACAGTGCAATGTTTTTTTTACAGTCAAAGGAATGTATTTCATACCTCTTATCCCTCTGAATTTACAAAATATAGGAATTTTTCTATTATTACCAGTGTTTACTTACTGGTTACTACTCTTGAGAGTAATATTTTTAGGAACATATATTGTATATTTCTATTAAAATTAATACGTGTGATTCTTCAGACTCAGCTGAATTGACCAAATTCCATGGGAGAAAAACTATTACATACATTGACACAGACAGGGGCCATCCACCATGCATGCTGGTGAAATATATGGGTATCCAATAGATATTTTTATTTTTATAATTGAAATGCACATGAAAAAATGCCTATGAATCTGGAGGAAGAAAGATAGGAAATATGTCTCTATCAGTGCTGCAAGAATCCAGCCACTTTTGATGAGGTTACTTCTATATTCCAAGTGAACTGGAAAAACTGGGTAATACTTAAAATGCATCTGTTCACAGGCTTGTAGAACCATTAGGAAAAGTTAAAAACTATATAACCAGTGCCAAGGAGTAGCTCAGCATGTACAAATGACAGACAACTTGCCCAACTGGGGGTATTGGCAAAGGAGTTGAACAAGGTCTGGAAGCAAAAATCTGTTTTTTCTGCAGCTTTCTCTTGTATTTAATACCACTGCTGCTGCCATAAACATCCACATGGCTCTGCTGTAAAGCTGATACTAGCACTGTCAAGATTTTGCTGAAGAGAGAAGGAGGCCTGTCCTGTTTCACGAGAAGTTGCACAGGACAAGGAAAGAATGGGCACACAAGTGGGAAGAAGCAAAAGTAGAGAATGTATTTTATAATTGGCAACTCTCTTTTAATTATCATTTGCCATGACTGTTCCTGTAACATTAAAATAACACCATCATTGCTGACAAGTAGTACAGGTAAAGTTAATGCTGCACTATCAACACAGGAATTCAGACTTTGAAAAATACATGTTTTGTCACAGCTTCTTGGAGACTAGCTAGCCTATGACAGGCTAATGAGTGTATGAAACCATACTCACCTCCTTTTTGAATTTGGCTGTGGGACTTCTCAGTTTTGCTTGTATTTCATTCAAGCCTTTTCCAGCTCAGTGTGAGATAGTTCATAATCTCTGCAAATATATGGGGAAGGGATTTTTCCTCTCAGAGTCCAAATGGCAATTATATGCTTTTCAGAGCTCATGGAGGTGTTTTGCCTTCCCCTGAAGCATGAGAGATCCATTACAGCTAGCAATCAGAATGCAGAAGGGGCACACATGTTTTAAGATGGTATTGAAGTTTCTCAGCCTGAATCCTCGCTTTTTGCTCATCAGATTAACACCAATCCACAAACGGGTTAAGAAGGAATTCCCACTTCTTGTTTCGAGGCTGGTTCCATGGGGAGTGAGGGGTTGCCTCAAATTTCTCGTGCTGGAGCTCTTTTGCCATATCTCTTGGGTTTGTAGGTACTGGGAATCTCAGCCTACCCTATTCTTTGCTTGTAGTCTTGACTGTTAAGCTGCCTGAAGACTGAAATTTCCTAGTTTAATCAGTCCTTGATTCTAAAGAATAGAAAAAATATTTGTAACCTTCTCTAGCATATGCACTAGCAGAAGTTAGACTTGTTGATCTAACCAATCCTTTTGGACCAAAATTCCAGTCAGATTTGTTTCAGAAGTTTCTGCTCCATTCATGTTTGAAGTTAGAGTCCCTGCAAAAATGTATTCCAAATTATATTGCTGTTGAGTGTGTATAGCAGGGAGTGACACAGCGATGGACTGTCCCCATCAGCATGGAGAAGGGGCTCCACTTGCAGGTGTTCCCTGTGGACTAGAAGGAGGCTGAGCCAGCATCTGCCACTTTCTGAAGGTCTGGAGAGGCAATAAGGACATCTCACTCACCCCTGGAGTTTCCCTGGCTCTGCTCTGGACTTTACACTTGCTCTCTTCTTCTGCTTCTCCATGCCTTCCAGGCTGCTAATTGTTCTGCCTTTCTCTCTTGCCACAGATTAGCCTTCTATGTCTTGACTGGAAGGATGAATTTCTTACCATCTGTTTTGTTTTGTGTCCATGAAAGGATCTCAAAACCTTCCAGTGCACAAACAGAATAAAAAGACTTACAGACTAAACCCCAACAATTTGTTTCCTAAAGGAAAGATTATCTCCTCTGTAATCATAAATGCTGTGGACCAATTTCTTCTTTCCTGACATCACTCTGAGTTTATAGCTGTACTTACTGGTTTTACAGCTTTCTGAGGGGTGCCCTACTAGGTAAGTCCTGCTTTACTCCAGGAACAGCTCAAACTGCTGGCAGAGTAGAATGTTCACTGGACTTTGGGATGTTCTTTTACAAATATGCAGCACTCAGCAACCTGTTCAAGCTCATTGCTATTACTTCATGTAACATCACCAGGGGACAATGAGGAGGGTTAAATACTAGCTTGATATTTGGCATGAGAGTTGAATTTTAAGCTCAGCTCTGGCCACTAGTGATTAAAAAGATATAGCAAAAGGAACAATGATATAACAGTTTTCATTGTGACGATGGCAGGTCATTTGTAAAACAAGGATGATGATAATTCAACCTTTGTAATGCAACAGGGATCTTTGCATGGAATGTAACTTATATGCACAAAGTATTTTTACTACTAATAGAAGATACAGGCTTGTCAAACATAGGAGAAGACTGTTGGGGGCTAGAATTTTTCTTTTTTCTTTTTTTTTTCCTTTCTTTCAGGGAATTTTCTCCCATTTGTTGCCTAAGAGATGGGAATGATAGATATGATGGATACTTAAGAGAGACAAAAGATGTGGTCAAAATGGGGGCAAGAGTGCAGCTGGCTGCAGTCTCTTAGCTGTTTGGGTTTTTTTTTTTCTCTTGGGAAATGCAAAGATACAGTGACATTTTGGCTGGAGGGTGAGGGGCTGGGGTCAAAACGCACGCTCTCTCTCTGTCTCTCTCAGGATTGGAGGTGAGACAGTTGTGGTCTTGGTGCGGGGCTGCTGCTGTGGGGAGAACTCGCTGCCATGGCAGAGTTCAGCCCTTTACTGCTTCTCCTACCATGGGTGAGCCTTTGCTTGTAAGAGTGGCCATGAACCAGGGCCTGTTCAACACCTGATCTCACTGAAAGGACCCTCACTATCTGCTTGGGAAAACTCCTGCCTGAGGGGAAAACTCGGGACCCCAATGCCCTCTCCTCACCGCTGAGGGAGCCTCTCCCAGCTGCGTGTGGGAGCCCAGCTGCTGCTCTCTGCCACTGCTTCAGGCTTTTCTGGCTACACTTCAACCCGACACCCACTGGGCTTCAGAGTTTTTGCTACACTTTGTTTGCCATCCCAGATGTGTCTGCCTCTGCTGCTCCATCTTGCTGCTTCTGAGGTTCCTGCTACAGCCCATCTCACCCTCTGGAGAGGCAGCAGGACCAGTACTCCCGGGAGTTTGTAAAGGAAATCCCTTTTCTCTCGCTGCCGCCATTGTCCTGAGGCGGCGGCACCCGCGCCACAGCGCCCCCTGCAGGCGCGGGGGAATCATCGCACCCACCCTGCCAGCCAGGAGCCAGCAGCGCCCCTGCTGGCCGTGCCTGGAACTGCACCCAGGGCAAGCACCCGCAGCCGGGAGAAGGCTCTGGTTGCGTTTCTGGTTATTTTTGTTGTTGCTGCTGTTGTTGTTTGTTTGCTTTGTTACGTATATATTCTAGTAAAGAACTGTTATTCTATTTCCCATATGTTTGCCTAAAAGCCCAGTAATTTCAAAGTTATAATAATTAGGAGGGAAGTGGGTCGTATTTTCTATTCCAAGGGAGTTTTTTGCCTTCCTTGGTGGGCACCTATTCTTTAAACAAGGGCACAGACCATTCTTATTTTCCTTCTGTGCTGTTGTGTCACAGATATAGACTATTCTCACAGTTTTTAGTTTAAAATGTGTATCTATTCTTTTCATTGGTTTACCTGTGTGTCAATATTACAAAATTGTCTAATCAGATAAAACTAAGACATGATGGGGAATTGATGGTCTCCAGTGGCAGTAGGATGAGTCATTATGTTTTCAATGTGTTTGTTGCACGGGTGAAGTTAGAGTTAATGTGTGGTATGAAAATAGGAGAATTGCCATGTCACACACCTTGATTTTTTTGAAAAAGGTGTCACTTTGAAAAGTGAAAACAATAAATTATGTTTGAAATGTATGCTACAAACAATGGCAAGACTGAACATTTGCTGGTTGTTTTGTTATGGTTTGTCATAAAATGAACAGAGAGGCAGAATAATGGGAATAGGCAATGATAAATTCTTCCTCCACAATGTGGGATCCAGGAGTGTTTCTCCTGCTGGGACAAGACTCAGATGTGCATCATTTCCAGACAATCCTGGCTAGTTCTGCAGAGGAAACCCAGGCTCAAAGTCAAGAGGGAACCTCAAAATGTTCCAGAAGGGCCCCAGAGCAATCTCTCAGGGGACCAAAGCTGTGGAGGACACCTGCCACGTGATACAGGTCCTGCCAATACGACCAAAGAGAAGTTGCATTTGCATTGCTTGGGCTTGGCAAAAGTTGCATATTGCTTGACTGAAAATATCATTATCTCAAATATAAAAGTATTAATGTTTGGAACATTCCCAAGTGATCGTGCTTAATGACAAACCTTGGCAGTCTCTAGCAGACATAACATTTCAGCAGTGACCCTTGGCTGCTAGGATAGTGTAATGAAAGAAACAAAAGATTTTGAATGATTTTTCTTGAATGTCATGAAAAGATTAGCTTTCTGTAAAGAAAAAGGTGTAAAAAGCAGCTCATTCAGCAATTTCTTACCTGGAACTTTATTCTTTTCCCACGCAAGTTGAAGGCAAAACCCCATTGACTTATGAGGGAGCAGATGATGCACTGATTTCTCCAGGTCACAGGAATTCAGTGACACCAGCATGAAAGAAATGGCAAGTTATTGCTTCTGTAAAGTCACATTTGGTCAAACAACGGAAACAAGCTTACAGATTGCTGCAATGTCAATGCAAATTATGGCAGTAATTAAAACCCATTTCCCATGAGAAATCACTGTTGGAGATCCTTGTAAGAGTATCAGAAATAGGAAAGAATTTCACAGCCACTGAAAGAAATTCTGTTTCTATCTGGGGAGAAAATGACATTCTTCACAGACAGAGGAGTGAAGCATAGTCTTGGCAAGGAATAACTAAGAGATAAAGATATTATGAAGTAATCAGGCAGTAATTCTTCAAAGGAATACTAAAAAAGAAAAAGACATCATTTCCTTTTTATTGGGATTAAATGTTTGTAATAACAGTATTCTTTTAACCTTGCCAATATACTGTCAGTGTCAATTTTATTTAAAAGAAGGAAAAAACAAAAGGCTATTATTACAAGGAATCCAAGCTGAAATGGTGAAACTTTATTGCTTATATGATTGCATTTAATATTAAAGTCTGTATGTTGAATGAAATCCTGGCACATACTCATACATTTCATAGGAGCTTTTGGGCTTGACATATGTACCCCTGTTACAATAATATCATCAAATAATAGAAACTTTGTCTATCTATTAGAAAATAGCAATTTGGTAACAAATTTATATAGACTTGTTATAGATTGTCAGAAATAAGAATAATGGATATAGTACAAATCCAAACCATATGTTCCATGAAAGAGTATGTCCTTCCAGCATTTTTTAAAGCTATAAATTATCTATCACACTACCAATAAAGTACTGTAGAGGTAAGGTCACTGACCCCAAAGTACTGACATTTAGTTCAAGAACCAACCCCTGCAGCTTAGCACTTCATCCAAATTTTCAAATGTGGAGAAGATCTCTTTTTTCCTTTTCTTGTGATGTTTTCCCACAGGCTAGTCTGCTTGCTGACGTTTCCATGATAATGTTCTTCACATTCCGTCAATTTCCATTTAGTAGCTCTACTACAGTAACAGGAAACTTTTAGATCATCTCCTCTGTGTATACATAGAAATGCTGTGCATGCTCTGTGTCCTCATAAGCATTTACTTGGCTGGACCACTGGAAAATTTCCCTACTTTCAATTTGCTAAATGTGGATAGTTTGGGTATAATGGTGCCACGGGTCTGATGGTCATATGTGAGGAAGAGAGCTGTAAGGAATGACTTTCTTTCAGCAGAATAAGGGGCAGAGTGAGGGGCAGGCTTTGCAGCCATGACCCAGGTCCAAGAGGCTGAACATCCACAAAAATACTGCATCAAAACCTCACAAGTGGGAACAAGGAAAGTATCCAATCAGGAAAGACAAGCAGAGCAAAGGATAATGACAGTGGGAAAAAAGGTTGGGGGGGGAGATGGTGTGGAACAGAAAAGCAGATGAAAAGAGATTGCAAAAGTCTGAAAGTGATTTTTCATTGCTAGCAAAAGAGGCTGTGGTAACTTTGTCACCATTTCTTTTCATTTTTCCTCATCCTGCTACTTCTCATTCTGGCCAAATCCACCTGTGAAAGATTACAGATTGCATTCTCAGATGGGGTAAATCAGCGCAGCTCCATTGGGCCCAGATGGCAGCGCTGCTCCCCATAGGTGTTGTTACTGTAGTGCAGCCAGCCAGCTCCGAAACACAGAAACTGAGAAATAGAAACTGCTGGTTTCTCCTTACCCTGACTTTAAAATGTCCTGCTTTCTAAATACTTGAGTCTTACTGTTACAATAACCCTAACTGCTTCCCATTTCAAATATTTCTGCATTATGCATTGCACTGGAACAGCACTGGGCAAACAGGCTGTGGGCTGAACAAGAAACATAAGCAGAGAAGCAGAGAGGGAAACACCCAGAAAAATATTGCTTTGAGATGCTGCAGTTAAAGAGACTTTTCTGCACCTCGTGTAGTATCAGTCC
Source organism: Thryothorus ludovicianus (assembly GCA_013397245.1). Classification (NCBI taxonomy): domain Eukaryota; kingdom Metazoa; phylum Chordata; class Aves; order Passeriformes; family Certhiidae; genus Thryothorus; species Thryothorus ludovicianus. The sequence continues at coordinate 663,889 of VZTB01007303.1, forward strand.
CCTTTCTTTCTTCAGGCTTTTAGTTTACCAATAAACCAGATGACCTACACCATAAGAATTTCCTCACATATGAAATTTACAGAAGAGCAGCCCACAAGACAACAATTTTCCTTCTGTTCTTACATTTTTTTTTATAAACTAGAAGGAGCTATTTGTTCGTGGAAACACGGATTTGTAATTCTCATGCAGGTACTGTTCCAACACTGTAAGTGAAAGCCCTTCCACTTCAAAAGCAGCTGTCAATTTGTATCTAAACATGTGTTCATTTCTGTTAGACACAGCAAAGCTGTCAACACCATCCAGTTAGTTATCTAGTCACAATATTATATATATATATAACATGCTAATAAGTGATCTTTTGCAGGAATTACTTGTTTTTTTCCTCCTGAATATTATTGCACATAATCTTCTTGCATTCCAGGTCAGGAATGCTCCAGGGGGTTACTTGGGGAATGGTTCTCCAGCTCACTAACAGGATCATCACTCATGCAAAAAGCTCTGAAGAGATTTTGCCATTCTTTATTTTTCCCTTTTGATTAATACAATGTATGGAAAGTTTGTTTGGGGCAACTATAACTCTGTCAGAGAGGTACCTCTTGAGAACCTTGGAAGTTGAACAAGTTCAGCTTTGTTTCTTACTCCTGAAATCCAAATATTCACAAAGGAACTATTTGCACAGTTATGATACCCATCTGTACATTTTTCTTTCTTTAGGTGAGGGTGAAGAAACTTAGATGTGAGGAGCTGAAGAGAAGGTCAGAGACAGAGACAGTGAAGAGGACTGAAATGAATAAAGGCTCATCTACCCTGCACATTGAACCACTTCATGTAAACTTGGCACGTTTGCTCCTATTGTGAGAATTTTTCTCCTTGACAAAAGTATAGAAATAGGAATTATTTTATTTATTTTTACCATATTACTTTAATATTACTTTCAATTCCTTCCTTCCTTCCTTCCTTCCTTCCTTTCTTCCTTCCTTCCTTCCTTCCTTCCTTCCCCTCATGCTATGAATACGGATATTCTGTAACTATTCTTCCAAAGAAGAGCATCTTCTGTTGCTATTATAGCTGGGAATTTCCCCTCTGATTCATAATGGAATGAAATTCAGGTGGCTTAGTATAGTTTGATTTAGTTTGATTTGAGCTGGCATGGAAACATTAGGATCATCTCAGGATTTTGTAATTCAGATGACACAGATCAGCAGACATGCCTAAAGCCTTCCAACAAATTTTGAAGGAACTGCAAATTTGGCAGTTTTGACACAAACAAGCCAGAATGTCTGCATTTTTCTTGACCAGTGGTCTCACAGCTGGTGGTGGGGAGTGCTTACAGCTCTCAGTATTGTGAGATCAGTAGGAACTCAGCACCTCTGTAGTAAGGCCACAAGAAGACAGACACTCAAATCCTGGTGCTTGCCCAGAGATTTGTTGATGATAAGTTACAGGCAAACAGCTCATACATCCTAACACATAGGAAATTTTATATAAATAAAACAGACCCATATACAGTGAAAATGTTGATGAATAATTTTTGACAATCACAGCTCTCTCATGGCTGTTTTAGGTTTCAGCAGAGTTGCCAAAAAATCAGTCTTCACTGGAATTCATGAGAACATTTTCCTTGGTTTTGATCTGTGTGAGTTTCAGCCCCATAAACTTATGAATACTGCGAAAATCACAGGACAAAACTTATCCAGATCTCTTGAACTCCACTTTTTTTCCAATCTGAAACTGACACAAGATGGAAATGTTGTAAATATTTTGGTGTAGAACTAGAAAATAACCTAGGTTCTTCTCAAAGCCACTAGAGTCTAGTAGAAAATTTTGATCATTGTGACAAATTTTTAATGTGAATTAATAAAAGTTGTTGTCTAAAGGACACAAAATAGTTTTAAGGTTTCATGAAACAAGTTCTCTAACTCCATAGAGTAACTGAGTTTCTCAGGAATGGTCTGAACTGTTTTGACAACCTAGGAATGGAATAATTATTAATTTCTTAAGTAAAACTCCTACACTAAACACCTTCTGTGTGATGAGGAACACTTGAGTAATTCTTTTGTGCTGTCTCAGATAGATGCCATCAAATTTTTAAAAATTTGATAAATCACAGGATTTCTGTAGTTATTATTAAGATTTATCTTGAAGATGAGAAGACGCAATGATCATGACTACCCAGAAAAATATTCTTCAAATCATTACTATTTGGTATAGTAGCAGAATATTTTCTTTAAAATTTTAGTAGCAAATCACCAGTTCGCCTGTAAAAAAATCTAAGTGACTGATGAGTTGTGTGAAAAAGAAGTGTGTGTGTGTGTGTGTGTGTGTGTTATCAAAATCCTAAAGCAGATCACTGCAGTACCTGAGTGGTTTCAATGGAATATTTCACAGATGAAAATATCTCATGAATTCTTTCTAATTAGACTTTGGAACATTTACTCAGACATGACCTTTATTATGTAGAGTGAAAACTGAATAAAAGATTGGAAACAAATGTAGTGGTAAACAGCAATATACTGGAAAAAAGTCTGCAGGGATTATAACTGATCCTGATCCTGATTTTATTTAATTACTTTATTTACATGAGAGGACAATATATATATATATGTGCGTGTGTGTGTGTATCTGTGTATAAGAGAAGGTTGGTAATGCATTGCCAGCTCTCCTGTCCCTCCTTCTTAGGGATCAGTTGTGTTTTGCCTGCCTGTATGGTGCTGATTTCTGACTGCAATTTGCGTTGTTCATATGAAATAAATGAGATCTGGGAACTGTGAAGCTTTATTTCCTTTCTGGTTCCTGTTTTACTGGCCCCAGTGATTGCTTAGTCTTCTTCACATGTACACTTCTCCAAAGGGACTTTTAGGCTTAGAAATATGTGCAGGAAATAGCACAATTGGATTCAACTTAGGAAACAACACAAACATATATCTCAGGAAAAAAAACATCCTAACTGCATAATCATCAGGAGGGAAATACTTGGAAGCATTTGCCTTTATAAAGATTTAGGGAATATTATAGGTAACAAATCAGATGTGACTTAGATCCTGTTGCAGCAAAGGTGCAGTTGAGTTTGTGAGACATGTAGACAGAGGCATTTTATCAGTTCTCAGGGAGGTAGTTTTCCCTCTCAAGGTGCTGTAAGATGCTTTCCTATGGGTTTAGATGTTCAGTGTAATTCTGGACTCCTTGGTTTGTGGATAAAGTCTCAATCTCAGTGATAAGCCATAGGCACAGCTGAGGATATAGAGAGAAACTGTAAAGGCTCAGAGAAGTAAATTCATATGTCTTAGTAAAGCAAAGACTACGTATGATGGAGGGGGAAAAAGTCAGGGAAGGATATGTGAAGGCACTTTAAGCGCTTGTAGGGCTTGCTACAAAGTCAGTCACTTTTTCAGCTTGGCTGCCAATCTTGGGATGATTCTCTTTCCTCTCATACCTGCCCTGACCTCCAGAGCTTTGTTTCCTCATAGAGAAAGTGATTGTAGAAATATTCAGAGTAAAGGAGTGGAATAGAGATGAGAAGTTCTTATGCCATTATGTCAGTTTACGCCTGACTTACTTACAATGGAATGGAATTTCTCCTCATTGATCAATCTAGCTAGTGTTAGCCAGGAACTATGAATAAAGGGTGGGAAATTCTTCACTGTACCAGGGGAAGAGCAACAAATACAGATATACCAACAACACCACAGAAAATATACATGTCTTTTTATTGTTCCTGCCAATATTGTTACAAAGCTTGTGCTCTACCTCATGCAGCCAGGTTGGAAATAGCAGCAAATGTTACTCAAATGCTGTCTAGAATCAGATAAAACCACAGGATGGGCAGAGGCTGGGGTCACCTCAGAAAATCATTGACAAAAATATTGTAGCAGTGATGTCTCCAAAATGATACCTGAAATGATATTAATATCACTGTGTATTTCCAAAAGAGACTAGAAATGACAAGGACCACAAGAAAAGTAGATGCTGTCAAAGACACATTGAAGTTCATGTGTGAAGGTCCATCTATTGAGAAATCCTGATGATTAAGAGAAAAACACAAGAAAGGATCCAATGTACTGCCATTTTAAAGAGCTCTAATTTCAGGTATTTTATTCGTTTTTATCATGCCAATCTGAGAAATGTTGTAATACAGAAAGTTGCTAATGATATATCACAGAATCACAGAATGTGCTGAATTGGAAGGGAGTCACAAGGATAACTGAGTCCAGCTCCAGGCCCTGCACAGCACCATCCCCAAGAATCACATCATGTCCTGAGAGCACTGTCCAAATGCATCCTGAACTCTCTCAGGCTTGGTGCTGTGACCACTTTTCTGTTTATGTTTTGGTCAAACCCAGGGCTAGACAGCACTCAGAATTTCCTAACGCCTAATACTCTTTCTGCACTTCATGTTTTAACTGCCATGATCTAACAGAAAAGGAGTCCCCACATGGATATTTGGGCTGGACTGAGTCTCTCTAACATCCTTGGACAGAAGTATTTTTCCAGCTCACATGCTGAGACTCTGATCTGATACGGAGAGATGTTCCAGGAGTTGCTCTGCAGAGTCAGTGTCTGTTCTCTTGTAACCCTGAGGTCCATGAGACAGCAGCTGGGAGCTTGGCACTTTGCTGTCTGGATTGGTATGTATTATGCTATTCAAACCAGAATAACACCTGGAGGGTTCAATCAAAGTGGGTTAAGAGTTATATGAACATGTAAAACAGACAGGAAAATGTTAAGCAAAAAGAAGTATCATTGTTCTCATTTTCAGGGGAAAACTAGGAACCAAAATCTCATTTTCAAGGAAGATCAGGGAATTTTGCATGTGGTCTGCACAGTTTCTTTAGACTCCTTTAAAATTCAAGCTAAAGAGATGGTTTAGATTTCAGGATTAACTTCATCTGAAGGCAGTTGAAGATGCAAGACAATAGACTAGAAAATAGGCCTGTAGCAGTCTGCCTGAGTTACACAGGAACTCTGAATCATACTATACATATGTGTCAACAGGCATTTGAACTGAAGTGTGTTGGTTGTGTGCTTGTGTACAGCACAGCATGCTTCCATGGAGAAAGCACATTTAAAACATCTGTTTACTCTGCACATTTAAAACATTTTCAGCATCTCTTTGCAATCTCTGCAAAATTGTACTGCTTAAAATAAAGCATTTCAGTTACAAGAAATTACACTGCCTTTTAAATGGCACTATTTTCTTCTACCGACTCTGAGAATATACATGCCTTCAACAGTCAGAGCAAATATGAGTTTGGAGGTGTTTAAACAAATGTACACTTCAGTTGAAAGAAGTCTGCAATAACTAGGTTCAATAAAAAATTCTAATTGTAAGCCTCAGGTTAAGTCCTGAAACACATTTTTTGGTTCCCATGTGCCTTGTTTCCAAGATGGCAGCACCTGGAAAAACATGTAGTTTGATTTTCGTGAGAGATGTGAGCTCTAATAGTCAGGACTGCCCTGCACCAGCCTGTTTTAGAAGTGGTGGCAATGTTGCTGCAGTTTAAATGGATGTCTTTTATACTAGGGAATAAGAATGTGTTGAGCTAAGAAAAACATGGGTCATAAGCAGTTTCCGTGCAATGAATTTAAGAAACCAACAGTCTCTTTCAATAGCCAGGCCAAAGCTTTATGAATATCGTGACAGTAAAACGTTGCTGTTGCTTCCTCTAAGACTGTTTTTGTCTAAATGTCCCTAGTATTGCATATTTGAGTCCTTCAGGGAGAAAATGGGAAAAATAGACAGTGCTTTTTAGTACCTTCCCAGTTTGCTGACATCCTTGCAGAAAAAAATGCTATCCTTAAAGTAAATTGAAGTTCTAACAAGATTTTACCAATTTCCTTATGAAGGTTGCCTTTTCCTTCACATAATTTCCTGTGGTGAAAATAATCTCAGTGGTCCATGAACTCTGCTTCCTCATCAGTTAAAGCTTACAGCAAACTCAAGTGCAAAATGCGAGCAGTTAATCCTTACATGTGTAGTATTATTTGGTCTGGTTTGTTAGTTTGTTGTTTTTTTTTCTGTTGAGAACCATTTTGCATTATTTCTGTTGCTGCTTCTAATGGCAGTAAATGCAAGTGGGATGAACCAAGAGCTTCTTCCTGAAGGGCAGGTGTTGAGCATTGTCCCTGCTGGGGCACAACAGGCTGTAGGAGGTTCACAAGCCATTCCTGCACTGGGGAGTCTGCAGCTGCCCTCCACAATAAATTGGTGCTTTGCTAGTGTTCTGTTTGTTTCTACACTCTCTTTTCAGATAAAATGTGATAATTAAACTGGACAATTAATAAATGATGAGTACAGGATGACTGGGGGCCATGCTTCATCTTTAGGAAAAAGAAACACCAAAAATGCCGAGAAAAACAAGTAACAGGCAGACCCCAGGCAAGCTTTCCCACAAAGCTCTGCCAATATGCCTCAGACCTGATTTACAGCACTCCCGTGGCTCCCCTCTGAGCTGTGTCTGCTCCAGAAACTGTCAGTGGTGTGAAACAGCTTTAGGAGTTTTTGCAGGTGGACTCCTCTCTGCTCAGGGCTGCACTGAAGTCTTACATGTCTCTGGACTGTAACATAAAAGGCAGAGTGGGGGAAAGCGAACACATTTTGCAGGAACTGATCCTACTCTCTGCTTTGCCGTAGACTTCCCAAGTGGGTCTGGATAAGGTTTGTCATCTCACTGTCTAAATTCCTTCTGTGTAGCTTGGGGATGGTAAGAGCAATATTACCTACCTGTTGCATAGCAGGGAGTGTGCTGGTTAATTACTGAGTGTTTATACAGTGGGGTCAGCAGAGAGAGTGCTATATGATAGCTAAATATTAGTATGAAATCACTGCAGATAACTGCACATATCCTCCCTTGCACAGCATGGTGATATTTTATCTTCTTGTTATTTTGATTCACATTCTCCAAAAGCTGAAAATACTTAGTGTCTGTTTAAAGAAATATTTCAAAGAACACATGCTGGTTTGAGCTGTTTCCCACTGTGCATAGCACCTGCACACAACCGACACTGGTGAGCTTTTTGCTTTAATAGAAAAGGTAAAATGAAGTGTTACTTCTCTTTAGGTTCTGTTAAAGGGAACACTATTAAAAATACTTGTTCCCTAGCCAACTTTTTCCCATTTTTTTTTCTGCAGTTGTATCTGCTTTGGTGTACATCTGTGCCTGAATGTGTTCCTCTTGCCTTTATGCCCTGACAGATATTTCCCACCAGAGGCAGGTTTGTGAGACGTGCCACTTTATTTTTGGAGGGAGAGGAAGGTTTTCACGAAAGATGAGGCCAGTTTCACTTGTCACCACAGATGACATAGTAACTTCTTGCATGCAAGGATGAAGCTAGAGTGGGTGAGTCAAGGTTGATGGGTCCTCAGCTGACTGTACAGGTCTAGAGGTGATAAACACCTTTTATCACACACTGCTCAGGGTGGAAGGTGGAGCAGTAGCAGCTGCTGCAGCAGTGTTTTCGGTAGTGCCCCCATAGCAGTGTGTCATTCACCCCAGGGCTGTGGGACAGTTTTCTCAAGCAGGTCAGTGTGAGTTGTTCAAGGTGCAGGAGAGTGCAAAGGCAAGAGTGGCACCACTCACTAGGGCTTGGCATCTGGGGCTCGGAGCTGCCAACTGTAGTATACTGCAGCACAGACCATCCTGCTTCAGAGGCAGGATATGTTGAGGAATGTTTCTTAAAGAAGGAAGGTCAAGAGACGCTGCTCTTTACTAGTGGCCAGGGAAGTAGCTCACAAGTCCAAGCCAAAAGCACACAGCAACTCTTATATGTATAGAGCCTTGGGGGATAATATTACTTGCAAAACAGAGAGGACAAAACCAAGCTGTTTTCTGTCTCAGCCACTAAGGGCACCAGGTGGACCAGCAGCTTGGAGAGGTACAGAGAAGGGGAGGTGAGTGCTGCATGCAGTTTTTAGAAAGGAATCAGTATCACTGCATGTAAAAACATGGAAAGGCCACTGTGCCCTACAGTGGATACAAAGTCAAGGAATGGTTATATCAGACAGAAGGAGACATACTGGAGACACCACGTGGAAATGGTGTCCACGGGGTCTGGTTTCCCACTGATTCCCTTCCCCTGCCTGACACAAATTCTGTTGAAAAAATATGAAACACAATTAGAGAGTGAGTCATCTTGGCATGATCATTCTTCTTATCCAGTGGGGGAAAGACTTGGTGGGACCCAACCATGATATTGAGAAAAGCCCTAGTTTCCTCTTGGTGCTGGAGATTTGGCACCTGCAGGAAGGTCCAGGAAGGGTCTGTTGGGTGCTTCAGCAGGTACAGGCACATTCTTGGGTCCTGGTTCCTGTCCAGGTGGAACTGATATGTACCTCTTGGGGGCAGACATCCTACTGACATGTAGCACATGAGAAGTGCCACTAAATAGTGCTCCATGTCTCAAACAATGACATTTCCCACAGGCAGTCAGCCTGCTGACTTGTCCATAAAGATATTCCCAGAATACCTCATCTCCTGGGAAGTTTGCCTTCTCCCACTCATAAAAAGATGAATTATTCTTTAAGTCTGCATACGTGCCAGTCTTCATTCAGACTTAGACTTTACCTCTCCAGTACCTCAATCACCTGAGCAGCAGTCACTGAATATGTAAGGCCTTTTGAAAATTAGCAGTGTCCTGTGTGAACTATTTCTATGTAGAAAGAAGGGCATATGGGTCCCTTCTGGAACCATATTGTCATCTCAGGAGATAGGCCTGGGACCACTGGCCACTGCTATAAACAAGAAGGCTGTGACTACTCTCTGAGCCCCAGGTTTTGAAATAAAACATGATAGCTGCAAACAGACTGCTGAATTCACTCAGAAGGGTGTGCAGAGAAGGACTGAGGGCAGGTACCCCAAGAGGTTTATTACAGGCTTTCCACCAGAACCCATCTGAAGTGGAAGATTAACCTTGATTCCATCTTGCTCAGGCTCCTTGTGGTTGCTTGCTGCAAGCACAACATTTTCTTGTAGTAGTCTCCAGAAGCAAAGTCAAAGTGTGGAGATAAATAAATCCAACTGTGTGATGCCCTCAGTAATTTCCAAATATCTAATTTGGATGACTGGTTGATCTGGCAAACGGGAATTTCTTCTTCTGCTGCCCTTCAAGCAAATCAGATATAATTCTGAAATATGTTTTTTAACCATTCAAAGGTTGCGGGAACAGGTATGAAAGCAAAATTTAAAGATTTGTATACAGAAACCAAACTAAATTCTATTGTTGTCTCATCTGATATCATCTCTTTCTCCACTGGAAATATGAAGTAACTTTGTACCTTTTTTACTGAAAGTATTTTATGAGGGATAAACTCAGTCACATTATCTAAGAGGTACAGCAAGGCAGAAATATCTATACAGACTGTTGCTACTAGTAACAAAATACTGGTATGAAATAATTTCTTTTTCATAGTGCCCTCAGCAGCAATGACTTGGTTGGGTTCATAGAGGGGTTCAACTGAGTTTCCTGGGCTGATAGAGCAAGGAGGCTGGCAGAAGAAACCTTCTGCTGGAAATGCTGATAGTGTCTTCACCTCCTCTCTGCAGAGCCAAATGTTGATTTGACACACTTGTGCCAGCACTTTGCAGCTTTGTGCCAGGACAGATGAACCAGTTTAGGCCATGTGATCCCCTCAGAATACTAGATAGTTTTCAAACATGACCCCATGGGTGAAACTCTGGCTCACCAAAGCTCCCCTGCTGTGCTCTAAAGAGGTCAAGAGAAGGTGTCTCATCCCAGTCAGGGATAGGATCCAGGATCTAGGAGTCACAAGATTCAGTGACTAGGAGTAAGTAACACAAAAAGCATACACAGAAAACACCTACCAAAGTGACTAGTTAGGAAATTTATCTTTTACATTTGCAGTAGAGAATTTTACTTGGCTGTGAGCAGATGTGTATTAATGGATGGATTTAAAAATGACTAAGCTCAGACAGATCACAAATGTATTTTGGCAGTGTAAACTACCAAGTAATACTTATGACAGAACATGCCCAAAAACACTAATATTTCAAGAGGGCTTTAGAAAGAGATAAGATTTACTAGTTGAGAATAAGAAATAAGATTTGATATTTAAATGTACAGGGACTTAAACATTTGGATGAGGAGGTAGGAGTAACACTCTGAAAGGTTTTAAAGTTCAAACAAAGAATCTTGAAGCCAGTTCTTAGAAGAATATGCTGAAGGGAATTATGTACATTCATACAATTACAGTGATTTCTGTGCATGTGCAAGAGTCAAGCTGTTGCATATTTTTTTGTGCAGTTGTGGCTTTTGCTGGTAGCAAAATTTTTGATTGTTCACAATACCTCATAGACACTGATTTGAACAATTCTGTGGCTACCATGAAGTTATCTCCACTGAATGTAAGTAACAATGAGGCTGTCAATCCCAACTAAGTTCAAGACTGTATGAGTTACTTGACATCACTAGAGCATCTGATCACTAGCTGAACAGGCAAAATCTTTAAGTTTCAGTACAGGAGACAAGTAGTGTAGTCTTTTTGGAGAGGTGAGGCTAGAAAAGGCTGGAGGGCCAAGTCAGGATAAAGTCCAGGCAGAGAGTTGTGGGGCTAAGTTAAGATTAAAAGAATTTATACCAACAGAACTATGAAAGTGGCAATGAGATTTTTACATGTATTCATGGTTGGTAGCATGTAAAAGAAATGAACTTATCCTTTAAGATAACTCCCATTAAAAAAGAGAGGTATAAAGTTCACAAAAAGGGCAACGTTTGGTTTTTACATTTTTCTTTGGGTTTAACAAGCCTAAGCAAGTATACAAAATGCATTATTCAAAGCACTGTCTGAAATTTCTGCTGTCTTATTATTATAAACACAAACTTCTCTCTGTGCTTCCAGCAGATATGGTATGGTAAAGACTGACTAACAAGTGCTTTCATGGAAATAATGAATTTTGCTGTGTCTACAGCTACCCAGAAGAATTAGTGTATGTGTTAGGGCCTGGATACATTCCACTAAAATTTAGGCAACTAGCCTGGAGTGTCTCAGTTAAGAGTTCAGTTTCAATAGTTGACATCAGCTCCCAATGAATAAAAGGTTTATTCTAGAAAACAGTTTATCTTAAATCTGAATAGCTCTGAGCACCTGGTTTTTTATCACATGTGAATGCAAGTGGTTTCTGAATAATTGCACAGGAGAAAGATTTCCTGACTCATGATGGGCCTAGTCCTGTAGCTTCCCAGGCCAGGGACTGGCTGGAACACACCTGCCTCCCCTTTGCATAGTGGGGAGTGTCCCAGGGCCACAGACCAGGCGCCACCAGAGTTTCTAACTTTGGGAGCTTATCTCAATACCCAATATGTGACAGGATGGTGCTTCAGAGGTCTTTACTCTGAAAGTTACTTCCATCCAGATTAGATCATATTTGTGCTCATTAACTCCATTACACTTCTAAATTTGGCTGAGTTTACTGCCCCAGTAAAACTACCCATGAGTGCATGGGGTTCCAAGAGGTATTCATGGGTCTTAATTAGCAAATAATTTTGATAGTAGCATAGCACATAGGGATTGCTAAGCACAGAAAATCTAAAAAAAAAATTAGATGCATACTTCACCTAAGAAGTCACTCACTGCAAACTATTCTCTACCCTCTGGACTTTACAGTGCAAAGCTGAGCAGAGCCTCACACTGCAAGCAAGAGGTCCTCAAGTGGATCAGAAGAGGAATTCCATCCCAAACAAATCCCCTTACAATGATTTGTCAAAGATTAGAAGCTCTCGAGCTAGATAGAGTTTGAAGGAGTGAGCCTTGGCTAGATCTCACTATTGCATTTTGAAGGAAGGAAGAATCAAAAAGAACGATGCATGATAAATGTAGGTAGGCATTAAACATCTAAAGGAACTATGAAATGTGGGTACAGTGTGTGTGATTAGGAAGAGGCAGCAATAAGCCATTGTATTCTGCATGGATGCTCAGGATACCATGTAAACACTTTAAAATTATTCAGCGAGGGAACAAAATAAAAAGTACAACTTCGTTACAGATGGCAAATATGATTTTATGAGATATGGGTTATACTTGAGTGACTGATTCTTTTTCAAAATATAGTTACCACATTAACTATTGAAAGGCAGAGATGTTTTACAGATGAATTTCAAAGACATTCAGTAGACTAATTTCTCAGATTATTAATGAATATTTTGAAGACATTCAGAAGAATGTTCAAGAGAAAACTGGATCAAAAGGGTAAGTTTTAAAAAAATAATCAATCTACTTGCTATTTTTGAGTACCTTCAATTTTTCAGATTTCACAAACACAATTCTCTTCATATTTTCAACTTGTTCACATTTTCTCTGAACATAATGTGGGCACATTTTTGGTTGTAAATTGATATTTACAACTAACATCAACAGAAAAACGAGTGTTTCAGAGTGTGCTAATCAGGAGAAACCCCAACTCTGGCTTTTACTCCTGTGCTGAAATGAAATTCCACACATTTCACAAGTTCTGGTGTCCCCTTTGTCTGTGATGTGTGAGCACTAATTAATCACTGACTTCTATCTGTGATGAAATAATTCCCCTAGTAGGAAGTTGAGGTCCAAGCAAGAAGTTGTGTTGGGCAGTGCTCAAGTGAGATTGGGTTTGGACTGTGGTGCAGGCTTTGCACAGCTGTAAGAAATGGTACAGATATGAATTGGCAACCTCTGCTTCATTCTTTGCCGAGAAAATTTGATTTAAAAGAACACAGCACTAATGTAGAAATAGGACGAAATTTTAGCATGTGAATATTATTTTTCCCAATCTCAAGTAGGTAATCTATAAAGACATTTGTCACTATGAGAATGAAAAAATGAATCAAGATTGTGGAATTTGTTAACAGTCACTTTTCCTTGCTTTTACTTTGAACTTTGTCATGAATGGTAGCCACTTTCCAAAGTATTGGGCAGTAAGTTTCCTTCTTTAATTTATTATCTAGTATTCTAAAACAACAGGGTTTTAATATGCAATTCCTCTTTAATGATTCCTCACCCAACTGGCATCTTACAATGTTTGCTAGTAAGAACCAGCAGATTAGTGTTTTTGTTTTTATTAAGGAGTTTCTCTGTGAAATCAAAAAGAAATCCTGATGAAAGATTGTTGAGTAGTAAAACACAGGAAAAAGGAAAATGGAAAACACTGTTTCCCTAAAATTCTAACAACATTTGGAAAATATTAGGAAATAAAAATTTGGAGATATAATGCTCCAGACCATGGGAAATAGGTGGATTTGGAGCTGATAAAAACTAATATAGCTCTGTTTAAATTAATCCAAATTTGTGACATATGATGATCTGGCCCAGAGGTAATATCTTCTAAATAATATTTTTTCTTATTTTTGACTTTGCTGATGAAGTCACTGTTCTCCGCCAAAGTATCAGCGTGTTTTGAAATGAATCCTTCATTTCAGGGGAGGATACATTCCTTGTTACATTAGCTCTCCAGATTCCTGAAAAGTGTTACACTTTGCATTTCAAATTGAAGGATAGATTTGGATGCTAGCTTTCTGTTTGCCATTTTATTTTACAAGCTCTGCCAGTCCATTATGCTGATCTGACAGAGAACCAAAATTATGAACAATACTTTTACAGGCAGGACAGACTCTGAAGTTCATCTAAAGAACCACTTCCAGGGAGATACCTCTGGCTAGGAATCTCCCTGCTGTCGGAGCTGGGCTCTTTCCCAGACTCTGGGAGCCAGATCTGTCTGAGATGGGAGGAGGAAGCACAAACCATCTGGCAAGGCAGCTTTTTGAGCAGGAGAGACTACTTAATTGAAAAGAAGCAGGAATTTTATCTTTGGCTTCTGAGAACATACAAATTACGTGATCAGCCACAGATTATTGGCTGGAAGAGGGCACCATTTAAGAGCATAGGTTCAGCATATTTTGCCAATAACACCGACAACATGGAGAAAGTGGAATGGGAACAAATAACATGGAGAAGGTCGAATGGGGACAAGTAAGACCAAGGTCAGCAGTGCAAAATGCATGGTCAGTTACTCAGTGTAAGTAATCTGTGAAAACTGGGAGCTCATGATGTGGATATAACATCATACGAGGACAGTGCATTAGTTTCAGAATAATTACAATCCTCTGAAGTTATAACAGCATGAAAAATGTAAAGGTGAGGCATTTTAGGAGAGGTGTGAAATGCTTCTACACTGCACAAGTGTCTGGCAACCTGAGAGGACAGACATTGTCCAAGTCATCCATGAAAAGGGATGGTGAGTTAAGACCAAAACAGAGGAAATCAGTAAGAGAGATACAAGAGAAGACTTAAAGAGTGATTTTCAGGTCATTAAAAAAATATTAAAAAGCCTGAAAGAGGATGGAAAATTAGTTGCAAAGAGGCACAAAGAATAAAGGAGAGAAGTTCATTTGACCCATAGTCTGCACTGATTTGAGCATGGTTGCCTATAAATTGATTTTGAATGAACAGACAAGGAATTTGTAAACATATACAGGCAGGCTGTTTGTAGCCATGAAGGTGGGAAAGCTCTGGAAGAGGCCCTCCACAGTTCTTGTGCAGGTGGCAGCTGTGCTGCTCAGGTGGATGTTGCTGCAGCCATTGAAGGGTCCAAGAGCAAAACCAACTCAATGGCTCCAACAATCTCATGTTCCTGTTTCCTCAAAGTTAAAAATATTCCTTGGCTGAAATACTACCATGTGTCCATAAAAATTGAGATTTTAGGATACTTAGATTATGCAGTATATTGCCAAAGGAAAGCTGCTGCTAGGGTACCCAGTCTAATTCATCCCTGGGGCAAATACCTTGTTGCTGCTGGGCTGGACTGTGACTGTTCCTGAAATCAAAACAAACAAAAAAAACCCAAAAAACACACTGTCACATGAGATACCACTGGGACAAAAAGACCCCAGCTCAAATGGGCTCACCACTGCAAGCTCTGAACTGCAGAAAAAGCATCAAGTGGCATGGACAGACTCATGACACTTTGCTGATAATGCCTTCAAATAGAGTAGAAGCCAATGACATTTAAGTGATGCAGATTCTCTTTCTTTTTGCTGTTGCATTTCCCTTTAATGTCCACTGATCCTGTCCACTGAAGCCTAACTTAAGAGGAATTTATCCCTACTTCCATTGAAATTGCCATACTTTAATTTTTACCTGTGTAGCTTTGCCATAATTTCTTGTACTTGCCATGTAAACAGAGGTAGCTGTCTCACATATGGATGAGAAAAAACTTTTGAGAAATAGAATATGTTTTCAGCCCTGTGTGGGACACTGTAATAGCAGGAAATAGGTCACAGTAGCAAAATCCTTCGGACATGGAAAGGTCTAAGACATAAGTCTTCAGATGTGTGAAGATTTATTTGACCTTAATTTGTGTTACAGTTCAGCTCATGTCACTGTTTGTGAAGAATCATGTTTGAAAACTTTCATACAAACCTTGTATTAAGTGATATCGGTGTGAATATTTAGTAAATACATTTATTTCAATGAGTTTTCTTATTCCAGAGTGATACAGCAATATTTGGGATGACCTGAGATGTCTGTAGAGAAACTTACCATGAGAAAGTCTGAATAAACCATACTACCTCTTCCTTCAGTAATTTTGAGATTATCCAAATGACCTGCAATTTTCAAAATGATAAGTAGGTTTTGACAAAACACAGTGAGATGGTGCTGAATGTTTCAAATCTATCTACCCAAAAACATTTTACTATTTAGTATTTTACTCATTTGATTTTTCAGCCCCACTTTCCTGCCCCTATCCACAGCCACTATATCTCCCCTCACAAGTCAGCTCTGATTTTGATCTGATTTATGTTGTACTTGTAACAGCTCAACTCTTGACTCCATGGTGAGATATGGCCATTCACACATTATGCAGCAGATCTACAGACCTGGCGAAGTCCCAGTGGTATCCTGATAGCTGAAGAAAGGAGAGGAATTTTTAAATGTGCTTTCTCAGACAACAAATCTTTTCAATTGCTCGGCCATAGCCCCAGTGTGATTCAACAGGGTAAACATTCCCTCTGCTCAATTTGAGAGGAAGCATCTTCTGCAACACTCAGACATATTTTTTTCTTTTTGTTTTTCAGTTGTAACATCCCACTTTATCTGTCAAGAATCAACGTGTCAGTGATATGTTGACATTTCTAGAAAATTGTAGGCAAAGAAAATTCTCTTTTGGCCGAGACACAACTCAAGAATCCTGGTTCTCCCACAGAAATAGAATAAGAATTCAAGATTGGGTGCAATTGTCAGAGCTAGTCTGTGGATTTAGAAGTAGAATTGCACTTCCTTGGCTACACACTTAGCTGTAGATTTACAGAGGTCTGAAGAGAGTAAAGTTTTGCTGGACTGGAAAACTACACTAACTTAACAGCTGGGACAGAGACAACATATCCAGGCTTGATTAGAGGATTTGGTTTTCCTGGAGGGAACAAGTTTTTTTTTAAACTTGAAGACAGGAAGGGACATTGTCTCTCACTTACTGCCACAGTCACTATCCCTGCTGCACATACACAGTAGA
Source organism: Thryothorus ludovicianus (assembly GCA_013397245.1). Classification (NCBI taxonomy): domain Eukaryota; kingdom Metazoa; phylum Chordata; class Aves; order Passeriformes; family Certhiidae; genus Thryothorus; species Thryothorus ludovicianus. Next base: position 680,379 of record VZTB01007303.1, read on the forward strand.
AGGGTGACTTCCAAAGCCTGATGGCATGCACTGTGTGGGTTTCTGACTCATTTAATCATACTTACTGATACTGCTCTTCTACATCATTCCAGGGTGTTGACTGCCCATCTGAGGAACTTAGCGTGCAATATTACATGAAGACAGACCAGGCTTTGTTTGGTACTCTCAACAAATTTGCTTTTCAAACAAATATCGTGGCTTAAATGAGTCTGGTTTTCTCTCAAAATCATGTCCACCTTAAAGCCTTTGCTTCACTACCAGCCCATTCCTCCACCTTTGTGCCTGTGGTCGGGGATGAATCTTGAGGGGGATTGCATTTCTCAGACGGGATCTTGCTCTGGTCAGCAGCTCCCAACTTCTTCTGTTCTCACTATGCAGAGGCACCTAATTGCTACTTGCATTTAACCCAAGCAAAAACTAATTTTCATGTCTGGGACTGATCCCTAAAGTTGAACCACATGTTTAACAGCTGCCATTAGTTGCTTTCAATGCAACAATGGGGTAGTTTTGGCAAGGTCTGGAGAGGGAGCAGCTATGCAATAGGGAAAGAAAGAGTGTCCTCAAGTGCCCTCATACTGATTAACATTAGTCCTATACTGATTAATTTATGAGTTATGCATTTTTAAAAGAGCTCTGCACTGCCAGAAGCTCAGAGGATTGCATTCTTGACAAAAAAAAAATTGTGTTTAGGAAAATTTGCATTAGATTCTTCAAGAATATGTTAACCTGGACCTCTCCAAGTGATATGTACTTGGGACTGTAATGCTGGGCTCTTGAACAAGGCTGAGAGCCTGGAAAGTTCCAGTCTGCAGCAGGCAGTGCTGGCAGGTGCCTAACCATGCTTCCAGGATGTCTCTGGGTTGGGTGGGAAGCTCAGGGAGTAATGCAGAGTTAGTGTGTTCTTCCCAGGACAAAGACCTGGCAAGACTGTGGTGGAACTTTCCACCCTAGGGAGCCAAGCAGTGCCTGTGCAAGGGCAGCACTGTGGGAAGACTTCCCCTCCTGCAGGTCTCCAAATGTCCATCACCCAGTGCCAGGGGGATGAAGAGCAGCTGAGTTGGTCATCCAAGACAAAAGAGGACAGAGGGGTGCACTGACACTGCTGTGCAGAGAGGGGCCTTGGTCAACAGGCAGAGCACAGGCTCATGCACCAGTTCCTGCTTCTTGACATTGATTTGAGTCTGCAGTGCCCCAGCGGCAGATTGTCTGCACGTTTGTAGTGCCCAGCTAATGCGATGTGATTGAAGTCATCTTTGCTAACAGTCAGAGAGCTCTTGCAAGGAGTCCCCTCTCTTTGCCCCTTGCCCTGGGTTATCCATGAGCCTGTCAGCAGCTCCTGCCACTCAGCTGGTCTGTGGTGACTTGCTGATGTGTGACTCTTGGGTGAGTGACAATCTCAGTGCTGTGACATTCTGCTTCAGGAGCCATCTGGCACAGTGGGAGCAGCAAGCAAAAGGGAGTGGTAAGCCAGACCTTAAATACAAGCACGTGTATTAATTTATAAATGGAAGTATGCACAAGCATATTTATGTGCTATATTTATACAGCATACCTAATTTACTTATAAAGATAGTATATAAACAGTCACACTCACTACGTATATAGATATGGGTATGGATATATATGTATGTATGTTTGTGTGTGTGTGTATAGATAGCTGTATAGGTACATCTGAACAGCACATCATCTAGGTGTTCAAATTTAGAGTATTTGGACCCAAAGTGCTTATGCTGGGGTTGAATTAGATGAGGATTTACATTTATCAACTCTTCTTGACTACCCCTTTGCCAAAGAAATGAGAGCAGAGTTTGGCTAGAACAAGTAGGGTTAACTAAGCTGATAACTCCTCTGAGAAAACCTCAAGCCAAAGAAAGTCAAAAGGGGGTGGAGGGATGGAGGGGAAGATATATGAATGATTGAAGTATCTAAAAGGAAATCAGTAATTTTGAACCGTTGGAGCTGGAAACAATTAGTGGCTGGCTGGCAATTCAGAAGAATCAATAAGAGAAGGATGAGATTTCTAATAACTCAAAAATAAAATCTGCTGATAAGTTAAGAAGGAGCTATAGGGGAAAAAAGAGGTAAGTAGGATACTAAATCTGTTAACAATTTTTGTCAGTGCCAACACTGGCTTGAAAGAGTCACGTTTGCTCTATCACCTCCACCCAGACAATTATAACAATATGTATTCACAAGGCTCTCATGACAGGAGCACCCACCAATCCCATTAGCGCTAAGGAGCTGCTGGCATTTGTTTTTATTTTAATTTATCACTCAGCTGTTTTAAATCACATAAAGCTAAAGCTTGGCCTACATGTTGTCGTTTCCACTGCTAATAGTTTGTGCTTACTGCATATGTGCCTGTGTGATATGTATATTTTCTGAATTGTAAAACTGGCATGGAAAATTCCCAGTCTGGGTATGAAATGTCCTCTCTGGCCCTTTACTGTTAATGCTGTACATTAACATACTATTGACATACTTTTACTCCCCAAACAGGAGCCTGCCAGGTGAGGCAAACTAGCTGGGTCTAGTTCATCACCACTTTACAATTAACAAGCTAACCCAGAGCAGTAGCTCAGGTTGTATGTATATAGGGTCATCCTATTCCAAGGAAAAGTGATAATATCCATGTGATTTCCTTAATTTCTCTAGTCTGGTGACAAACAGCACAGGCATGTGATAAATTGCATTTATTTTTCACCTTTTGACCTCCTCACTTGTTCTCTGCCCACTAATCCATTTCTGCTGGGACCACTTTTGGCATTAGAAACCTCTGAGCAGTGCTCAGACAGCCAATGCTCAAAAAAGAGCCCTGTCACAGATGGTTTCCTTCTTCCCTTTGTAAACACAGAGTTTCCCTTTTTATCCTCCTCTTCCAAATTACATTAGTTCATAAGAGGGACCAGTCACAGCTACAAGGATATTGTAGCTGGGGGTCTGGCTCATCAGCCAGTACTATGTCCAATGCTGTTTGAGGTCCTACAGTTGGAGGTAAAATTATTCTGGTATAAAAAGCCAATACCTTGAGAAGTGCTTTTTCCAGAATGTGGTAGAAACAAGATATATGGTGGCTTGCTCTGGAATAAATATTATGTTACAAAAATCACTCATGTCTTCAGTGCTTCAGAAGAATTTTGCTAGTTTTGGCCCCAATCCTGTAATATGCTCTTTATGGGCAAGAAGTCCCTCCTCATGGACTAACTGAAAGATTGAAGCTGTATTTGGACCGTACAGTTGAAAGCATTCAGCTGCTTCTCAGCACTGATGAGTTGCTTTCCATTTCCATCTAACTTAACTCTGCAGGTTCCGTTGTAACAAATATGTTGGGAATTTGCATTCTGTTTGCTCTAAGACAAAAATGTGCAGCACTGGGGTCCCAGAGCTCAGTGCAGGGCAAGAGATGAGCAGTCAGTTCCTGGCTTCTTTCTTCTAGCACCCAACCCTGAATCATTTCCATCCTACCCAGTTTGCAGCTGTTTATCTCTTGATCCTGATATGACAAGGGAATCATTGCAATTATATAAACTTGCAACAAATCATTTTATTCTCTGCTAGGAAGATGAGGAGTACTAGCAGCACTCCAGGTGCCAGTGGCATTGTAAGTGATGGGCTTAGGCCCTGATCCCAGGGGGGAGGCTCTGAGAGAAGGAAATTTGTGCACAGCCAATATGTGTGCTGGTGGAGCAACTGCATCCTTGGTATGCAAGTGTTCAAGAGACTTTCTATCAACTGTGCAGCAAACTCATGCCCTCTTTCACACTCTCAGAGAGCCCAGACTCTGTATGACACTGTTGTAAGCAGTTTTGTGGATTTCGTTTACATTGAGATTTACTTCACATGGCACATTGTGAGCCTGCACACACTGCAACCAATACATACAGCCACTCTGCCCATCTTGTGCCCAGCTGAGTGGGATTTCTTAAACAAGCTGATAAACCTGATTGTTATAATCTCATACACCCAAGTTTTTTATTTTGCAGAATCAACCTATACTCATTTGTACAGCAAACACCCGCACAGTCTTTGGAAAGTTTTTTGAAAGAATCACAGGCCAATCAGTCCTTCAGTAGCCCAACAAACAAGCAAAACTCAACTAAATCACACTAACCATTTCCCTGCCTCATTTTCCTCCTGCTCCTAAACAGTCTATGGAGTTAGATTTCAGAGTTAATTTTGCCTTTGAACCAGGCTGTTTTCTGCCTCCTTCAGCTATTTCCACACTAAAACCAAACCTCTTGCCATGAATGGCTTCAGCCTCATCAGTCATTGTTGACACTGACTTCCTTGTTCTTTGGTTCTGTTCGTGGTTCTCAAGCCATTTTCCTACAGGTATCCTGGAAAATGGACATTGCATACATACAGCTCAGCTTTTGTCTGAATGATGGCATCTTATTCCCAGGGATTCTGCCTGGGAGAGGTATCCCACAGGTAGTCCTAGCAGAATAAGGCCGAGTCTACTTTACCTATCCATTGTCATACAAGGCAGTAACATTTTTGTAGGAAGAGCTTTTACTCATAAGAATTTAGGCATGCAGGTTCCCAGCCAGCAGCACCAATTCTCATTGCATTTAGAGGATGTTTGTACGAGGCTGAAAAATTACAGCATTTTTCTACGTGCCTATCAACTGGAACACATTAAAGGGAGGAAATAAGTGCATTGACCTATAGGGACTTCGTTTAGGTCTGATTTATTAAAGGTCACTCAGCATGAACTGATTAGAAAAAAAATTCCCATGTCTGTGAAGTGTGTTTCAATTTTTTGAGATACATTAACCTAGCTGGATAGACATAATTTCTTTGGATTTCAAGAATGTATTTGGTCCTGTACCACATATCAGCACAGTCTCAGTAAGTCGGAAAGCATAACAGGGATGATGAGGCAAGAACTGACAAAGCAAATGGTTCAGCAGTATTTTAGGGCACCCAAAACCTGTAGAATACAAGAAAAAGCATGAGATAGTCACACATTTCTTTTTTTAAAACTATGCAAATGTTCAAAACCCATCTCTTGCCCTAGATTTTGAAAATTAGTTTCGAAAACTCGGACTAAATGATGATTTCTTGTGTATTACTTGTTCTGAGTAAAAGTGTGAGGTGCTGCTTGGCTCCAGGTGAATGACTTGCGTTACTGGAGCTTGTCAGTGTCAGGGGGATGGCAGACCCTGCTAGTTTGGTCCCTGTGCTTCTCTGGCCTGCTCTGGGGCAGGCAAGTGAGCTGCATTACACCAGCCAAGTGGTTTCTCTCTCCCACGCTTCAGAGGGGAAGTATCGGATTGTCAGGCACAGTCCAGTCAGTGCTCTGCTCCTGGGATAGTGCAACCACATACTGTCCTTATTTGGGCTGGATTGCAGGGTTACAAACCAGTCCTTGAACTTTTTTTTTTTTTGCCTTTTAACAAGTTCATTTTGGTGAGACACTTTTTTCCCCCCCATAAGAAAAAACCCCACAAATATTTTTAGAACTGGTTAAATTATTTGTTATGAACAGATTATCCAATGAATTTTGGCCTTTTCCTGCATATGAGTCACTCAAAAGCTTATTTCAGTGGATGAATTTGTTATTCATAAATACTGAAGGAATGGTTTATGCAAAGGACCTTCAGTCTCTGGGTTTTTCCAGAACTGGTTGGATTTTTTAATTAGCATCTCCTTTTCCTGGTCCAGCATTGTTTATCTAAACTATGAAGCGCTGTATCATCACTGTAAATAGTAGTAAAGGACTTTAAACATATGAATAGCAGCTAAAAATATTTGAAGGAATAGAAAATAAGAATGCACCACTACTTGTGGTAAAATCCTGTGTACATTTGACTTCAAATGCTTTTGTGAATATGACTGTGGTCTCTGAAACTATTGCAAACATAGAGCAGTATCATTCAATGGATCACATCAAGAAAGAAAGACCAATATATCTAGGCAAAAAACAATTGGGTTGTATACCCAGAGAGAGATCTGGACACCCAACATTCCTCCAGGAAAAGTGAGTTGAACTCCTGCACAGTACATGGGCTCACTCCAAGTATCCTTGTCTGACTTCATGTTTTCTAGATCATTAGAGTTTTTTTCTTCCTTCGACCCAGCCCTAGTCTGAGAAGGTTGGCGGTTGCTCCTGGCATAAAGTGGATCAGAAAATAAGGTATGATTTAGGATTTGAACTTCTGAGTCTAGTGGACCAAGTTAACTGCTGGACCATAGAAATACCTCAATGCTAGAATGAAGATGGGGCAACCCCCATTATCAGTACAGATTTGGGATGAAGGGATTGAGAACAGCCCTGCAGAGAAGGACTTGGGAGTATTGGTGGGTGAAAAGTTGGATGGGAGCTGGTAATATGTGCTCACAGCCCAGAAAGACAGCTGTAGCCTGGGCTGCACCAGAAGTGTGACCCACAGTTCAAGGAAAGGGATTCTGCCCCTCTGCTCTGCTGTGGTGAGACCCACCTGGTGTATTACATCCAGCGCTGGGTTCTTCAGCACAGAAAGGACAGGAACCTGCTGGAACAGGTCCAGAAAAGAGCATCAGAATGAATGGGACATCTCTTCTATGAGGAAATGCTGAAAGAACTGTGATTGCTCAGCCTGGAGAAGAGAAGGCTTTGAGAAGCTCTTGTTGTGACCTTTTATATGAGGGACAAAGGTGGGGACAAAATTTTTAGCAGGGATTGTTGTATTAGATAAGGGGCAACACTTTTAAGCCAAAGAGGCTAGATTCAGACTAGATAAATAAAACCAAATTTTTTATGACGAGTGATAAAACACTGCCACAGGTTGCCCTTAGAGGTGGTAGATGACCCATCCCTGGAAACATTCAAGGGATGGGGCACTGAGAAACCTGATCAAGTTGAAGATGTCCCTGCTCATTGCATGGGGTTTGGACTAGATGACCTTTAAGAGTTCCTTTCAATCCAAACCAATGACTCTATGATTCTATCTTGGCAGAGACATACAGCCGTATTTTTACAAAGTGCTGGTGGGTTGTGGTTAAAGATATTGTTTGGGTCACTGATGGAGGCAGACCTACTTTATGTGCCAGAGCCTATACATAGAGGGGGGAGTTACAGCAATGACCATATTTCCTTAGCCAAAAATGCCTTTAGTCACCCTCATCTAAACTATGTGCTAATGATCCCAAACTGACTTCTGTCAACAGAGACTTTGCAGAAGCTGAGGACTTTTGCAGTAAAAGTATCTCTTTGGTTCTTGGTGTCAGAAATTCTATTTTAATTAATTGCCAAGCCTGATCTTAATCCAGAGCAGCCCTAGGAATCCCGTGAATCATATTCACCACTTCAGACAGCAGGTTTGAAATAAGCTTTGTGAACATTCTACAGTTACCTTACCTAAGATTTGAGATCCTACTTTCATGAACCCTACCAAGAAACTCTTGGATTGCCTGCTTCACCTGAAAAAAGGTCACTTGAAACTTACTTCAGAGTGGCTCAGTGGAACAGGCAAGATCCATCTACACATGGCCATGTTTTGAATATCCTCCAACAACATTTCAGTGCAAATAATGTCAAAATTATTTTAAGTTAATACCTTTGAAAACTATCCTCCAGTATGAACAAGGCATATCCAAGTGCTAATTAAATTACCACCTGTGTTTAACCCTTTCAAGCTGTTTTCCTTGCTCAAGGAGACTTTCAGTCAATTTGCAGCCAAAACTCTGTGGGATGGGATTGTTGATCAGTTGGAGGGTAAGAAGGCTCTGCAGAGGGATCTTCACAGACTGGTTTGATGAGCTGAGCATAACACCAAGAGTTTCAATAAAGCTGGGTGCTTGGTCCTGAACTTGGGTCACAATAAACCCAGGCTTGGGGAAGAGTGTCTTGAAAGCAGTCAGTAGGAAAAGGATCTGGGGGTGCTGATGGACATGAGCCAGGGTGTGCCCAGGTGTCCACGAAGGCCAAAGGCATCCAGGCCTGGATCAGCAATAGTGTGGCCAGCAGGACCAGGGCAGGGATTGTCCCCCTGTGCTGGGCACTGGTGAGGCCACACCTCAAGTGCTGTATCCAGTTCTGGACCCTCAATTCAGGAAGGACATTGAGGGGCTGGAGAGAGTCCAGAGAAGGGCAATGGAGCTAGTGAGGGGTCTGGAGCACCAGTGCTGTGAGGAATGTCTGAGGGAGCTGGGGGCATTCAGCCTGGAGGAAAGGAAGCTCAGGAGTGACCATATTGCTCTCTACAACTACCTGAAAGGAGGTTGGAATCAGGTGAGGGTTGGACTCTTCTGTCATATCTCAAATGAAAAGGACAAGAGGAAATGGTTAGGGGAGACTCAGATTAGATATTAGAAATAATTTTTTCTCTGGAAGGGTGGTTAAGCAATGAAATGCTCCTGACCCATGGTGGAGTCACCATCTCTGGAAGTATTCAATGGTGTCTGAATGTGGCACTTGGGGATATGATTTAGGGGTGATTATGGTGGTGCTAGGATGATGCACTAGATGATCTTAAAGGTATCTTCCAATGATTCTTATGATGATTCTGTGATATATTCTATACAGGTAAAAAATAACAACAAAATACTAGATTTATATAGGAGTCCTAGACTAAAAGATTTTGTAATAATGTATGGATTGAATTTCCTAGATTGATTTTGATTTATTAGCTTGTATGTTTCTTGTTCTCCCTTTCCAAGGAGTTATTCATAAAAGATTTCAGCAAGGATGTAATTGATTAGGATGTTTTCCTCTGCTGGTCCCATATTCAACAAGGTCTTATATTTCTCTCTCTTATGATTAAATATTTCTTTAAAATTTGGTTGCTCAGAGAAGTCAAGTACTAAAGATAAGGTGAAAAGAGTGTGACTTCTTAGTTTTGAGAAATAGTCAGAAAACCAGCTTTGATGAAGAAAAAGACAATGGAGAATGGTTTAATCTTTAGGCCACCTAGTAGGCATCAGAAACTGAAATTTTATAGCATTATAATATTATTGATGCCCTCCTAATAGTGTCCTTAAGGCATATAGTGTCTTGCCCTAATATTTTCAAGGAAACAAAAGGAGAAGCTGAACTAAAAGACTTTAAGAAAACAGATGGCTAGCAAAAGAGTTGACAAAAAATCTTCACTATGTCAATTCTTCTGATATTTGGAGTCTGCCAAGCCAATTCTCACCTCCTTTGGGGCCTGGGAGTTTAGCACTGCAATTAATGAAAAAGTAATGCAGTTTATTCTTATATTTAGGCTCATATGGAAGTTTGTATTCCATACAACCTCAAATTTCATTCTTTTCCCAGTCTTCTTGCCATATTGTTTGGTCCAGACGATTGATAACATTCAACACCACACATCCAGGGATTTTTATGTTTTCTGTTTCCTTAAGTTGCTCCTTTACGCTGCAACCTACAGGTGGCTGGCTACCTGTAAAAACTCTTTGAAATGAGACCTTACTCATAAAACGTGGAATGTTCTTTCTTTAGGACATTAATCTTAATCAGTATTTTCTCTTACTACTGTTAAACACTTCTTGCTAGAATCCATGCCATAAAGAAAATCTGTAGTGTTTCGTCTTACATGTTGGCATTTAATCATGTATCAGATACAAATGTCATGTACCACGTTGGCTGGTGCTTCATCCCGCCAGAAATACATTGCCTGACTTCTCTAAACCAAGCTGATGGATTCTCAATATTTACCATTTTATGTCTCACTTTAACAAGTACCAGTAACAGTCAGATCTTCAGTACTCCCTCGGCGATATCATTTGTGTATATCACGAGTGGGCAGATGCCAGAACAAAGATAGGTGAACAAGTCAAATTACCTGACATACCCATAGCCTCTGACATGCTTATCTTATGACATAATTGCAGGTCTGAAATTCTGCTGAACCCACTGCTACACCAAATAAATCTTCAGTACTGTGAGTAATATCATTACAGATCTTGCTCCGTATCTCTAGAAATTTGTGACTGACCGCCTTAAGGAAGTTTGGATGTTTTCCAGGTGACCTGCATACTTCTATATAAATGTATATGTCTCTTTAAAGAGTACCTTACGCTGTGAAGCTGACCAGAGAATCTGTGAAGATGTTAAATTTATTAAGAGTGCGTTGACTGCTTTCTTTAGCTATGTGAAATTTTTATGGATGACCCTTCAAATCTGGCTGCTGGTTGGATTCCAGATATTACATGTACCTATGTATGGTTATAATAATACAGCTACAGGATTTGCTGCAGGAGATATGAGGGGAGTTGCATATGACTGTGCACACGTCTCAAGCCTGCAGCAGTATGGAGGGCCGAAATCAGACACAAATTCTGAGCCAGATCTCAGCTACATTAACTGTAAAAACTGCAGTATCACAGATTCAATGCAAAATGCAACAGCCTCGTGGGAGGTTTTTAGGGCTCTTGTCCTTTCAATAATCTTAATGCACTTTAAAGTACTGAAGTACATTACAGCTCTTCTGACTGAAGGGTTTTATGAAGCAAACTAACATCAGTAGTCCCAGAATATACACCGTGGGAAGCAATGTACAGAAAACACAACCAAGGTAGGACTGTCTGGAAGGAAGAAACACACAAATTTAGGGCAAGATCTAGAATATATCATATACACCTGCAAGTCCTGGTGAGTTAAGTAGAAAGACAGTACCAAAATCACCTCCACCCAAGAGGTTGCTGCCAATACTTGATTGCATAGACTTGTGTAACCAGCAATGTTAAAAAAACCCCCAAAACCTAATATTTTCTAATTTTCATTATCTATGTGAACATTTGAGTCCTTGTGTATGCTGCATTAGGGCTGGAATCAGAACTGTATATTTATAATATTGCTTTATGAATGCAAACTATGATGTTATAATAAAAATATATTTCTTGGTCATGAGATATTTTATTTTATTTGGAGATAAAAGGGATTCCTTTCATCTGTATCCTAACCAACTGAATGCTTAGACATTGCTCAGTTCTATTTACTCGTCTTAATAAAATTATGAAATAGTTTCAGTAATTTCTTGAAGAAGCACTCAGAAGTCATTACATCACAGAGCAGAAATTAAAAACATTTTGGCATCATGAGGTACTGAAATGCAATAGTGAAATTCTCTGAAAGGTTAATGTTAAGTTCTAATAATAGTAACTAACAGGAGCAGAATGGAAGGAACAGGACAACTTCTGCTGTTGAAGTTATTTGAAATTCAAAATGCAAAAAGTAAAGATATAAAAATTTTAATTTAGGTAAGTTTTTACTAAAAAAATGAAACAAAATAGGTGTTTGCACAATACTCTCGAGTACTTGGTGTAACTTTGAGGATGGATCTGTGCAGAGCCAGGAATGACTTGATGATTCTTGTGTGTCCCTTCCAGCTGAGTATATTCTGTGATTCTGTAATAAAGAGTCAATCTGAGAAGGATTCTGCTCCTGGTTACCAAGTCCTTCACTTATCTTAGCTCTGGTCTGCAAAATATGCATGACAAGAGGCAAAAGACTACTTCTGTCTTGTGTTATGAGAAAATTTCCAAATTTGAGATGCAGAATATTTTGTTTGCCCAAGAGCATAATTCGTATAACAGAAAATGTTGACTGGGTGTTCCTGGTGAACCCTCAACAATCCTCTTAGTCCTGCTTTGAAGCATGTCTACCCTGAAAGTTTGGAATGTTGGCACAAATTTCTGAAGAGCTGAATGTATTGAGATACTGTACAGCTCAGACAAAGAGGCTTAATTAATTGCAATCACATAGTGAAAGTCTTAGGTGAAAGCCTCACTTCTCCTTTCAAATAATCTAAGACAAGTAAGAGGCAAAAAGAAAATGACAGAAATATTTTAGCTAATACTTTTGTCATTAAATTACTAAATATATTTTATGTTACTGCATAACTTGGGGCCTGTCAGCTTCAGAGATAATGTGCATTCAGAGTTTTTGAGAAGCTTGAGAAATTCTTTCTCCCTCACACACGTCATGCAAAGCAGAGCTGTTTCTACTCTACTTCAGACCCATTTTTTTCCCTATAATATTTGGTTACACTGAATAGTCTGACTGCAGAGCCCAAAGTGAGCAAATTATTAATTCTTGTTTTCCTGAACTGAATTCCCACAGCCTAACGTTTGTAGCAGAAATATGAAAAGGCAAAAACATACACTTCTTGTTAAAGAGAATTTTACATTAAGCAAGGAGTGAATCAGTGTTAATTAACCTTTGCATTTGTGTTTTGTTTGCAGTTCTTGAGGTGAGGCTGATTTACCAGCACCTGGCTCCAACAAGGTGCTGCTGAAGATGGGGACAGCCTCCATCTCTTGGAGCCAAGTAAGCAGATCAGAGCAACTGCAGTATGTGGTTTGCAACCTCCTCCCTCCTGATGTGCACAAGGAACATCAGGCTGTGCTCAAATGCTTTTAAATAAGGTGTCATAACTTGAAGCAAACTTGTGCACACTAGAGGATAGGACTCAGGCATTCCAGGACTGGAGCTTTAGTCTGAAAAAATCAGGATGTTACCAATGATGTGCTATTGTAAGTTACTTTAAAAAGGTTAGCATCATCAGATGCTTTTATAAGATAAGACAACTTACTGCTGAAATGCCTTTGGGGATTTACTGGCCTGTGTCCAACTGCAGTAATGGACCTGTTGTTGTGGTGGATTGCAGGCTTCCAGTTGGTCAGCCACGTATTGAGTGTGTGCACCAAGTTGTTGTCATGAATGGTGATCACCATGACTGGACTGCCTTTACCAGAATTTTTACCAGACTAAGCCTTCTTCCTGCTTGTCTCAGCTTCAGCAAAACCTCTGCTGGACTGCTGCTTCCTGTTGTGTTTCCACACTTTGAGGCAGATGTGAATCAACCAGAAACCTTTTATACCTTTATATAGAGAATGATGAGGCCTGGAGAACAGGTCAGGGAAAGAAGACTCGGTAAGTTCAAGTCACTGAACTGGAAGGAGGAAAACTTGAGACTGGAAATATGCCAGTAAATATCCAAGATATAAAGACTCCTGTTGACTGCAAGGGAATAACTTCTTTCTGTCTGTTGTGATTAGGACAAGAAGTAATAGACTTAAATTGTAGAAGAAATGTTTTGGTTAGAACAAAATGTTTCTGTCAGCAGGGCAATGAAGGCTTGTAACAGATCAGCTGAAACAGCTGCAGAATGTCCCTTTGGGGGAAAAAGTTAGGAATATGCCAAATCAAAATCCATCAGGATGGCAAAGGTAGATACTTCTTCCTGTATTGAAACTTTGGACTGGAGTGCTTCCAATCTGAAAGAACTTTCCAGCCTTTTGATTCTATGCAGGAGGGCAGAGACCTCTGAATGCACACAGGTTTTTGTGGACTTTTCAACTGACTCCTGTGGGAGCTGGGCACAGGGTGCTTCACTGGTCATTGCACAAGGCACTTGGCCTGGTCAGACTGGCCTTGATCCCTCTAGCTCTTCTCCAAAACCTGTTTCTCAGTATTTCCCTGCTCAAACATTCAGTATGACATTTCCACTGGAAGCAGAGAGTCCCAGGGTCAAATGCCCAGTAGATAAGGCCAAGAAGCTGCTCTTGCTCTCGCTCTCTGTCTCTAGCAGATGGACAAGGTCCCTCCTGACCAGCAGCACAGCTGGGGCATGGGAGATGGTGCAGGCTTCCCATGCCACAACCCAGCCTCCCCTGAAAGAAGGATGAGTTCTGAACCTGGATGCTCTCCAGCTGCAGATGGAGTTGAACCTCAGGTTCACCCTTGTTGATGAACTCTCTAAATGCTGTTCTGGGTCACTAGACCATTTTCACTCTCAGTGGCATTGACAAATTCAGACATATGACAATGGTTATAAAATATATAGCACTATATACAAGCTCTGGAAATGCCTCATTTTTTTAGACTACATTTCTATTAAGTAAGCCTATGTAATTTCCCAGCTATATGTAAATAAACCTTCAAAAGGCTTCCCAGGTTGCCTTTCTATCCATGAATTGAGCAGACTGTGGTGCAGGTTAGGGGTCTGGCCTTGGTGCCTGTGGTGTCTCTTCTCCGTAGGGCAGTTTGAGTTCCTCACTGATCAGCTTTGAGGATTTGTGAGTAAGCAGTTTAGATGTCTAAATAATGTATGGATCAGTGTGCAAGGCTTTTCATGTAGAGTTTGTGTTGCAGGCAACAGTAGCAGCCTCATGTAGGCATTCAGGAATTCTGGGTTTGCTCACGTCTACTGCTTTGCTTGTTGTCTTTATGTGATTGTGTGGGTTTTCCTTGGCAGGGAGCACTGTGTTAGAGATGATGTATTAGCAATGATGCAATTTCTTCAGTCATTTGAAAAAAAATTCTGAAATCCTTGCCCTTATCTAGTATAGCACACAGTACATTTCAGCAAAGAGCTCCTGGAAGAGGGGCTGGAAGCATTTGTGTCTGGGTGATGGCCTGTTTCCATGGGCAAGCATCCAAGGCGTTCCTCCTCCCCTCAAATGCAGAGAAACGTCAAAGGAGTCCCTGAATCCTGGCCTCGGGTCAAGAGGCCTCTTGAATATATACATCAGTGTAACAAAATTCTTAGATTCTTGTCCCAAATCTGCATGGAATTGTTATTTGATGCTAAAAACATGGTCATGAATATCAGGAAAGTTCATCTGGGAAGAATGTTCAGTCCTCCCGTACATCCACATATTTCACTGTGGGTATATTTCCTGGACCCAACATTTTCCTCAGTCAAACTTCACTTCAGAAGTTAGGAACTATTAAAACTGTCCACCTTTCCCCCATCCTTTTTCATAAGGCAGTGAATTCCTATGGCTAATTTTTTCCTTGCTTTTCATTCTGACAGTATGATTTATTCCAATATTTTTACATTAAGTCATGGGGCCAAATTCCATCCATTACTGAAAAAATGAAGTGATGAGAGTACAGGGGGAAGTTAACCAATGAGATGAGTAAACACACTTCAGTTGTGGTGCTCATGATGCTTTTGCAAAGACAAAACGTGAGTCAACAGGATGACTGTGTACCTGAGTTAAAGAATGTTAATAAAAAGACTTGTTTGAAAACAGGTGATGCTTATTACAAATATGGGATGTGATAAAGTGGCAAATGTGATATAGGACCATCTTTTCCAGGTCCACAAAAAGTAGGGGTTACAAAGATATGTAAATTTTTAAAGTAATTAATGATCTTTATTATTCTTTGGAGCTATGACTATTAAAATAAATCAAGTCAATTAAAAATTCTTTATTTGTAGTTTTCAGTGTTTGAGGGCAAGATACAGAAGAGAATGCAAGAACAGAAGAATAAAAAAGTCCTTTAGAAATCTAAATGTGAACACATGGGAGGTTTCTCCTGTCTTGAGGTCAGCTAGTCAAAATCAGTTTTACTATAAAGAAGCACTGAGGGAGGAGGGCATGTGTTTGTGAGTATATAATCTCATCTCCAACATCTTTTCATCTGTGAAATATGAAGCTGAAACAAATGACAACCTCCTGACATCTGATTCATCATACCACATTTGCAGTGCTATCAATGAAGAGGGGGAGGTAAGAATGTTAATACATAACAGAAAGACCAAGGTAGGTAGTGAAACCTATTTAGTGTACCCGTCAGAAGCAAGCGTAATAGCTGGCTTAGTTTTAAACCCAGAAACTTAGAAAAATGAGTCATGACAGTTTTAACAATGAATGTAAGATGCCCTTTCATGGTAAGAAAAAATGTATAAAATACTTAAAATACTTACGTGCAGTAACACAGTCTATCATCTTGATTCGTAGGTTTGGCCACATAACTTGAGCTTGCCTCTGGACGTACAAAGGAAGTGTCAGTGGCTGACACAAGAGTAATGGGAGCAACAAGAGGCAGAGCCCCAGGGTTAGAGGAGAGAACTGCACTTCCCCATGAGCTGCATGTTATTCCAGTAAGGTAAACTGACAATCGGCCCCTGCATTTTTCAGTACATTTAAAACACAGAACTCCCACCACTACACTTTGCAGAAGCCACTCACTGGCTCTGTGCTGATTTTTGGGCCAGGGTTAATATCTTCTCCAGTAATGGCTGAAACCAATGGATATGTTTCAGCAGATCCACTCTTCTCTGGTTCAGTTTTGCTGTCTAAACAAAAGGCTCCTGTATCTCAGGAGATTCTCTGCCTTCCCAGTCACATCTGCTTTACTCTATTCCTTGAAGAGCAAACTCTTCCCCAGGACTAATTTGGGATTTTGGTGGCTCAGAGGTAGCAAAGGGTGGTTCAGTCAAATGCCTCCATCTGAGAGTCTTGGAGGCTGGAGGATTCACCATTACCTGTGTCTGCCTGGCTCAGGAGGTGTTCAGAGGAAAGGCTATACTCCAAAGACTTGGTCAAAAATCCATAACTTGCACATTCCCTCCTTTTCTTGATTTGCATGTATGAGCTGTGGTATTATGCACTGATAGAAAACAGGGACTTCATGGTCTTTTGTAGAGTGGATCCATATCACACACGTATCTGGAACACCAGTGGGTCACAGACTGACACACCTCTCTGGACCTACCAGCACATCTGGAATGCATAAAGCTCTGTGTTTGTGACAGCTCTTTAATGTACATCTTAAATTAGAAAATGTAAAATGTTATATATAAACAGTGTAGTTTATTATATGTAAATTTTAAAGAGCATGACATTACTAACTTAACCCAAAGACAGTAAAATGGCAAAACATTTCTCAGTATTTAATTGTACCCATTTTTCTGTCTTCTGAATTCTTTTTTTTTTTTTTAATTAAAGGAACACTTTAATTCAAGCCCTTAAAACGTATTTATTGTGATTGATAATCGATACAAGATGACATTTTCAACAAGGAAAAAACACTTCCCATCTGGTGTGAGGAGAAAAATACATTGTTAGACTAAAATATATCTTGTAGTCACACCCATAGACAAGTATCCAG
Organism: Thryothorus ludovicianus; assembly: GCA_013397245.1. Lineage (NCBI taxonomy): Eukaryota > Metazoa > Chordata > Aves > Passeriformes > Certhiidae > Thryothorus > Thryothorus ludovicianus. Next base: position 697,210 of record VZTB01007303.1, read on the forward strand.
TAAAACAGAAGAAAACACTCTGTATTGGAAGTAAGGATTCTGGCTAGAAGTGATTTCAAGTGCACATACCTCCAGCAAACATGTTCTTGATTTATAGGATATGGACCACACTTACTAATATAGCCAAGTTCAATAAATTGTAAGGGATTACATGTCAATTTGTTAAATGTAACATATTTTAAATAGCGCTTAATGATATTTTTATTTATGCAAGGCTGAATGAAATGGAGATCTGGTTCTCCTTTTGGCTGCAGCAGTCACAGCAAGAGTCGGAGGCATGCATACAAATCAACAGCAAAGAAACCACTGATGGGGTGCTTTCCTGGCTGAAGATGGGAATCTGTTCATGCTTATAAGAGTCAAATTAAAGTAATAGCACATTGAAGTTTTGCCACAAGCACAGCTGCACCATGAGTGTGTTTTTGGGTTCCTGTTTACAGTTCAGAAATGACCCAGTGATATGCCAGAGGGCTTGTTGGAGTCTGAGCTAGAGGTTCCTTGGGATGAGCCAAACTGGGCAGAACAGGGCAGAAGGGAAAAATTAACAGGATTTTAATTTAATTTTTTTAAGACATATTTTGAGAGCTGTGGGAGCACTGCCGTTGTGGAAGTACTGCTGCTTTTCAATATTTAGGATGCAGAAATTAAGGAGAAGGGATTAAGAGTTTAATTTTCATTTTTATTCTGTGTAAGAAAGATACTGTTTCCTTTGGTTTTATCATAACAAAAAATCAGCCCATAAAAACCCTCAGGGATGCAGCAAGGATAAAACATTATTTCAAGCCTGGTTTTAAGATACTTCAAAAAACAGAAGTAACATCAAACATGTCTTGATTTTTTCCACTAACATATTTTTAAATCAAAATAGATATCAATAGCTGTGATCTTCTTCAGAATATGTGGCATACTTTGCATGGTTGAGGATTCTGCACACCTGATAATTCCCAGACTTACTGGTTGCACCCTCAAAGAAATGCTGTGTGACTATTGGGCAATGTGAATGGAAACCAACACAGGTCGGGTCTGGGTTACGGGAAACATTTTGCAATAGCCACAACCAAATCATGCTTTATTTTCAAAGCGATTGTCAAATACTGCTGCAGACTACCTCTCAATGGCATTTCCAAACAGGGCTGACAGTTGTGGATTTCTGCTAACACAGAGATTAGAAATTACTATTTAGTTCAGTGATAAAACTGTGAAGCTGCAGTCACATCCTAGTACGATGAAACCATGTTTGCCATTCTTATTTGAACACAGCTGCAACTAGTATCCATAATTCAAATTAAGTGCCATTTAGGAGGGTGTTTGGAAACCTGATTAGTGTTCCAGGATTGAGATTTATTGTTTCCAGATTGGTGGTGACTTTTCCTTTATAGTTTTAACAATTTAGGGTAATTGAGACAAAATGTCAAGTGGAGAATTTAGTATTTTAAAATGTCTGAGTAGAGCAAGCAAGAAAACTAAGATTTACTTGGCTAAGCCTGACTTTGCAAGTTCACCTATTTATCAACTTTACAAGTTGCTTTTCTTTCTGCAGGCTAATGGTGAGACCCCATGATTTCCTCAGAGGACTCAAAGGTACATCTCTCTGCAGAATGACTGATAAACCAGAGCACAGTTTGCTGCAGTGAGCATCCAATCCAGACAAGGTCTGTGCTGGTGTCATGCCTACCTTTCACACACACCTCTTATCCAGCTGTGAACAAGTCATGAGGGGCAGGAATCATCTCACCTTCTTTACTTATCAAGAAGGTATCCATGTAATCTTAACTGGACACCTAAAAGAGGCAGTAGTTCCTTGCAAACACTTGTGCCATCCTCATGTGTCTGCTACAGTCACGATCAATCACTGTTGAGACACCTGTCAAATGAGCCAAATCTAATTTACACTAGATTTCACTCCTGAAGTAGCTAAAGACCAAGTCTGTAAATCTTGGTTTTCTTACATGGAGCAAGAAGATGAGCTGTCAGTCGCACAGGTTCAAACAACTCTTCAGCAAAAAGAGAGTGCTCTGCTCTTAGGTCTTACTGCATCTATCTTGAAAAGTTATTGCAGCTTGAACCTCTGTGCAGGATAAATGAGTGGGAATGCAGCCAGTGAGAGTGAAATTACTTGCTGAAAATAAATTGTTTGTGTAAAGACATGGAAAATCAAGTGGCAGTTTTCAAATATATGTGGGTAATGCAAGGTCTTTGCTGAGGAGTTGAAGTCCTGTGCCGCTTAGGTGTGTGGGCAGTGGATTGAGCCACATTCATACACACATACACATGTGGGAACAAGAAAGAAAAATGTGAGTGAGGCTCCAGGTATAGACCTAGATGGTTCAAAAAGAGATGCTCTAAAATCCTCTGTGCATTGACTGAGGGTAAAGTGTCATGATGAGGCACAAGGCAGCAAACAGACATGTAAGGAAGAAAAGCTATTGTATATTCCAAGAGAAACAATTAGCAGAGATCCCTACTGCAGCCAGAAAGAAGAAATTAATCTTTCTGGTATCTGTGTTTGGTTATCTGGGCAAGATGGAAAAAGATGGAAATATTCAAGAAGGCAAGTTTGGATGAAAATGTATCTGGAAATCCACTTCCTCTGGCTGCACTGGAGATGAATTATAATTGCAAAATGTGTATTTTTGTGGTTTACTCCTTGCCCTCTTTGAAAATAATTCAGAAAGTAAATGTGCTGTAATTTCTAAAGAAGAAGACACAAGCAAAAGATGTTTATGAAAATTTACTGTGTTGTTTTTTCCACAGTGACCTTGGGCTGAAACGGTCAATGACATTGTATAAATATTTGTTTGTCGGATTAACATCTTCATCTAATTTGCAGCCTCATCTGATAGGAGAGGAGAGGGAGTCTCAGCAGGCTCTCCAGCACCATTTGCCCAGGGAACAAAGCCCTTTGTTCTGTCAGGGATTATTCATTAGCAGACATTGATGGCTGGCTGGTATTCACCAGTCAAAGATGTGAGAAGAAAAAGATGTGTGGAGCTGAGATCCCCTGTGAGTGTGTGTAGGAGCTTGGGCCAGGATGAGGTAGCCGAGAGGGAGGCAAAGGCTTTTCACATGCGTCAGTTCCATGTGCTGTGACCATTTTTACTCATGAGTGTGCTAGAGAGTGCACACACAATGCAAGCATGATGCTACTGAAGTGCCACTTCCATCTTTCATGGCAGAGGTGGAGTTGTGGCCATTTGAATATTTCTTGGTTTACTTTCCAGGGTATGCTACCATCTTCACCATCTTCCTAAGTAACAGGCAACTGCCCAGTTCTTCTCCCTGCCTGTGTGATTGAAGCTTAAAAGTGGAGAGGGCACAGCCTGGCATAGAGAGCCCTCTCTGCAAGTATCTGCGTGCAGGAGCACATACATTCACATCTTCAGCAATCATTCCCCACTTATCTGTGAAAATAGAAACCTTTGGCACAAGTGTTTATGAAAGCAAATAAAGAAGCTAAATTGTACTTAAGCAAAGTGGCTTTAAGTGTGATGACAGAACTGGAAGGGACCTCACTGGGTGACTAAATTGAGTCTCTACAAGGTCACTGGCAACTGCTCGTTTTAATTCCTTTCGCAGTTTATGAAATTCAGTTTCGAAAGGCTGCATTTATAACTCTCCTCTATGCCTGTTAGAAGTGCTTTGCAGAGCCTCTCTGCTCATACCATGAGCAATGATTGTGCTCTCTAGGATTTTTCAACCACTGCTAAGGAGTTATTTGAAAGATGGTTACTTTAAATATGTTTTCTTTCTTGAATAGATTGTATTTCCTTCTGTTCTTCATGTAAGATTCCCCACTGATTTTGGCTTCACTATTTCTGTAAAGATAACAGAATTGAGTTATCTTAGGCTGGACATAATCTTTCCTCTTTGAAGGAATTCCTTTCCACTGCAGAAGTTACTTGTTCCCCTTGTTGTACCGGCTAGCAATCATGCCAGCTGTAATTTCCCCTGGAAACAAAACCACACAAAATCTTCTACCTCTGTAAGGAAACCTTCTTTACTTATTTGCTAGTATGGCAGATACTTTTGACTTACAACCAGGAACAGAAATTATTAAAATTGGCTGTGATGCAAGTAGCAAGGATGGCTCTCAGGTGGGTCTGGAGTATGAGGGGATGCTCAAGGGCTGCATCCCTTGTACCATCTTGCTTACCCGTAAATCTAGGAACAGGGCTGCTGAAACAATGCTATTGCTGCAGACTGAATTTAGCTCTAATTTGTATGCAGATTTCACTAGTTAGCCTAGCTAAACTGACTTCTTGGTAAGTATTTCAAGGACTAGATCACTGTGAAAAGAAAACTAAAGGCATATTGAAGTTTATAAAGCTGCATAATTTTCCATCACTTAATAAGTATGTTTTTTATCTCACAATCTTTGTAATTCATCAATTCATGACATTATTTACTGGAAAGTAATGGCACCAGAAAGCAAATTTATTCTGCTACTCAGTGTTTTCCTCCACTTAATAAGATTCATCTTTAATCTTTAGAATTGTGCCTTTTATGAAGCCTTGCAAGAGGAACAAGAAATCTATCTCATCAGACAGCTGTGAGGCATGTGATATAAGTAACGAGTGCTACTATCATTATCACATCCAGTGATAAATTAGTCCATTTCACAAAACCACAGAGCTGGTGCTGTTTGCATGATGCTAACAGCAGATTAATGAATGAGGGAGGCTCATGTCCTGGCTTGGAGTTCATTTAGGAATCAGTTTATTCTGTATCCGACAAGGGTGTTAGGGAAACAGTCAAGGACAGTGCAATAAAATACATAAATCTGAAATTTGTCCTGTAGACTTTGAATATGACCACTGATAGGTATTTATAGGTATCATATTGAATATGATATGTATTACCCAATAAATAATCTGAGCATTTTGGGACATGTCCATCTCCTTGGATGAGCCCAAGTCGGCAGATTGAACTGTCCACTACCATTCTCTGCAGCTAAGGGAAACAGAGAAAGCGGGAGAAACTGCCAAATCAGCAACCTGCAGCTTTTATAACCATCTGATAAAGCAGGGTGGTTGTCCCCATTGCCTGGAGGACAATGTTGTTTGGGAGAATGAGAAGACAGGCTTTACTTTCCTTTTCTACTACAGCTAAATTCATGTTAACACATGAACTGCAGTTTCCATGTGCCATGTAAAGCATGAGCCTCAACTGATAAATCACCCTACAAGCAACACCTGAGCAGGAGAAGAAATGTCAATGATGCAAAGAGGCTGAGCACAGCCCTGATGAAGTTTGTGAAAGGGTCTGTTATTTCCAGGTTGTGGATCCATCTACCTTTTTTAAATTTTGGGCTTGATAGAGATAGAGATATAATTAGAAATAGAATCTGTCCTGTACATGAACTGTATATTGCTAGTGACTCCAAGAGTTTATAAAGAACTTGCTGTCTCAAGGATAAAGGTCTTCCAATATTTCTCTCCAGATAAAAGATAATTATTAAATATTTAGAATGGTACAAATTCTCATTTTTCAGAATTTACATTCATATATTATTTCAACTTTTTTTACTAGCCTAAGTAGATATTGTATTAGGCCTTAAGTTCACGCCTGAGAACTTGACATTTTGGTTTTCATTGGGAAATGCAAAATAATTATTTTTACTACTGGCTAGAAAGATATAGTAAAACTATTACTGTTCAGGGGGCCGTTTTTATAATGTTGGTTTCCTTGCTGAAATCAGTGAAGTTATTTTTTGGGGGGCATTTTTGGGCTCTTAATCGAAGAAGGTTAGCTTTGTGTGATATAAAGCACATCCAATGGAAACAATATTTGCACACAACATAGAGCATGATGGGTACAAATTTTAAAGGACCTAATTTTTGAACTAATAACGTGTGAACTAAATGCACAAGTATTGCCTGCTTGTACTTTGTATACTTTAAAAAGCCATAATTACAATACTTGCTTCATCTATTCCAGTTTGTATTTTCAAATTTTTGTATGCAAATGTAATCCAGTTGGACAGTTCTGAATAAAAGAATATGTCAAGATGCAATATACATTCATTATGGCTTATGTTTTAAAATACCTTAAAGTTCTTAAAAATTGTTGTTTTTGTTAAAGAGTCATCAGTCGTGGTTTTGAGCTCATTCACTGAGCATTTCATTCTTTTTAGTGCCTCTCTATATAAAAATTTAAATATTAAATTTAATTAATTTAATGTCTCTACATTAAATTATACTTAATATAAATATTTTAGAAATATTGCTCTGCCATGCAATAATTTTCTAGCTTGTCAGGATGATTTTCCTATCCATCCTGTGGAGGATGGAATGCTACTACTATTGCTCCTGCATTGGTGAGGGCTGCTGGTTGACACAGGCTCTGTAAATTAGCTCTAGAGATAGGGGCAATCAGGAGCTATTCAGGCTCTTGCTCTGACTTGCCCTCTGCATCATGTAATAGACAAATCCAGAAAAGTCAAAGTTGTGTATGTCAGGTCTTCATCAGCAAAAGATCCAGTGCAATTCAAACACATTTTTCCTTATGGTGGTAAATGTGTCAACCAATGAAGCATTCAATAAAAATGAAAAAATATCAAAAATCAACCAATCCTACAGATCAAAGAAAAAAAGTCCTGAAAACACCTAAAGCAAAATCCAAATACTCATTCACTTTTAAAGTCTAAATTTTGAATACAGCCACTGGAATCAAGTTTGGGACAAGAAAGTGGTAATACCTTGAGCTTTTTGATCAGATACTCAACTACAGATAGGTGGTGGTGTGGATCATCTTTCTGAAATATCAGACTATTAACTTAGGGCAGGAATTATGTCTTTTTTCTTCTGCTGGCTGGTGGTGCCAGCAAGTATTTTCAAACATGCATCTGTGTGCAAGCAGTAATGGTCAAGAAGAGCAGATCTAACTGCTTCTGTTCCTGGGACTTCTCTGGAGTGTTTAGTCCAACCAGCTGTTTGCTTGAGTACAGCTACTTGAAAATAATTCACATGAATTTGGTCTGAGAATTACATGTTATCCCTGGTGCTAGGCAGAATAACAGGTTTCTTACATTCCTCCAGGACACAGATCCAAGTGGAAATTGGCTCAACATTCACTCGAATCACATAATGAATTATGTTTTGAAACTGCATTTGAAAACAAGCAAACTACTCTGAGGGTGAGAGTACTTACAGACTCATACTTTAATATATTAATTACACTCATTTGTCATCACTTGAACCTAAATACTCTGTACTACACTAAAGTTGCCAAAATCCCATTCCCCTCTCACAGTTGAATATCCAGAAGTAATCTCTTTTAAGGAAAATTAAGAGAGAGACTTTCAGAGTCCTACAAGATCCTGGGGCAACAAAGGTGAAGAGGGAGAGAGGCTGGAGTAGGTCTTTGATGCATGAAATTGCTGCACTGCTGCAGGAACAGGATCAGCAGAGTTCGATGCACTGTTGCTGTTTTCAGGAAAGCAGTGGCAGTCAGTGAGACTGTGCATACTAAACTCCTGCCAAGGCACCATACATGGGACAACAGGACCTTGTGAGCTAAAACTGTTTCCCAGAGCACACACACAAGATTCTTCATCAGCTTTTCTTTGAATAATTTACCAGATGACACACTGCCTGTGTCTATTCTTTCTCTGACCCTAATATTTTCCACCTCTGGCCCTGCAATATGTCTAATACTTTGCTAACTTGATGTGTACACAAAACTGAGGAGCATACCCTGCCACTGCCCTTAGTGTGGCATCAGGGGGGAAATTCAGGGGAACTTCTTTGCCACTTAGTAAATAAACCCTCTGGGGTTAGCCATTCCCACAGCTTCCTTTGGAAGCTCTCTGCCCATGTTTGCATGGAAGGCTTTGGTGTAAAAACCAGGGGTCTGGCTGTGTGAACGTATGTCTGTGTTTCACTCCTTGTCCCTACCCCTGCCACTGAAACGCAGCACACTGCTGGGAGGCCCCTGCGTAGGCTGGTTTCTGTGAGAGACCATCTCATTCCCAGCAACCTCCCCCTCCTCTCATAGGCCACCTTGACCTCCATCACGCCCAGAAAACTTCCCAGGGCAGATCCCTTCTCATGTCTCCATACTTGCAGCCTGGTAAACTCATATCCTTCCGTAAGTCCCGCAATGTAATATCTACCAGTTTTTCTGAGTAATTTTTATGGCTTTAGCACTGGCCTCAGGCCCACAGATGAGTGGGAGGAGAAAAACTCCTGCACTCCTGTGGGTTTTCTATAGGTGTTCAGCAAGGCTTGCAGAAGGGGTGGCTCTGATAAGGTCCCTTGCACTGCTGCCTCTTGCACACATTTAAATGTGCTGCATGAGCACAAGCCTCAGACTTACAGGGAAGCACTTTCCCATATATGATGTGTCTGTCCCTCTTTGTTCAGTGAAAGATCCAGCAAAGAGTATCCTATACATAGGCCTGTTCATCATCATGTTGCTCAGCTCATATTTACTTATGCCATATTCATATTGCATATGTATCTTCCTAATTGTTTCATAATGTTGTATAAATTGGCCAGTATAATCAGGAATGCTGGATTGCATTAAGCAAAGTCTTTTTGACATGTACTGAAATATTAGTTCCATATGATAAAATTCATAAAATACAACCTAGATGCCAATGAGATTAGGAAAATGGGCTCTTTTCCACTTACCTAAATACTGGAAAGATACACAAGTTGTTAACTTTATATGAAACTAATGATCCCTTGAGGCTCTGGTGTAGGATTTAGGAAGTGGGTAAAAATTAATAAATAGTATATAAAGAGACACAGACTCACCTCCCACCCTTGCACACTCCTTGTTATACAAACACACCCTCTGAAGAGTGCTGAAACTTTCTGAGGTCAAAGCACAGAGAGCCCATGAAACACACAGGGTGCACTGACACTGTGACTTCTCATTGCACCCCATATGGAGTCTGCACTGGCATCCCCAGCCTGGAGTGCTCCCACATTCAGGAGCTGCTCAGCTACACAGTTTTGCAGTATAATTCTGAAGTTTCAAACATTCAGCTAGGAGGGGGAATTGAGGCAATACTTAGGGGAGGAGTGTAAAGAAAAAAAATTACCTTACCCCTAATGCATCTGATGCAATGATGAAAAGCACCTGGCCAAAACAGTCCTAAAAGGCACAGGTCATGTTTGACAATGTCATTGCTCCCGGCCCTCCCATGGGGACAGTGGAAGAACAGGTTCATGCCTCACATACACATGGACCAAGCAGCAGATCTGGCTGGAAGCATTAAAAAGCATATGAGATACAATGGCAAAATGCCCTTTTCCTGCACTTCCTAGCGTGGCAAAATGAGCCCTACCAACCAGACTTCATTTCCTTTCATCATGGGTAAGCACTCCTCCAGCCATTGCAGAAGAACACAAGAGTAATAACTGAGGACTTAATGGATTGTGATTGATGAGTATTTTAGCTCTGGAACCCAAGAATCTGTCTGCATATTCTGAAAGAGACAAAACTGATACTTTTTTTAAAGTTGTGTAAGCTGGCTTGGCCCGTAAGAGAATTCCACTGTTGCTTTTGTTAAAAAAAGTTAGATATTAATAGGCTTGGGTTATAACTAAGGAATTGTACAGGCAGTTTCCTCATAGTGGAAGAGGGAGACTGTGAAAATTCAACTAGGGGAGAAAAGTTTTAAAAGTGAAGTCAGAGGAAAAGACTTACTCTTGCAGTAGAGATTTGTTGATAAACATGTAAATTTCAGGAAACTTTACCAAAAGAATCTTTTTCATTTCATTCAAAATCAATAATGCTGAGGAGAAAACATATGCAGCCTCATTTCTCCAACCTGTGTTAGGTCTTCTGCAATGACGGGAAGAAAAAAATTATTTTTTACCTCAGTCCACAGAAATGAGTCAGTGCATTCAAGGAATAGCTCTAGTGAGGAATCCTAGGCCAATTTTACATGGTTACATCTTAGAGTAGAATTGCTTATTATTAGAAAGTCAGTGTTATTCCAGTATCAAATAACAGACATCATCTTGAAGGAAAATTCAGTTAGGAGAAACTAAATGCCACATTTTTTTTAAAATTTAACTCTGAGCCATTTAGAGCAAACTGTTGGTGTAAATGTTCCATCTTCAAGGGGTTCTCATGTTCTAGAATACAATCAGGACCAACCTCTATATTGACCCTTGGGTGGATTTTTAAAAAGTACAAATACTTATTAAACAGATTCCAAGTCTTTCCACTGTTGCAAATATAATTTCTTTATAGATGAGAAATATAATTAGTGTCACTTGCCCCACTGGTCTCTCAGAATAGAATATGAGCTGCATATAGATAATTCCATGAAAACACTACTGGAAATTCAAATACTTATCTAATCTTTATGTTTGGCAACCTACACTACATTACTGATTGTTGGTACCAGTGAAGCATAGTATAGCATTTACTTCCAAAGGAAATTAAGCCAAGAAAAAGAGTGCCATTTAGTTCAGAGGAAAGATGTTCATACATTTTTATGCTTTAAATGACTCCATTTGAGAGCTTGGAAAATTAAAAGGGCACTCAGCCAAAAACAGCTCAGTGTAATTCTACTGAATGCAGGCTAAATAAGGATCAGTCTTATCTAACTTCTCAGAGGTACATTAACCAGAGACACTGTATAAAGTTCCAGAACTATCATATGCCTAAAAGGGATTAGGGGATAACCAAAGTGAAGAAAACCAATTTATTCATAATGTGAAACAACAGGTCATAGAAACTAGCTCAAGATAGTTCCAAGAGAGAGAGCAAGAGCAAAACAAGAGTAGTGTCCATTTGTTAGAAATGGGATGAAGGCTTTATGTTGAATCACTGGACAAAATGCTCTGGTTTAAGTTGAAACTATTTTCAGGTGTATAATTTGCACAGGGAAAGGAAATTCTAATAATCTCCTTATAGTAAGGAAAAAACAGGGAACTGTTATCTATTCCCTTGCAACCACAACCCACCCAGAGGGGGAGATGAATGTCACATGTTAATGGGTTTGGTCCCCAGAGCAAGGATGGGGAATTCTGCTGGACCAGAGCCCAGTAGGTCACTCTCCAGCCTGCCCATTTCATTCTCACACTGGCACCTCTGAATTGTCCTCCATCATCTTACCCTCATCTCAGCCCCTGAATGAGCTACTCCTTTGCCATTCCTTGTCACAGAATTCATAACTTTACTGAGCTTTACTAGTGGTTCCTCTTAAGAATAGAAAGGAATGAGTTATTTTGTTGGGTTGAATAAAATTCATTTCTTTTGAATAAAGGACAATTTTCTGTGAAAAGGAGCAGTTTTTTTAATGTTTTCATGTCTATTGATTTAACATTCATTTGCCTGGGGAAAATATTGGCAATGAGAACATGCTACTGTCCTTAATTTTTTTTGGTGAAAGATACTTTTGGCCCAAAAAGGAGCAAGATTTCACTTGCTTGGATTTTAGATCAACCCATTGCCATACAAGAAATGATAAAGAAATAGAGAGTCATTTGCTGAGTTACAACAAAATAGAGAAGCAAGGGAAGTGTGACAAGCATCACATTTCCTAATGCATAAACAGCTTACTACTAAGTTCTTTGTGAAAGGTCAGATATTTAAAGGTAAAAGGATACTTTATGGGCAAACCCGTTTATTTTACAGAAAATAAGAGTCAAAATGAAGATTGAGAAACACTTTTATGAGTCATTAACATACAGAATATGACTCCCAAGTTTGATAATTTATGTTAAAACAATACGAAGTCACTAGGGCTATCTTTTCAACCATGTTTGCTGTTTTGTTCCTCATCCCTACTGCACTGTGATCAAAAAATGCTCACATGCTCACATTTACAGAGCATGGTGGCTCTGTAAATTCAATAGATTTCAAAACAGTTTATATATTTTTTTTTAATGTAATACATAGGCTGGCAATCAAGAAAGTAATTATTACAATTCCTAGTGAACAGAAATATAGTAACAGTTACCCAAGAAGAAATTATTTTATTTAGGAAAAAAAGCACAAATTTTAAAAGCAGAAGCACTTTCAGTATTTAGTCTGATATATGTATTCCTGGAGGTCTGAGTAGGTCAATATATCATTTCAGAAAACAACAAAATCTTGGATACACAAAGACAGATCTTTTATTTAAGTACTTTTATTTAAAGACTTGTAGAAAACTCTGCCATGTGTCTAGCTCAGTGTTAGTAACTCCTTATCATCCCTTTTTAAAAATGTCACCTTTTTTTTTCATTTGACTGTGTCTAGACTAGTTTCCAACAAAATTATTATTCAGTATGAAAAATCACATCTCTGCTTGGCAGTTGCAAGCTGTGTAGGTCCTTTGTTCAATCATGTCATGGTCACATTTGATCCTCTAGCTACAGCTCATATGCAATAATTTACTTGATCCTTTTTCCTTGTATCAGTGAAATATCATCAAGTAACTTGAAGTACACACTGTAAAGAGGAAGGGGTCTTTCTTCTTGGAATGCATATGCAATCTTCACTTCTAAAAGGAATAAGAGGTTTGCTACCAATTTCAATGAAGCAGAATTTAAATCAAGGGGAGGATTATACATAAGCAAGGGAGAGAAAGACTGGGTTGCAGAGGAGGGCTCTGTGAGCAAGTCTAGGCACCTGCTTGCTGGGATCAGATGTTTGCAGCATTCTGCCAACCATAGCAAATGCCATAACTGTGTATTCCTCGTGTTCCAAAGCCTTGGTGCCCTTGCTTAACAGGATGCAACTGAGTTACCACAATGAAGAAAAAAGTTAAGCTTTTGGTGACTCCAAGGCAAACTGTGAAAGTAACTGCAACCCTTTCAGATGATGGTGCTATGATGCACCCAAAAGTCTCAGGAGGCACTTGGGGTTATGATGATGATCATGATACAAGCAGGCTTTGCTTGATAAGAAGTCATCTGAACACAAGATAGATAGACCCACTTGGGTTCACATGGTTCTTCAACACAGGACTAAAAGTGTTCGTAGGGCTGTCAAAAAATCATTGGATTTTTTTCTCTCTAATTAGATTGAGTAGTATATTAGGATGAAGATGCTTTCCCTGGAACAGTGACAACCACTAACACTGAATCTTCAGTGAATTAAGATTTTTCCCAAGCCAAATCTACGTGTTGTTGAATCAGGTAAACTATGTAACCTTGGTGTCTCTGCAGTGCCTGTAATGTGTTTTACTAGATCATGAAATCTGAGGATTACAAGTAAATTTTACTTTCATAAAAATGAAATTGAAATAATAGTCTTCCAGAAACATTTTCTGAGTCTTTCCTAGTCAAAATGGACCTAAACTGGGTTAGATCAATAGTGTCCATTTGGCTTAGTGAGGACTAGAGGAAATTGAGAAGAAGAGTAAAGAATCAGGACACATGGAACCAGCTTCTGCCAAGCCAAAGTGAAGCACACAGCAGGAAGGAGGACAGCAGCTGGCAAAGCTAATTGAAAAATCAGTCATCTGAGATTAACTTTATATGCATCCCTTGACTTCAAAGGGAAAGTTCTAGCTTCTTTGGAAATGGTAAAACCTGTTTTTAAAATTCTTTTAGACTTTATTTAAAAGCAACATTTCAAATATAAAATATTTTTCTGAAACCAAATATTTAATTTTACAAATACTCCAACCAAGTAAAATATTGTGATGTTCTCAAGCCCACCCCTCCTTTTTTTATCCTAAAAGAACCACTCATGAAATTCAACCAAATTCACAAATAGATGAATACTTCCTAACTTATTCTTCAGAAATAAACCTGCTTCATTTTAACCAAGCATTCTAGAGCCATGTAACCAGGAAGAAGGGGTTAATTGTTCTCCTGCCCTGTTCAGCAGAAGGAAAGCAAGTGCCAATGGAAAACTGCTTCTGCTGTTGAAGGGTTTGTGAAAGAGACGTCGTTTCTCACTCTATATATAGGTTCTGATCCCTCCTGGGAGGCTGGTTCATTAGTTTATTGGTTGTAACCATACTCCTGGCTGATTAGGATTTGGATGCAGCTCACTATCATCACTCACCACTCTCTAGATACATCATTTACAGTGTGAATGAAAGACAAGCCAAGAATATTCCTTCCTGGGACTCCTAAATTTACACGGGTTTTTCTGTTCAGGAAAATAAAATTCCTCCTTCTTTGGTGTCAGATCTCAGCTGGAGCAGCTGTTTTGGCATAAACACTCAGCCTCCTGAGTGACAGAGCAGGAGAGCAGTTGGAGACTGGGTACGGAAGAGGAGGGAACATCAACTATGGTCATGTAGGATCACATAGTCACAGGACAGAAAACATGTACTAGGCCATCGAAACCAGCCTGTTGTGAGGGCAAAATAGTCACTTGCACAATGGACTCCAGAAGGTCTTCTTTGAGGTCTGCCTGCCTCTGTAGCCTTCTTCTCCATAATGTGAAAGGAACAGCTGAATGAACAGAGGCCACATTTCTAGGAAATCTGTACAAACACTGAGTCAATTCAATAAACACTGTCTTCTGTCCTTTTTCAATGCAAATATTGAGCAAGCTCAGACTCCCTTTTGGTTATCTTGTGCTGGCACAGATTGTTGCCAGACATTGTTGTCTCCCATTTCCAGATGCTATGGGGGAAATTGCTGCCCTGCCCATGTGTCCCTCATTGCTCATAAGGTGGTGGCTGCTGTCCCCACAGCTCTGCTGGTACTCAGGTATGAAATCTGGGACAAAAATAACACTGTAGTGAGCTCTGTGTAAGGCAACCTTCCTGCTTTCCCCAGAAGCATGAACTTTCTCCCTCAAGCTGTTCTTTCCAGGAGTAGTGAGGAATAACTGAGCAGCAGCAGAGCCTCCAGAGAGCAGCTGTCTGCTGAGGGAACATCTGTCCAGGACCGCAGACATGCATGGACAGAGGTGAGCCAGCAGGGAGCTGAAGAGGACTGATTTCTCTCCTCTTCCTCCCCTTCCACCTTGCTCCACTTGACTCTTTCACTGCTCAGTGATATTGTCCCTGTGAAGTGTCCAGTGTCCATCTCTGATACTACCACAATCTGCACAGCACCCTAGCATTTCAAAAGTCCCATCCTGTAATTCTAAGCAGGTGAGAAAAGAGGCTTATTCTGTGTTTCCCTGGGTTTCACGCATCTGTGTTCAAGCCACAGGTATTATACCCAACCCTACTGTAATTTAAAATACCAATGATAGTACACAAACACCCTAGGGGCACCTGTGTCCTTTGTGAGTTCTGCCCATCCCTACTCCACAAGCATTCAGCCCTGAAAACCTTTTAGGACAAGCCAAAACTTCATCAAGAAGTCAATAATACTGAAGAAATTGTTGATTTCTGAGACTATCCTGTGAATTTCTGGTTGCTCTTGCCTGAAGCAGGAGTGCCACCAGATAGGACACTCCAGTCCCACTGGGTAGACTGTCAGCATCTGATGAGAGACCAAGAGTCCCAGCTTCAGTAGTAAGTGAAAGGAAACAATATGAAAAGGAAGTAAGTATGCAGAAATATTTGTTATGCATATCACCATTTGAAATGTTAAGCTGGATTTCAACCTCTAATTAATATCTTTCCAGTGTCTTCAGTTCGAAATTGTCCTTACAGAGAATCACAGAATCATTAAGATTGGGAAAGACCTCCAAGATCACCATGTATAACTTTCAACTAAATGTCACCATGCCAAATAACCACAGCACTAAGTGCCATGTCCAGTCATTTCTTGAACACTTCCAAGGACGGTGACTCCACCACCTCCATGAGCAGTCTGTTCCAATGCTCAAGCATCCTCACCATGGCAAAATTTTGCCTGATGTCCTTCACTGGCACAGTTTGAGGCTGTTTCCTCTTGCACTATTGCTTGTTGCCTGTGAGAAGAGGCTGATCCTCACATGTCTCCCATCTCCTTTCAGGTAGTTGTAGAGAGGAATATGGTCACCCCTGAGCTTCCTTTTCTCCAGGCTGAACCCCCCCAGCCCCCTCAGCCATTCCTCACAGCACTGGTGCTCCAGACCCTTCCCCAGCTCCACTGCCCTTCTCTGGACTCTCTCCAGCCCCTCAATGCCCTTCCTGAATTGAGGGTCCCAGAACTGGACACACTACTCCAGGTGTGGCCTCACCAGTGCCCAGCACAGGGGGACAATCCCTGCCCTGGTCCTGCTGACCACACAATTCTTGTACAGACCAGGATGCCTTTGGCCTTCTTGGCCACCTGAGCACATGCTGGCTCATATTCAGTTGATGTTCACCAGTGACCCTAGGTCCTTTGCTGCTGGGCTGCTTTCCAGCCACTCTTCCCCAAAAGGAAAGGAGAAACATTCTTAAAACATACCCCAGATCAGAAATAGTTGCATTTCAGGTACTCAACCTGCTTCTCAAATCTCCTTATATTAACTGAGAATCTTGAGAAAGTATAGCAAAGTAATCAGACAACTGGTTTATCTGATAACCTGCACAAATGGAAACACTGTCTTCTGCCCTCATCTGAGAAGGAAAAGCCTGCTCCATGTCAGAGGGAAAGGCTCCACTTCACACACTTGTTCTTACATTGCTTGTGTTGCAGGACAGC
The DNA here is from genome assembly GCA_013397245.1 of Thryothorus ludovicianus. Lineage (NCBI taxonomy): Eukaryota > Metazoa > Chordata > Aves > Passeriformes > Certhiidae > Thryothorus > Thryothorus ludovicianus. The sequence continues at coordinate 713,691 of VZTB01007303.1, forward strand.
ATGTACTGCTGCTAAAGTTTCTGACAGGTAGACTGCAAACTATGCCTGTGAAAGTGTGGTATCATAATCCTGTTCACACCACCTCTAACATCCCTCGTGACAAAGGCAGCGATCAAACCCTCAGCATTCAGGTGAGCTGAGGCATCCCTTCCCTGTTAAACTGCCAAAGAGGTCAGGTACCAGCACAAGCTGCATAAAAAATACCTCTTCCTGTCCTCACTCACATCATGATGTACAGCTTCAGCATCTCATGAAGCCAGAGATCAGATGCTCCTCTGCCTCTACCTTAGCTCCATCACTAGGACTGCTCAGAAATTCTAATAGAGTTGCTAAAACTCTTCAGTGTCAGAAGCATGATGGGGAAGGAAAAGTGATAAATTGAACTTCACAAATGATGACGATCACTTTGCACTGGATGGACATATTTTCAGTAGAGTAAAAGTCTGAAAACCAGACTCTCACCACCTCTGAAGTAGAAAAAGATCCCTTATGGAGGTGTCTCGTTCTTCCTTGTGCTGGGGTGTCCATGGCTTTAGGTACCCATAGTACCTGTCTAACAGCCAGCCACATACAGACTCATGGCACTGCTCAGAACCAATTCTGAACTACAAACGGGCAGGGCACTGAGGAAGTCTGGGTGCCAACATGTGTGAGATTGACTTACTGTTCTGGCATTTCTGTAGCTGCAAACCCTGTAAAAATACATCAGAGGGGGAAAAGCAAAAGCGATAGATCAAAACTTAGCACAAGACAGTTGCTGGTGGTCCCTGTGGTCCCTGACAACATGAGGTTGAAAATGACTTTTAGTGGGGGGTTTATTTTCTTAATGCTTTGAGGGCTACAGCTGAAAGCCACTATATTTAATGTTAACATTGAGGCTAGAGAATCCATATTGTAGTGATTAGTAGCAGGAACTTCAGAGATGGTAGCGTGCAAGCCAGAGGGAACATGTAGATTGAGTGTAAGGAGACTGCAAGAATCACAGGTCAGCTCTAAGTAATGGAATTTGGGTTTTTAAAATGCATTTCCTCTCTGGTTAGTTTCTGAAATACAAACAAAATCTCACAGGAATTAGGGTCTCTCCTTCCTTGGGTTTTGGCTCATGAAACTCTTTTGCCCTCCTTGACTGGTCTAAATTGGATTATATACAATACATAATCCAAAGTGGGAAGCAATGTCAACCACATTGATGCCTCGGTTTTGCTTGTTTAAAAATTACATTTCCATTCTCAGGGTTCAGTTTACAGCCCTCTCTCACGCAAATTTCCCCTTGTCTCCAGGGAACCACGTCCAAGTGAGGAAGACACTCAAGAAATCTTGTAGGACTGGGCCCCTGGTTGCTTAGGTTTCTTGTGGAAAGAGGAAAAATTCCTAAATATTTAGCAGACTTTTTTTCTCTTGTAAAAGAAAACTAGACCAAAAGAAACACATCAGTCAAAGTAAATGTTGGTGCTATTTTTTTGCCAAACCCTAAGGAATCTGTGTAGAGAAAAAAGAAGCATACTAAAGACAGACACAGGACTAGCAGACAGTTGGTGTGTTAGTTCATACTTTGAAATAAAATTGTTATCAAAAATTTGCATAAGGAAGGTGACAGTGGTAAAAAGAATAGGCAAGATAGCCTGCCTATATGTTTTCCCAGAAAGAGATTCAGATTTTGAAAATATGGCTATTTCTGAGTTCACAATAACAGAAAGAACACATAGTTGGGACATCTTTGGGGTAGTAGTCCTTGCTGTATCTGCCTTTATCCCAACACAATATTTTTTCCCAGTATTTTGAGGCCTCATGCAAGAAAGGATAATTAATATTTGCCTCTAAATTGGAGAGCTACAGTTTTGAAGGATGGCCTCTTCCAGAGAGTTAATGGCTCAGAGTCCAGATGAGAATCTGTTGCAAGGGGTGTCACTCAAGGGTTTACTCTGGGACCAATACTATAATATCTTAATCAGTGACTCACACAGTGGGATTGAGCGTGCCCACATCAGGCTTGCAGATGACAGGAAGCTGAGTGGTGCAGCTGATACACTTGAGGGAAGGGAAGCTAACCAGAGGGACCTAGACATTCTTGAGAAGTAGGTCCATATAAAGCTCATGAAGTTCAGCAAGGCCAAGTGCAAGGTCCTGCACCTGGACTCAGACAAACCACAGATCAGTACAGAGTATGGAATGAACAGATTGAGAGCAGCCCTGCAGGTGATAAATGAAAAATAGGATATGTATCCTGGGTGGCATCACAAAAAGTGAGACCAGCAAGTCAAGGGGGTGATTCTGCCCCTCTACTCTACTCTGGAGCAGAGACCCCACCTGGAGCAGAGTGGACCTCTCGGGTCCCCAGCACATGGACCATAAAAATGACCAGAGGGATGAAACCTCTCTTTGATGAAGAAAGAGTAAGTGAGCTGAATTCAGCCTGGAGAAGGCAAGGCTCCAGTGAGACCATATTGCAGCCTTTCAGTACTTAAAGGAGACAAACATTTTATCAGGGTCTGAGGGAATGGACAAGAGACAATTGTTTTGTACTGAAGGAGGGTAGATTTAGATTAGATGTATAATGAAGATTTTTTTTTTTTTTGCAATAGGGGTGATGAGACACAGGAACAGGTTGCTCAGAGAAATTGTGAATGTCCTATCTTTGATAGAATTCAAGGTCAAGCTAGACAGTTTTGAACAACCTAATTTAGTTAATGATGTTCCTGCCCATTAGCCTGCAATTCTACTAATGTGTGACTCTGCATTTGATTAGGATGATCAGCCAAAATTACACAACTACTGCACAGCCCTAGAGATGCCTGAAGTTCATACATGCCCTATTTGGAACAAATCAGGATTTCTAGGTGCCAAAACATCCATTCCTATGAGTGTTCAGGGCTGCTCCTGTTTGCCAAGTCCAAGAAAATCTTATGCAAATACTACCCCCAGGTATCTGGGATGATTCAAATCTCTTGATCATCTCCCAGTGCTCATTGGCTGGGACAAACTGCTCAGAAGGGAGGTCTCGCACCTCAAGCAGTGGATAAGGAGCAGCAACTATGTGAGGAACAGGTTTCATGAGCAGGAAACCTACTCAGGCTGTGGAGACCCACAGTGAACAAGATCAAGGCATGTCTAAGAGTTTTGGGAGCTGGAAAAGGACATGCATGTCTGAGCTTCAGAGCTGGGTCCTCCAATCCAGCAGAACACAATGGAGTGCGAAATATGACTCTGATAGGGCTACACTGCTAAGAGAATTTTCTGCAAAAACTGAGGGGAAATCATGTAAATCATTCAAAGGACTGATGATGTGAAACAAAACAAGGGTTGCATGCCTTGGTGTTGGCATGGCACGGCCCACCTCCCCAGGCATTGGCAGGAGAAAGGGATCCCTGCCAGCTCCAAACCCGAGGTTATAGCACCTTCCCAAAGGAGACTCAGTGTGGCTGCTGGCTCCTCCCTACAGCTACATGAGTGGGGCCAGGTTTGTGACACACATGCACCCTTCACTTTTCATCTTGGCCAACCCCTGGCAGTTTTTTGCTGAGAAAGTCAATTTTAAAGCTGTCCCCTAAGCAGTGATTCTGGATCATGCTTTGCAGTCTAGAGGTGTAAGAGGGGCTGTATTTCATACTGTGAGTCAAGGGTACAAGCTATCTTGTCATAGAAAGAAGTCAGCAGCAGTATTAGTTGATCCTCCACAAATTGGTAGGATCATTAAACATCTGATCCTGTGATCCATCAACACTGCTAGTGAAAGTATTTGATTTAATTGCCTTAATTGAAGATGTTAATGTGTAAGTGAGCTGGTGGATAACTAACCCTGTGCCATACCTGATCTCTACAGACACAATCATAAACAATTTTAACCTTCTCTTTTAGATGTTTTGTCTGCCATTATAAACTGCCTAAACGATACTGTGTTTACCTCATTATCATCTGTTGAGATTCTGTTTTAACATGTTACCACCACAGGCTGTGTATGCTCGTATGAAAATGTTCCCTGCAGGCATTGATGGAAGACTAATCAGTCTCATGGACAATTGTTTTAGAAGCCCAAGTAACAAGTATTGGTCTTTGATTTTTTTTAAACAAATTCAGAAAATCACAAATCTTTGTCAAATTATGGTTTTAGTAAACTGGTTTAATTAAGATGCCTTAGTGGATTCTCCCCCAAGCCACTTCAGGCCCCATTTCTGGAGCTGGAGCTGTGGTTGTGGTCAGTGGACACTGAAGTCCCATTGGTACCAATTAAGCTGAAGCTGCAGGCAGGTTTTTGCTCAGAGAAAGTGGCAGAAGAGAGAACTGGCTGAATTCTGTTGCTCTCAGGAATTCTCTAACTACCTCAAGTGGGCCAGGAAGAAACCAGACCCATGCTTTCCCTTTTTGTGAAAGGAAGTCAGATGGACAATCTGCTTCAGGGTATTGTACACAGGTAATTCAAGATTAATAAAATATATAAAGCTATAAAACTAGCTATAGCAGGAATTCAATGGGAACTACCATGTATGGCAAAGCTTTACAAATGTCTTTTGGTTACCAGATATGGAGTTGTGCACTCTCCCCCCAGTTCCTGAAAATGCAATACTCTGTACAGAAATACTGAAAGGCCTCATGACTTCAGAGGAGGTGGTATTTTTCACAGATGCCTAAGCTCTGAAATCAGAGGTGGTAGAAGAATCTCAGTCTTTGCTTATATTATATGGAAGAAAAAGAGCTTTAAAAGTGAATCACCACAGCCTGCACACCAGAAAACCAAGAAAAATAAACTTTCTTTCTTTTTAAAAATCAGATCAGTTTCATAACTAATTGAGTTATATGCCTTGGCAAGGCTCCAAAACTGTCTACGAGTGTGTGGCTCCTGAGTTTGGCTCTACACCTCCATCAGAAGACAAACCCTGTGGCAATCAGCACAACTGTGCTGATACCAGGGACACGGGGACACAGATCCCTGGTTACTGGAGGAGCTGAGTCAGTGGGAGCTGCTCCAGCCAGCTGTGCAAAGGCTCCCTGGGATGAGGAGGTGCATCAAGCCCAGCCTCATCTAGACACACAAATACGGGAGGCTGGTTCTCATCTCTTACTTGTGAATCACTCCTGGATTGCAACATTCCCTAAGACCTCTGAGGCCTGTGCTAGATCTTTTGAGACTCTCTTCCATGTAGGGATATTTGCTCCTGCAAATAAGAAATTTCTGGTGACAATTAAAATCTTATTATCTCTCTAGACTTATTATCAGGCCAGGTGTGTATGTAAAGATGAGGGAAATGGGAAGGAACCTGAACTACTGTTTGAACTTTCTTCATGAACTGTAGTGGAAAAAGAACATACAAGGGCTATCTATCCCCCCTCAAGGCCATTTTAACAGCTCCCTAGTGTGAGTTACCAGCTCTTTGATAGATTACTGAAAACTTACTGCAAGCACTTTTTCCAAATTTGTCAGTTTTGTTAATGTTTACTGTTACCAAAGTGCTCTCCATGACTTACATGTGTCATCTTATGTTCTGCTTTCTTTGCAAGTTTTTTTTGATCTTTCTCCACTTTTAATACAGCAGTGACATACTATATGCAAATGACAGTGCCATGTGTTCTGTGTATCTTTGCTGTATGCAACTTAGCCAACAGCTGTTTCTAAACCACAGTGTGCAGTGTATATTCAGTTCATGCAAAAGAACCCTGCAATCATTCTTTGTTTTGATTCAGAAATTGCTAGTGTTTGAATTGTGTAATCGCTGTTTTGGACAGATTTCCCAGCTACTAAATAGCTGTTATTACTGTGGGCAAGTAGGAAATGTCTAGATTACCTTCTTAGACTAGATGGGTAACAGTGACAGCATTAAAATTAAGTGGGATCAGTGGCACTGTAGACCATATATCTTGCAGTAAACACGATCAAGTATTAGCATAAGTAACCTGTACTTGCATTCCACTTCTAAAATAATTACTGAATTTTTTGACCTGTAGTTATTCAAAACACAAGAAAAGGCAGAGAGACCCTCCTTGGAAAGCTAAAGAAAGGAATTTAGCCAACCAGAATGGTAAAACAACTGCTGAATCAAGCAGAGACATTGCTGGCTTCAAAGAAGTAACAGTTACTGAAGGTCTCCGTAGTGGAGAACTTGTGATCACTTTGGATTTGTGGATGCTATGAGCTTGAAGAAGCTGACTCTGCATGACCACTGAGGCACATCACGAGCTCTTGGTCCTAGATTTCTGTTGGGTGCTGTAATTTTGGGACAGGAGACTCCATATTTCTGCTTTGCTCCACATAGGTGTGTGTGTCCCATGTTGAGCAGGATATACCTGTATATAGGATAGAGGATAGACTTGTTTTGTCTGGGTTGCTGACTCTGAACTGCCCTGCACTCTTCAAGTTATCCCTTAGCTAACACCAGGAGGATTCAATATTTTAAATATTTAAATAGAGGGAGGCATCCATAAACAAAATGCCCTGAATCATCCTGCAAAAGACCTTTTGATGCTATGTGTGACTTAGACAGCAACTTCAGTGTTTAGGTTAGTAACAGGCACAGATTTGCTGTCAGGAAGAACAGGCATCTTAGTCCTCCCTTCAGCCTCTTCATCACTCACTGCAGACTGGAGCATCCCCACTGGGTGTGCTCCAGGCACAGGCAAGTGTGTCTGCTGTGGCTGGTTGCATCCACCCCATAATGCAGAATTTGCACCTGAGCAGGCAAGACTTCAGCCTCTCCACCTGTGTCATGGTTGCACAGCACAAGAAAGTGTTCCTTAGAAAAATGTGTATGCAGCAGTGTGCATAAGCTTACACAATATGTATGAACACAGGGCAGATCATCAATACTGAAGCAACTTCAATTCTGGTGTTTCCTAACTTTCAGATTGACATTCCAGTTTTGATATTGTTCTTCTGAACCATTTTACCTGCAGATCAGATACAGCAAAGATGGAGCTCTTCTCTGCATGGTTGTGCAGTTCCAGAAAAAAATACAAATTTCAGAAAAGTCCGATTTAACAGATGAAACATCAGGAATTAATTTGATGGAAGAATCAGTCTCCGGGCAGCATGGACTCCAGTTTAACTGAATTAACAGCCATTTTGCCTTGGGTTGCTTTAACCTGGTAACTTAATCTATAAGAGTTAGATATGCTATAAACTTTTGTTTATCATTGTATTTGAAAGTGCATTTCTTCGCTTCTAATTGGATTCAGTTTTACTGCTGTAAGAAAAAAGCCTCAACACTTAGCAGCAGTCAAACGGAATTCATTTTCCAGTAACACAGAACACTCTCTTTGAAGGTGAGCTTGCTTTGCCAAATCTTTGAACTTTGCCATATGTACTAATCCCTGCTGCCAATGAAGTGATATTATTACAGACACACAACTTTGGCAAATTTTCACTAAGAGTTTGTCTTGATCAGAGATGTCTAAAGCTTGCCAGAAGAATGTAGAGACATGTAGACAACTAATGGGTCGAGCTTATAATAGGTGGACTGGGAATTATTTGAGAATGCGTATTTCCAAAGTAAGAAATAGGATTCTTTTCATTTAGTCTTAAATAGAAGTCAATCCTGACATTGCACACTGATCTAACATAGATGGATTCTCAAGTCTTTTCCTAAAGCTGGTTCTTCAGAATTCTCTCATTCCCAGCAATGTCAGGCTGCTCCCAGCAGGCGTTTTCAACAGTGGCTATGTCAGGAAGAATTTCTCCCTAAATTCCCTGTCACTGATATGAAAATGCCTCTGTATCCTGCTGATTTAAGAGCTTAGGTACTGACTGTGAGAACACACTGTTCATGGGTTTGCCTGGTTTCGAGACAGAATTTGCTACTTAACCAAAATTCACTCCAATAAAATCTGGTTGGTTTGTTGGTTGCCTTGAAGCCACTCTAGAGCAAAGTCTGCCTAGGACAGGTGGACAGTCTAGGGCTGAGGACCCATGTGACAAACAAGCTGCCTTCTCTAGCCCTGACCAGGTCTGCCCAGCTGAGCCACCTGGCTCTTGGGTCCAATGTGTCTGCTGAGTCTTGGTAAATTCCTGCCTGTGCCAGGCCATAAGAAGAGGACACTGGAGTTTGCAGGATACCAGGCTGAAAGCAGAGGCTACACTCTGGCCTGCCTCTGTATCCCTATCTCTAATGAGACTGGTGACACTTTTCAGGAGGTAGGGTGCTGCTATGACTTCTGAGATATTTACACATATGGTTACTTTTTTTGTTTCAGATCACACTTTAATACCAATGTCAATGAAAAAGAAAAAACCCAGCTGTTAGCTAGTAAATTCCATTAATCTGCATTGGGTGAAAGGGACTACATTTTGTTATTACTGTGTAGATGCCATGTGTGAAAGGAAGAAAACTGCTAGACTTTGTGCACAAGGCAAGTGTTTAATTTTATTGGCCTTGTATTTCTACTGGTGTCTCCTGTCCAGGACAAATATTCCTCTTTTCAGGCTGGCTTATTCACCTCCTCTCTTAATTCCCCGAGGAAGAAGAGCAAAACTTTCTGCCAGGAGGTTTGCACCTCTCCTTGGCAGTGAAACCAGAGTAGAAGAAGATGATTCTTCTGCCAATCTCCCCTCCTGCCTGGCAGGAAAATGAAGATGGATCTTGCCACCTGAGAGTGCTTGCAAGTGTGAGCACCAGCCTTGACTAGCAAGGCACCCTCAGTGGTCAGCACATGTGCCAGATGCACGAGGCACAGCTTGAGCCATGGGCCTCAAGCCAAGGATTATTGCTCCAAAAGGGTCACATGTCAGCAGCATTGCAGAAACCCAAGCTTCTGACCTGCTTACCTTGGAACTAATAGCCCTGATGTGCTGGATTATGGGAATTACTCCTTAAAGCAGCTGAAGCCTGGCAGGAATGAAAACTCAGCAGGAATTGCAGGTGCCTGTGCAGATCCAGGCCAGCTCACAGCAGCCCTGTAGAGCCCACAGCTGCAGCAAGGGCTGGCTCTAGGAGGAATTGTCACTAATGCATATACTTTGGGGTCTCTCTCTCCAGATTCTAAGAGAATAAAGAAAAGGCAGGTGAATCAATCTGGACAGAGGAAAATACTACTTTTACTGTGTTGTCTGGTTGTTTACTTCCAGCTTATGGTCATACAAAGTTTTGTATTTTTTCCAATGTCACAATTAAAAAGCTTAGACAGTTCTTAGGTCAAGTATGAGAAGTCAGGACTCATTCAGTCTTAGGTGGCCATCTTCAGAAGCACAGTTCTGGGCTTGCCATCCTTTTCATTTGGTGGATATCTGAAGTCAGAGTCATGTGTCTACTGAAGTCCTTTTTGGGGATGCAATTCATCTCTTTGAGTTCTGCCTTTAGTTTCTTCTATGTATCTGTACACTTTTAAGGAGAGATTGCTGAAAAGTGAATGAGCTTAGCTGCAAAATCCAACCTAGATAGTTTCTAGTTGATGAGCTCCATATGAACCATTCTCCTGGCACAGGCATTAGTCCATCATGTTTCCTCCCAGGGAAGCATTGAGGTATGCTGCCCTGGCCATGGAGACTTTGCAGGGAATGCAAGAAACTGTTTCCTAAGTCTTCCTGAACTGAGAAATTGAGGGAGAGAACAGAAGTGCAGCCTGGCCAGTTATGTCACTACTCCATTCTGCCCATGAACCTAATTCCATTTCTGCATCCTAAGACTGGGGAGAATCCAGGTCTTTGGTTGATGCAGGGGTGGGAGAAAGCCAAGATCTAGCTGGTTCACCAGTTTAAATATGACCTAATCTTGGAGAATAGAAGTCAGATGGGATACACAGAGTTTTCAAGGATAAGCATTACTGCTGCAGAGAAGCTTTAAATTTAAAACAAGAAGGTGTTTGATTAGATAGTGCTAATGGTTAAAAGCCCATACATGCACACACCCTGTTGGTCACTGTTTGCCTTTGGGAGCACAGATGTGCAGGAGAGGCATGACCCAGAGCCCTGTCAGCTCTCCAGTCCACCAGGACACTGAGGGGTTTCCACTGGCCAGATCCTCCCCCATTGCCACCTGCCCACTTCAGCAAAGTTCCCCAAGCAACACTTGGCATGAGAGCTTCTCCCCAAGCTCAGGTTGATCAATAAGACCACCAATGCTGAGCACCTAATCAGTCATAAGGTGACCACAAAAAGCAGCACCAGAAGAACAAATTGAATTTTTATCTTGCTGCACCTCACTTTATCCTGTTGGTGGATTTTTGGAGATTTCTTATGTCTTTAAGGATACAAGATGGAATTAAAAAGCTAGATTCTGCTCTTGCCAGTAAATTTTTCTCTCAGAATTGTCCATTCAAAAGCCACCTAAATTATGCTCAAGCCAGGAGTTTTCCCAGACATACTTTAGAGCTAAAACGACAGAGATACGTTCTCCCATTGCAAGCCTTATTTAGTCATTTACCTCTGAATTTTTGAACTGTTTTCCTTTCTTTTCCTATACTATTAGTAAGTCATATTTCACAGCACTCACTATGATGAAAGCAGACTGGCAATAGTTTGACACCAGACCAAAACCCATTTTTAACCATCTGAGAGTGTTTTAACCATCTGACACTCAGCTGTTCAAAATGTACAGCAGAATCCAACATTGTGAAGCAATGAACTCTGAAGTTTTGGGTGATACTGGGAAAATTTATAAAGGCAGATTGTTTCAATACCAAGACTTCATATTAGACTGGGAGGGACAAGAGGAGTGGAAGAAGAGAAAAAGCAGAGAGCATGATCTAACCTAGATCTAGATTAGCTTGCCTCTGTCCATCCTGTTTCCTGAAACATCAGCTGAAAAGTTGGACATTGCTGAACACTTCCATGCTTCAGACATTTCTTCTTCCTTTCTCCAGCATGACTGATTCTAATCAGGGTGAGACCAGGTCCAGTAGGAGTATCAGAGCTGGGAGCATCAGATGCTGACTGCAGCAGGATCTCTGGGAGATTTCTGGGCTACCTGATCATTACAAAGGGGTAGGAGAGCAGATCAGAGCATGCACTCCCACAATATGCACTGTAACCCACCCTCTGAGCTGGGCTGATATTTTGGCTGAAGAGCTGGTGAACCCCAGCCTCTCTAATCTGAGAATGAGGCAGGGGCACCAAGTCTGAACAACAACACAACATAAACTGGTTCCCAGCAGACATTTCCAAACTAATTTTTCGATCAGCTGAGCCTCCGAAAATGCTGTGGGTTTTTTCTGTACATCCAGTCATTTAAAATATTATAGTAGGAGTCACTTTTGGATTACAGCTCCTTTTGGAAGTGAATCAAACCTCTTTGCTATTTCAAAATAAATGCTGAGTTTTTTCAAAGACATTAATAATATTATGTCCAGTGGAGATGTGCTACACTTTTCAGGATGCCTAGTTTGTACTGAAAACAGTTCAACTATATTTATGTTGTCCCTTCAAAAACTCAGTAGTTTCAACTTTCAAGAGGATGTTTTTTAAACATCTCGGGTAAATGGAGAATTTGACTTTCTGCCCGGGACACCCTGAGAGCTGCTCCTTACAAAAAAAAGGGGTGAAAAAAAGCAACTAATAGGATAATAAATCCCAACATTTTTCTCTAAACAAGAGTTGTTTTAGTTAAACTAGCATTCACTTCATTTATAACAGCTCCTACATTTCTTTAGGCTATTGTATTTAATAAAAATCTCTGCATTCATCCATCATTATGCACACTTTACTGATTTCACTTTAAACATTGCTGACTAAAACTTCCATTTATCAAGCCTGTTTTCCCTAGCAGTTGTGGGCTAATTTATTTTCACTTTGAAAGATTTGGTATCTTTGCAACGAGCCCTGGTGAAATCAGTGTGTCCACCCTGCACACAGCAGCACACGCTGCGGTCTCTCAGGAGCTCCAAAGGTGAAGGGGGAAGCCTGGCAGGGATCTGAGTTGGAGGTGTAATGAAGCTTTGTGCCCATGGTGCAGGCAGAGGCAGGCTGTGGCTCCCAGGGGATACAGGAATGCACAGGGAGAGTTGGGGAAGTCTTAAATCGAGGGTCGTAAGAAACCAAGCACGAGTAAGTATCAAAGGTTTGTAATTTTGAAATTTGGCAGTCACATAAAACCAGAAGTTCTAGATATGAAAATACAAGCCAGACTTAGCTAGCCAGGCCAGCAAAGAGTAAGATGTTTTTCTGAGCACAGAGAGATTTGTGGCTTCTTCTAGCCTGAAAGATGCAGTTTCTCTCATATGAATATCTGGAGTCATTCTCCATGTTTGCCTCTACAATGTGATTTCTACAGCATCAGACAATGTAAACTCCAGTGAGTAAACATGTAAAAGGAAGAAATCTCAGAAAGCCCCCTCCATGTTTGCTCTGTCAAAGTAGGACATGGGCCAAAAAGACATCACTCCCTTTGGCAGCTGAGTGAGCAGAGCCCTGTGCTCACTTCTTCCTACACCCTGAGGAGAAAGCAAACGATGACAAAACCACAGCTATACTGGGTTGGATGTAGGAGCAGGAATGGGAAGTAGGCTGTACTACTGTGACAGAGTAAGGGATTAGCTTGCTTTTCCCTGGTATGCTGAAAAGGCTGCAATGTACATCTCCAGCCCTCACCAATACAATCAGCAGCATCTGCTGTGTAGCCTTTGCAAGACGTCTGCTGCTGGCTGAAAAACTTCAGTAATTTCATTTGACTCAGCACTGTTATGAAAGGCTGCATTTTGTATAAAGCCAGTATTGACTGGTTTATAACTACCCCAAAATTATTACTTCTCACAGGTTTTTCTCATATACATTTGAATTAGGTTGACCAAATAATTTAAAATATCTTCTGAAAAACACAGGATGGTTACACGTGAGAAGAAACCAGCTCAGCATTAATCAGGCTGTTCACTTCTGCTCTTCCTTTGGGTTGCTGCATGTGATGGCAAGAAGGGGAGTTTTGCTAGAAATCCTTTGTTAAACCCATAACTTTTAGCAACACCAGCAGCCACTTACCAGATTTCAAATGTAACACATACCTCCAGAAGCTTGTTTTTCTTTCATTTTCTTTCATAAATTTCCAAGCTGTCACTTGCAGACACACTGAATGTCAAAAGGTAGTTATAAATATCCTACAAATTCTAGGAAAAAAACTGGCCAGCCTTGTAGAGCTAGTGTTTTCTTCTGTTGGAGCGGGGATTCCCCTGCACTACCCCTTGGTCTGAACATGCTCCCCACCAAGGCCTTGGGCATGTCACCTAAACTTGCTATTCACCACTCTGTACAGCAGCAACACCAGCATAGTCCTCAGGGCTGTCCTGTAGATCAGTGGTGGAAGCTTTGGAAAACATACCAGAGATGGAAGTGCTGTGCTGGCCAGATGTACTTGGGTGTCCTTCTTCACCATCACCAGTTCAGTAGAGCCAGGACAGCAGAGAACCCAGACCCAAATACCTTTTTTTCAGAGTTCTGGTTTTCCCTGTGTTTTAGTGCAAGTCTGAGGACAGAGACATCTTTCTTGACACAGCATAGTATAGGTGAGGAAAAGAAGAGAATCATACAATCATAGAATAGTCTGGGTGGAAAGAGACTTTTAAGATCATCCGTTCCCAGCCCCTGGCAGTGAGCAGTGACACCTTCAACCAGATTAGGGTGCTCAGAGTCCCATCGGATCTGATTTTGAATGTTTCCACTTCAGCTGGGCTGTCAGTCATGTCATCACAAGAGGGGAAATGTGGAGAAAGGTCAGTTCCTTGCTCCAGTGATTTAGGAGTTTTAGGTACATTTCCATGGCTCATGGCTGCTTTCTGATGCATGGAGGGAACATGTAAACAAACAGGTCAAAAATGTCTGCCTACAGAGGATGTTGCCTTATGCAGTTATTTTTCCTACCTTGTGCTTTTTGCTGGGAAATCTCCATGGAGGAAGGAAGGCACACAGCAAATGCTGGATTTGAACAATCCAACAGTTTGTTATGCAGTCTTTGGTTATTAGATTGTTATAGACAGATGCATAGGACTGCAATCAGCAAGTATGGAAAAAACCCTCAACAGCTCTATTCCAAGGAAAAGAATCTTTCCCCCATCTCAAGAGCTGGGTTATATGAAATATGAAGCCATCTATTTCTAGCACAGGAGTAAATCCTGTATTAAGCAGTTTGGGTTATGCCAAGTATCCACATCAGTGTAGTACTAAATTATTTTTTCAAACTCCACAAATTTTGGAGCAATGAGATCTAAAGGTTAAGGTATCTTATAATTATAAAGCAAAGATTTAGCTGGGTGAGCTTTCAATATAATGGGGTACACAACTGTTGGTTCAACTTTTGGCAAGCTTTCTCTTTTGTTCTGAGACAAAAAAGGTAAAAAGGGGCACATGAAGGGTTATTTTCCCCATCATCATTTATATCTCTAGTAGGTTACATTTCATTCTTTTCTTTTTTTTTTTCTTTTCTTTTGATAATCAAATAGACACAAACCTTTAAAATCTCTCTGTTTCTGTTTCCACTATTCTTTTCAACTTCATCAGCCATCTGGCAGAAGAAGGGGTGACCAGAAATGAATGTGAAATCTTACACTTGTGGTTCAGTTATGCTTTAATACCTCATCTTTTTTTTCTCCATTACCTTCCTTCTGTATTCCAACATTTTGTTTGGATTCCTGCACCTCTGCTTCCTGCAAAACAGAAATGTTCATTGAGCTGTCCACAGTGGTTTCTATGATTTTATTAGGGGATTTTTTTGAGTGGTTGCACTTGATTTAGGACCTAGTTGTGTGCCTGAAAAGTTTAAGGTGTTTGCCTCCAGCATGTGTTGTTCTACCTCTGTCTGCCTTGAGTTTCATCTCCCACTCAACTGACCCATGACTGAGCATTGCAGCTTCTCCCCAAATATCAGCCAGCCTAGATATAACAACTGTCAGCTGCCAAGCTTACCCTTTTATATTTCCCCTTTTTCCAAGTCATTGACGAATCCGACAAATTGTATCAGACCAGTTTGGCAATGTAAAGTTTGTGTGCTTGTTTGCTCTCTTCAGAGAGATTTTAGAATTCACGTCTGGCTCAAGGCCAATTCATACATTGGGACTTCAGCACATGCTTAACCTTATGTACATGCTGAAGTGTTGAACAGAAATGGGATGGGAGTCAATAGCAAGAACCCTTTTTGTTGTCCATCTTCCCAGTATGTTAAAAACCCAGCTCTTAGTTTGATTGCTTCATATGCACTTCCATAGAGGCATTTGTGTTTTAATAGTAAAATTGCTAAATTTCCATAACAACCACTCTTATGGGAAGTTTTCAACAGCAGATATACTCTAATCTTTTCTTGTTTTCTTAGCTTCTACTTCTAACCTTCATTTTGAAACTAAGTCCACAGTAACACAGAGCAGTCAGGGAGTTGGGCACATGTGAAGCCACAAGCAACAAACCTCAACTGAAAATGGAAAAGTTTGTTAAACAAATCACTTGTACTTTAAAAGTTTTCTAAAGTGTGTATTTCATCCCAGTTTCTAATGAATGACTTATTTTATAATGGTTTTTAAGCTCAAAAAAAAGAGCACTTTTTTGGGAGAACTTCTATGCATGCCAAGATGTCCTCAGATTTGACAGTTTGACTTCAGCTGACACCTCACAGTCCTTCCTAAGGTAAAATAACCAAGAAAATAGGAAAATCACCTCTTTGAGAGGGATCTTTCTGTGTGGCTTTAGATTTTATAAAGTCTCTCAACAGGCTAACTCAAATTTCTGTTTAATCCTTTGCCAACCAATATACTTATTACTGAGAAACTCACTCATTTTTTATTGCCTCCTCCCATCATATCTAGGGGATTGTAGAGTTGTTGTTTCTGAAAAGACATCAGCATAAAGATAATGCTGTCCAGCTCCTTTTCTCAAGAATGCCTGACTCTGTGGTTCCTATGCACACAAACACCAGTCAAGCAGGTAACACCAGGGTCCTGCCTGAGGTTGGCAGCTTGTGTGATTTTTCTCTGCTGGGTTGATTTTGTCTGGTTTTCACCCTGTTATAACATGACAGCAATGAAAGAATATGTTTGCATGCTTTTAGCTAAATCCAAAAGGCAATGCTTACATGGGCCTTTTGGTCAAGCCTGGAGGGACTCTAGCTGGAGCTGTTTATTGTGTGTGACTTGGGTAGTTACAGATTCGTGACTGCAAAAGGGGAATGGTGGTATTTTGTATTGGGGAATTCCTCCTGAAAGCCAAAGGGTTGTATCAAGAGGAGCTGCTCAGAAAAGAGAGATTTCTACATCTGGCAATATTGGATTTCATGTCTGTAAAGCAAAAACGAAATTATGCACATAACAAAACATAAACACATTGTAAAATGCATTCAGACCAGATTCCAAACACATTGAACACTGCATGATTTAATGACGGATAAACTCAGAAAAATACCCCATTGGGGGGAACTACAGACTCCAAAATGACAGCTGCTATCATTCCAAAACAAGTAATTGTTTATAAATGAATATTTTTCATGATAAATTATTGAATTACATGAAAATCAGATGACTGCCTTCTGCCAAATTTGTTTTCAGTTTCACAAGACAGAATGGAATGTGCTGCAGATGGTGAGTGAAATTAAAAGCTGCTGGTCTTTTCCCACTAAGGGCTGATATTTTCCCTTAGACATTTCCAGTATCTCATAAACCTGCTAAATAGTGGTCCGGGGGAATGGGTATCTAGCTAGATATACAAAATATTTTAGATATATAGGATTTCAGGGAATCTCTGCCTAATCTGAGCCAGTTGTAGTGTAAGTTAGGATATCATATTCATTTCATGTTGATTTCTCATTCAAACCCACAGAGACCCAGCATGAGAACCTCTAATTCTTGCAGGGACTCTCAAGGTTTTGGGAGTTTTGAAGTTCTCCTTTATATTCTCTCTTGTTTGCATTTGAAACATTTTAAAATACACTTTTTTTATATGTTTTTGTCTAGTTTCAGTTGAGTCCTTGCTTTCCTCACACATTTTGAACAGGGTGACAGTAACCTGAAATGTCTGTTTCAGCTGAATCACGGCTAAAACTATTTCCAGCACAAAGAATGCTGAGTTCCTTGTGAGAGAGATGGTCATGACCACAAAGTCCAGCTGATCCTTAACAGAATTTTCAATTCTACAAAGTTCTTCCCTCAGTCAGCTGTTCCATCCACAGGGATGAGTTAACATTGATGGCACAAGCTCTCTGCTGGGAACAAAATGCCACATGTAATCTATCTTGTCCCAGAGAGCCACAGGGGCAGCTGAGCTAAGTCCTGTAATTGCAGCCTTGGCATCAGATCAGAATTTTAAAAGACAGCACATCTGTATCACATTTCTTTACACTGCTTCACATCGCTTCCTGACTGCTGTAGAGCTGGATCCTCACTGCATCCTGCTGTCAGGTGAGCATAGTGAAAACACACCATAAGCACATCCCTGCTTCCCCAGCAGAGAAACAGAACTGGTCCTAGTCCCAGAGTGGGCAACAGCAGGGACAAGGCTATAAAAACAAGAAAGTGACCAATCATAATTTCCCTGATAAAACCTTTCAGTTGCTCTCAGACTGTGGCTCAGAGATCACCTAAACTATAAATTGTACATTTGTGGTCAAAAAAATCCGTGTTTGTCTTTTCTGCCTCTTACTTTTCTAGCATTTTTTAGCCTGTTGGTACACTAGTCACAAGCTCCTTTAACTACACTTTGTGTAAAGAAAAGGATGCTGATGGATTTGAATCTGAAGGCAGATATCTATGGTTACACATGTAAGTGCATGATTTTATATACATGCACCTATACATGCAGATATTCGCACAATTTGTGTATCATACATCTTTTAAAGGTTAACTTGTTTGTCTATATCATTTGACAGAAAAATAATTGCCAAATTTAATCAAATTAAGAAAGTTTTAAGAAGAAAAGCTTCTCTTGTTGTTGTTTCCCCCAACTGGACTTCACCTACATACCTTCTGTACATTAGATTCACTTTCCTCTACTCTATTTGTAAATGGTCTAAATCATTGTGATAGTGTTGCAGACAGCATGATGAAAAATGGAAAACCAGGTCGGGTAGTAATCAGTAATAAATTGGATGACCACAAGCTCATTATGAGGAGATCAAAAATCCCCATCTTGACATAAGCCTGGCTGTCACAGAAGCAAAAATCAAATGCATTTGAAGCTTTCAAATGTACACAAGGGTGCATACAGACTTCTTCTGTTTCTAAAGACTAAAAGCTGAGGTTTTTTAGCCCTTTCTCTGCCCCTCCTTTCCTCTCTTTTTCTCCTATTTTTCTTAATTTTTTTCTACATTAAATTGCACTGAGGATCACTTTCTAGAGCATGCTCATGCCGTAAGTGAATTCTGATGTCATTATGTGATACAAATCCCTCCACAAGTCAAGCATTCACCACTTAAATAGTTTTGCTTGGCAAAAGCTTGTATGTGATGACCCCGGCTGTCAGTTGCTTCTGGATATGGCATTCAGCTTCTTTTGATGTTCTTTCTCAGAGCCATTTGAACAGATCACCTCATGATGAGCTTCAGACTTAGGCAAACCCACTGACTTTCACCAGTAATAGCAGCAGGCCCCAAGCAAAGAGATTCCTGCCAGACTGTGCAGAGCAGGACCAGATAAAAAGGGCTTAATTTCTCCACTGGAAAGGGAAGTGGAGGACAGCAGTGGATTGAGGCTTTTAGTCTCTCTGATCCAGAGTTAAACCCTCACAAAGCCTAGTCAAGGTTGTCCACCTCGCATTAGAAAGAAAAAAAATAACATCTTCACATCCATAAATAATCAGCCTCAAGGACAGCATTGAAGCAATTGATGACTAGCAGAAACTGCTGCTAATAAACTGCAATTGACCAAGGGCTATAGGAGTTATACATTTGGTATTCAGATGCTTTCACCTTTTCATGACTATGCACGGTTGAGTCAAACCATGTTGTGGAATGTTAAGTTGTGCGGCATCAATAGTAATGGACCAGGAATTATGACATGTTTTATGTTATCATTCATTTAAAACAGATAGTTTAGGTTTCAGCCACAAGCAAAAGTTTATATATTATATATTTATTACAAACAACAGTGAACACTTAAGAGCTATTATTTTAAATCTAAATGACGTTGTGTTTAGTATCCATTTCCTCCAGCTCTGCAATGTGCAGCCTGTGGTGTCTGTCATCTTTCCCTGGAGTTCTCTTAGATGTGAAGTGACAACTTCTCACAAGTTACCAGAAACAGAAGAAAATGTGGAGCCCTGCTCCAATGAGCTGTTTCACGTTACAAGAATTTACAATGAGCATCTGACAGAAGAAAAGCAGTGGAACTTGAGAGGGGAATATCATGCAGTAAATCGCTTGCTATTATCCATGTAGACAATATGGGGTGGGGAGGACAGTATTTAACAAAAAACTCATAAGGAAACACATTGAATTGATGAGTGGTCTCCTTTTATGCAAATACTAAATGGTGCTTCTGAAAATCTTGCCAGTGTCCAGTTTATAGACAATATTGGGTCTGGACACACAGCTTGTGCAGACAGCAGTAGATGGCTGTGCAGAAGGAAGGGACTGTGGGTTCTCTCCTGCTCCCATCAGCATCCACAGCTAATCTCTGGGGCAGCCCATTCAGCTGCTGCTTCTCCAGCCTTTCCCACAGCTGAGCACACGCAGGCGCAGAGGATACCAAACCGTCCTGTCCCCACATGCAGGCAGGAACCCTGTCTGCAGCCCTGGCACAGCCACGCCAGCCAAGGCCATGGGCTGCCATCAGCAAAGGTGTCAAATGGAACACCGTGCCCCATGCTGTCCTCTCACTGCTATCTGCCTTTCCCACAACAGAAGACCTGACTTCCAGCTCACCTGCTCTTTTGCCCTCCTTGCCATAGGCAGACAGTCTGCCCTCCACAGCCAAAACAAGGGCCACAGATGCTAACCAGAGAGGAATGGGTTACCTAGATCCACCTCAAAAATTCTTGACCAGTGAAACCAAAACCTACCATTCTGAATTATTCTTGGTTTAAATATTTCTTTGGACAAAGGCAGTAGTGGATTGACCCCAGCAGTGTGATGGAGATGTTGCACTAGGCAAACCTGAGCAGAACTTGCCCCCTCGGTGTTCACAACATGAAGTGCAGATGAACTGCAATACAATAGGTCTCAGGACACTGCTTCAAGTGGAAATTAAGCAAGCAGTTTAGAGAGTTCTCAGGTGCTTCACATTTTCATTTTCGGCTTTCTACACAAATAAAAAGGCTTAAACTATTATTCAGTCTCCACTCATAGTATAATTTTGACATTTGGAAATCTGATTTTGTGATCAGAAACACATGTAGAATAGAATTTAGAAGTCAGCAAAGACTCCAAGCATGATTTTATTGGGAGCTTGGGTATGCCCTTCAGAGTAATTGGGATGTGGAATGTGGAAGTAGTTTTTACAGGAAAATAGGGATAAGGCCTCCTGTAGCCAGCCTCAGGCAATGGAGCGAGTAAAATATCAAGAAGAATTCACATTCAACTTGATAATAAGGTTTCCTAGCATGTTAATTAAATGAAGTCTCACATCCCCAGCCCTGTTGTTTTAAACATTTTAAGGCATTAACATTGCACAATAGAAGCATAATTTCCCCTCTCTCCAGATGTCTATACTAATTTGATTTTCCTAGTTGTTAGCTTTAAACTTTCTATGAACATGAAAACGTATCCTTTCAGCAGTGCTGTTGTATTTCCCCCCTTCATTCTTCCTTAATACTCATTTTGGGTACTAATTGGCAACAGTGATTTTTAAAAATAAATTCTTCAAATGGGAAAGTTTTGCTCTTTATCCTATACTGAGGCACTGTTTTCCACAGCTTGGCTTTGAAAGAAAACAGTGGGAAAACAACATCCATTTGGTCCTGAGGGTCTGAGCCTTCACAGATAACATGGAGGAGATTTAGGGAGTGAGGTAAAGCCAGAGGAAACCTCATAAATCATATCCCATCTTTCTACTCTTTAAAGTATTGGCTTAACTGGGAATAAGTTGCTAAAATTCCTTTAGGAATGCAAGCGTATGCTTGCTCCTTCGAGCTCTGTGCAGAGACTCAGGGGTGGATTGAGAGGTAGCAGCTGACCAAAGAAATTGAGTGTATGGGACACAGGTACATGTATGGCAAAATGCTCTCTGTACAAATGGGACAACTGGAGCTGTGGTTGCATATATACTGAGAGAAAGCTCTGCAGCTGGTGAGGAAGGCACCAAGATCTCCTACACTCAGCCATTTTACTCAGGCATTTCTCCAGGACAGGGACAATGATCCTGAATATTACTATCACAGGTTCAGGGTTCATTTCAAAGTTAAAAGCTGAAAAATCCTGCTGTCAGCTTATTGCCAGGAGAAACTTATACACATTGGAGACAAAGGAAAACCTTTCACTGGCAAAACCCACAGCTTTTTTAGTTAAAAATTAAATTTGAAAATACAATTTCAAGACTGTAAGCATAGTCTTCTCTCTTGATTGGTCCAGAGTACCTTGGCTCTCTTGTAGGAACCATACTAGCAGAAGACAGGCCAGCAACTCCGGACTGGGCTGGATTGGGATAGAGTTAATTTCCTTCATAATATATTATGTGCGACAATGCTTGGGATTTGTGATGGAAACAGTGCTGATAATACACCTATGCATTAGTTACTGCTGAACAGTGCTTGCACAGCACCAATATGTTTCTTCTGTCTCATGCTGCCCTGCCAGAGAGCAGACTGGGGGTCTACATGAAGTTGGGAGGGCACACAGCTGAGGCAGCTGACTCCAGCTGACCAAGGGGACATCCCAGAACACATTATGTCATATTTAATTCTATTTCTGGGATGGTGGAAGTTAGCAGGAACTGCTGTTGCTCAGAGGCTGGCATTGGTCTGTTGGTGGTGAGAAATTGCTTTCATTTGCATCACTTGTTTTTTGTGGGTTTGTTTGCTTCTTCTTTCTTTGTTTGTTTTTTCCTCTTTTTTTTTTAAATTATTATTTTAATCTGTTCATATCTCAACTACTTTTCTCACTTTTATCCTTCTTTCCCTCATCCCACCAGGGACTACCTGTGGTACACCGGGCAAGCAGCTGGGTGGTGATTAGCTGCCTACCAAGTTTAAACCACAACTGTCCCCAAATTTAAACTATATTAATAAAAGAAAACAGAAGCTTGACTTTGACCCATTCTGTTTAGTTCTCTGCATTCTCCCTGGTGTAATTTTGGACTATACTACACAGTTTTAGCAAGAAAGCATTTTTCTGTACGGATGTGAGCCATTCCATGTGGCTGTCCTTAGAAGGAAAACCAGACTCCCAAATCATACTATTTGTTTCTGTAGTTTTAGCTACAGATTCAGTCCCAGATTCACTCCCAACCCAGAACAGTGGGACCCCAAAAACTTCACTGTCACCTTCAGCCTGTGAATTCTTCTGGAGTCCACTGTTCCCTTCACTCTCCAAGGAGCTGAGGAAAAGCAACACTCAATATCAAGGGTCCCTCTCTCCTTCTAATTCTTTCTGAAATTTGGACAGACAACCTGTTTCCCTTTGAGTTTTGCACATGGCCTAACATGATCCAAACCTTTCACTAAACTGTCTCTCCATAGCTCTCAATGGCTCTTGTGCAGGCTCAGGTCCTGAATTGCCCATGGTAAGTCATTGATTTGTTGTGTATTTTATCTATATCTCTCTTCCAAATTTTTAATCATAATTATAAGAGGACCCCTGTTTCCTCCTTTTCTGAACCATCCCATAATGGAAGAAATACAGCAGAATTTTCAGGGAGGAATTCCTACGGGCTTTTCAGGCATGTTTCACATAAGAGGCAAACATATTTTACTTCCAAAGGTTAATTTGGAAAGATAGTTACATGGGAGACCTTGATCTTCTTGCCTGAAGCAAGGACTAAAATCCTCTGGAATATATAAGGATTCAGATTTGATTCATACTTTATTTGTAAAGGCTTTGAAAGCAAAGCAGTGAAGTGATTGGTCTCATTATAGAATCAGGTCAGTAGCAAAACCTCTACCCATTCCCTTGGGTTTCAAAATTTCTCAGTCACCTCCTCAAATGGGCTTAGACTTTAATGGCCAGTCTGAAATCATATGTGATCACATGAATTATTTTTTTCCTGCCTGGGCAAACACTTCAAAGAGAGCTCAGCAGCAAGAGATCACACTTGGGGCATTCAAAATGTACTGAGTTCAGATGTGAAGTATGGAAAATCAGGTTTCTGAGAGACTTGTTGGTAAAATAAATTGTAATGGGAAAATGCAGTTAATAATAGTGCTGTCATTAGAAGGGTTAGAGATTTTTTTAACACAGCATACAGTACTACAAGCATAATCTTATTAGCATTTTTAAGCCCATAAATCTGACTGGTCTCAGTGAAATGAAAGAAATTCCTTCCACTGTGGTGGTAAATGTTTCATTAAATGGGTTAGGAAAGCCAAAACCCATCGACAGTTGGAACTGGTGAGGGGTGTAATGGGCAGCAAGAAGGGTTTCTGCAGGCATATCAACAGCAAAGGAAGACAAGGGAGAAGCTAGGCTCAGTGCTGAATGGAGTAGGGGAGCTGGTGACACTGAACATGGAGAACACTGCCCTGCTCAATGTTTTCTTCACCTTAGTCTTTATGGATAAGAACACTCTTCAGGAATCTCACATTCCCAAGACAAGCCAGAAAGTCTGAAGCAAGGAAGACTTATCCTCAGTAGAGTTAAGAACACTTTAGGAAACTGAACATAGGCAGATTTTTGTGACCTGATGGATGTATCTGTGTCTGGTGAGAGAGCTGGCTGATGTCTTTGTGAGGCTATTCTTGATTATGTTTGAAAAGCCATGGCATAAAGGGTGATGCCTTGAGAGGCTACCTAGAACAATGTTAAAGCTAGGTAGTGTTAAAGGAATAAAATATGTACTTATTAAAAAGGCCTTTAAACAATACACCTTGGGCAGTATAAGTGCCTGGCTGTGGCTACACCCAAGATGGACAACAGGTCACATGTTTTCCCACTTTATAAGTTTTGGTCCATTTACATATTGGGGTCAACTGTCAAATTACAGCTTCAAGTTGTGACGTCCCACTCTCCCAATTTGCTCCCCTCAACCTGCTGCTGTTTACACTTTTTGGGCCTGAAGCTGCAACAGTGTCCTTGGTTCTCAGGCTGGAAAAGGATTGTTTTGTCTAAATAAACTGTGAGGGGAACTTGCTAACACTTTATATAACATTCAGAGTTATATACTAATGCCATACAGAATCTGGATAATATGAAAGCTAAAACTTAAGGCACCAAAAGGAGGTTCCTGTGAAATGAGAGAGATCAAAAATTACTCTTTATCAGAAAAAGGCAAGATGGAGGATCCAGAGAAACACAGATCAGGCATCTGCACCTCAGTCACTGGGAAGGTGATTACGCAATTAATCCTGGAAACCATGTCCAAACATAGAGAGGCCAAGGTGGTTTGGACTCATCGATACAGATTTGAAAGTGGTAAATCCGGCCTGACTGAACAAGCAATGTTTTATGACTAAATGACTGGCTTGGTGGATGAAAGGAGAGCAATAGTTGCTGCCAACACTGTCTCCTGTAACATCCCTATAGACAAATGGAGTAAGTGTGAGCTAGATAGATGGTGATAGCTGCAAACTGATTGAACTGTGGAGCTCAAAGGGCTATGGTTAGCAGCATTAGGTCCAGTTGGAGGCCAGTCACTAGTGGTGTACCCCAGGATGGATCTAGGTCCTACACTGTTAATTATTTTCATTGTCATCTGGATGATAAGGCAGAGTGCACATGCAGAAACTTTTTGGAAGATACAAAAAGAGTGGTTGATAAACCAGAGAATTGTACCGATGATTTTGGGGTAGGGAGAATTAAGCCAACAGGAGTCTCAAAGAATTCTAGGTGTGAATTCCTGAGGAGGAACAACTCCCATGCATCAGAGCATACTGGAAATCAGCCCAGTGGAAAGCAGCTTTGCAGAAAAGAGCATCAGTCAGCAACGCACCTTTGTAACAAAAAGAAAAAAAAATAGAGCCAAGAGCCACCTGCATGGCATTAGGAAGAATGTTACAGCAGGTTGAAGAAGTGGAGTCT
Source organism: Thryothorus ludovicianus (assembly GCA_013397245.1). Taxonomy (NCBI): domain Eukaryota; kingdom Metazoa; phylum Chordata; class Aves; order Passeriformes; family Certhiidae; genus Thryothorus; species Thryothorus ludovicianus. Next base: position 738,674 of record VZTB01007303.1, read on the forward strand.
TCCTCTCTGTTCAGCACTGGTGAGACACACCTAGATGGTCCCCTCACATCTTCACATCTGGACTCCCCAGTACAAGAGGGACATGGATATATGGGAACGAGTTTGCTAAGGTGTTTAAGGAACTGCTCATTTGTCATATGAGTGGCTGCGAGAGCTGGGACAGTTTATCATGGAGAAGACAAAGCTTGGTGGTAATCTCATAAAACTGATGGGACACAGCAGAGCTTTTCCATATTGCTTAAGTTTGCTGATCTGGCAGAACATTGCATTATTTGGAACAAGTCTACCCTACACCATGGGTAGATTTTTTCAGCTGAAGGGACACTGGTTTCTGAAAAGGAGTCCTTTGATCATGGGGGATGCCATGTGTATCTTGTCTGTAAGTGCTTTTTGATATGTATATTGAGACACTAACCCTAAGAACACAGCACAAAATATGACAATGCAGAATATAGAAAAACCTGTTAATTGTCTTTTATAGTTTTGACTTCCTCCTTTTAGAAGAATGAAAAAAAACAAACTTCAGCATCTGTATTCAACTGTATTATTCCTCATGACAGCATAAAATAGTGAGATATCTTCACAAACTAGATTGAGAATCATATTTTATATTGCTGCATAAAATTGTTGAAATTGTGTAGAAATCTTTATTGTGGATCATAAGTTATTTTAAAAACTCCAAGCTACTTTTTTCTCACATTGTCTGTTTAAGCTACTGGGCAAGTCGCTACATGAATAAATATATTTCCTTCCCTGAAGATGTAATATTAAGTGCTGTGTTATTGCTATAAAATACAACTTGATCATACAGAGATTATTATTCTGACAACAGTGTGCACTGTATCATTGTACATTGAATTTCAGTGTGTAATATGGTGGAATGGTAATATGGCAATATGCAATGGGCACAGAGTGAAAGGAAATACAGGAAATTCCATTTAAACATAAGACAGGCATTTACTTGCTGCGAGGATGTTTGAACACTGGCACAGGTTGTCCAAAATGTTTATCGAGTCTGTCCTTACAGATACTCAAAACAAAAGTGGACTCAGCTGTGAGCAACCTGGTATAGCTGACCCTGCTTTGAGCACAAATTTAGACTGGATAACCTCCAGAGGTTTCTTTTAATCTCAAAAATTTTATGATTTTGTGAAATGCTGTAATTAGATTACATAATGCCTGAAAGGAAAAGTTGCTTGCAAACCTTTGTGCTCCAGCCTCCCAGAGCCAGCAGTGAACCAAGACTCAGACTGCTCAGAAAGACTCCAAGACTCTTTGAAAGAGAGGAACCTCAAAGAGCTCCTGAGCTGCTGTGGCTGGAAATGCCAAGATGAGACCCAGACACATAAGCTGCCTTGGCTCCAACAGCAAGGGACATAGGACACAGTCCAAAGGTGAACCATGGCTTGGGGCAGTGACCTGGAGAAATGAAAGAACCAGATCTCTGGGGACATGCAGCAGATTGCAGGGGCTCCTACAGAGTCCAATTGCATCCCATTGCTCTGAATGTCCCTTCTGGACTACCACAATCATTCATTGTGCCACATCCATAATGTGCCATTCGGCATGGCATTATTAGGCTGGGAGTGAGAAAAGAACAGCAGAGTAAGAACAGTTCAGCTTCCATTGCTAGAAGTTTTCAACTGTGTCAGACTGTGTAAAGCCCTAAGCAAACTGGTCTGACCTCAGAGCTTACCCTTGTTTGGGCAGAACATTAGTCTGGAGACCTCCTGATATCCCTTCCAGCCTGAGTTTCTTTGAGTTCTTAACAAGGAGGTCACACTCACATTTCCCTGAGATGCTGGAGGAATTGCAGAGCTACCCAGTTCTGCCCAGCAGTGTCCCCAGCTGGGCCCCTGAAAAGTCAGTAGTGTGTTCAAGTCATGGCACTGGCACTCACCTCTCGGGTTTTCCTCTGGGCTTTGGGGAATACTGGCAGAGACATTTACTCTGTGGGGAGCCAGGCTGAAGTCCCAGCACTTCTTGCTTTACAGAGACACTGTTCAGACCAAACTGCTAATAACTTGCTGGATTTGTATGGCTCCCCAAAGGGTGGGTGTGGATGTGAGCCCCCCCACCCCAGGTCTGGGAATGGTGCTGCTCAGAGGTCCTGCCCAAAGGATGTTTTACTGAGGTGGTTGTTTCCTGCCGGCTTGTCGGGGCCTGTGAAGTGAGTCCTGCTGACCTGCTCTTACTCACAAAGGCCTTTCTCTGATTGTTTTTGTCTGGGAAAGTTACTTCTATTGTCTAGCTTATTTATTTATATTTGCCAAATGAGCATTTTATTTTCAGTTCTGGTCAGAAGTCAGAAAGGAAGTGTCTTGGTTTTTCCCACCAAAAATCTTGGGCTGCATTCCATGGTGGACGACAGAAGACAGCTTTCTAAAGATTTAACCCATTTGTAATTTATTAAATTAATTTTATTATGTGAATCTTTCTCACTCCACTGCCTGCTCTGTTCTTTTACACAAGCAGATAGTGTTGTGTATTCAGAACAAACCGTACTAAAAGGTTATATGGATATTATCCTTCTTCCTAGGACTCTTCCAGGACCTAAAGTTTATGTATTTTTAACTCATTCAAAGTTCTTCCTTAAATCCTCAAGATTTTTGTGTGAACAAAATCAAATCCTAAAGGTTCTGAAGTAAATAGTTTCATTTACACGTGGTTGTGTGTGTCTGTAATAAGATCTTTTAAAATCGGTTTGAGATACCAGACAAAATGTTCCTCGCTAATAGCCAGTCTTACACAGCAGAGGTTTCTTTTGAAGTATCAAGCATGGATACATGATCCTATTTAATGGCAGTACTTTAAATTGCAGGCTGCTTAATTCTATGTGAATTCTTCTCATCTGTTTCATATTTCTCATACACATTACTGTAAAACAAGCTGTACCCATTTCTGTCAGTGAAACCACTGTCCTAACCTACCATTTTTCTTAGAATCTGATAATAATGGTTGACTTTACCTCAAGAGAAAAACCTACAGGCAAACATGTCACACATAGCACAGTTTGACTAAGAACAGATACATGCCACTGGTCATAAAGGGTAAACACTTAAGACATTTAACCCAGCTGAGCAGTACTAAATGGAAGGCAGTGGTCATCTGGCTTTTGAATCACCTAATTGACATGTCAGAAAATAAGCATTTTATTGACAGAAGGTGATTGCAGAGAAAAGTAATTTTTCATTTAAATAGCCAGATACTTCCCTTCCTCCTTCCCTTTGTATTTGCAGTGCAGGGGAACATTTTGTTGAGAAAGCAAAACCACCAAAACCAGACTCTTTGTTACATTATTTTTGCCTAAACAGCTACCTTCTGATAATGATTTTCCTGACTGCAATCATCTATAGAGGATTCCAGCATGGAATAATTTTTAAATTATATTTGCTCTCAACTTTTCTAAATTTGGATGCCTTTTGTACTATGTTAGGATTCAACTATCCCTGAGAAACCCTTCAAATCTCATGCAATGTAGTGGTAATTCTTGTGCAGTGATATCACCCAGTCTTACCCTGATGTAATTCCACTGAAGCCTCTCTTTGGTAGCAGCTGGTGATAGGTAATGGGGAGAAGAGAGCTTCAAAATAATCCTGTGATTCTTATTCCAGTCCCCAGAACAGTTTTAAGAATATTCCAGTGAAGGGCTGTAAGTTTTTTGTTTTTGTTTGGGCTGTATGCACTACATTTTTCCTTCCTTAGTTCTCCTCAGTCCCAGTGATACCTTCCTATAGGTGTAGAAGGTAGAAGATCAATCAGCTGAGGGCTGCTTTCAGCCCTGACAGGGTATTCTGCAAGGGCTGACTGCACAGTGTCACAACATGGACAACTCTCCCTGTGCCAAAAAAGCCATTTGACTTGATCTTGAGCTGGATTACCATGAGAGCAAGTAAGGATGACTGCAAAAGGGCAGAAGCTGTCCCCACGGTTTTGCAATGCTTGTCTCAAGACTCAGATTCACATCACACCATACCAGGCACCTAGTCCCATATCTGCTTCAAGGAGAAGGAAAACACACCAGTGACCATTAGGGCTGTCTTTATCTTGAGTGACCCAGCTGTGGTCTGCCATGTCACTACCTCCCCCATCACCAGGGTCTAGGGCTGCACTGTATCTTGCCAGAGTCAGCAGATGCTTTCCCTTTTGCTTGCCCCAGCACCACAGGCTTCCCTGCAGATACCTATGCCACACAGGACACCTCCACCTGTGCTGGTGACAAGCGTCCTTTGGAGGAGAGGTAGATCCAGGGTAAGCCAAACAATTTCTTCTGTCTCAGAAGCCTTTGGTGACTGCCCAGGGAGAGCATCAAGAGGAGCAGCTACACTGGAAGAGGGAGGAAGGTGAGGACAAGGAATGAGGGTGATCACAGAGAGGAGCATCTCACCTTTGTCGTGAGGAAAGGTAGATGGAGATGCTGGGGTAGGGCAGTCCTCCACGGCCTAGGGAGCTAATGCTGTCTGGCTGCAATCCTCTTCCCCAAAACAGCATAGCTCCAGCTGTTTACCAGCTCTGTTTTGATGAGGTTGAAGGCACAGAGATATGAGTTAATACAGTCTGGGAGAGCGCTATGCAGCACTGTCAGCCTGGAGTCTTGCTCTCTGTGGAGATAAAGCGCTGCTTCCCCACACTCTGAGAGGAATTCTGCAGATATTGACCCGCCTAGGTTCTTTTCTGAGCAATACTGTAAAGAGTTTCTGTTGATAAGGGCAGGCAAACTTTTTTATCCTTCATACCTAGTTATGATAGCCCAACAAAACACCTCTACTTTTGGAAGAAGCAATGAAGATCAGAAAAAATGCTTTGCCTTCCCATACAGCAAACCCATAATTTGTGTGCTGTCCAGATTTGGTTTGTAGCATTTGTAAGATTTCTTGCCCTTGAAACTGCTAAGAAATTAAATGAACATTTCATAAATTTTACTATTTACACATAAAGAAAAGAAAATAATTGAAACCTGTGCATGTTTATAAAGTCCTAACATATCATTTAACTCCACAGGAAAATATTTCTCTAGATGAAATGCAAAGTTTTTCCATGTCTACTATTGAACCACTGGTCCCACACACTTTGTTTCGAAAATGAAGAGGAGTTGTTAAAACTGTCACGGTTTCCCCTGCTCCCTGCAAGGCCTGTTTTATAATGTGTTGACTCAAAAAGGCTCTTAAATATGTGCTCAGTGGGAATCAACTGAGACAGTAGCCATGCTGGCTCAGCACAGCAACTTATTTTTAGCATCTGAGTATTGAGCATGAGATTTATTTTCAGAAGAAACATCCAATAATAGAGATGGCTGTTGTTTTTCTATTCCTTTCTAATTCATCTAGCAAAAGCAGAAATGTGATGAGTATCTGAGCCAATTTCTATTTTAAGTGCCACTTATGTGGGTTTTTCTGCTAGACAAAATAACAGGTTCAAGACAGTGACAAAAGGGTATGGACAGAGAAATCATTGCTGAAGTAAAATGTTACAATATTAATTAGAGGGAAAACCCTTTAAAATACCATCCTGCTATTCATTACTAATATTTGTTGTTATGAATACAACACAGTTCTGCTGGGTCATTTACTCAGAAAATATCTGGATGATCACACTACCCTGGAGAGCTTTAACTCTACATGCTCTTAGGATTTCCTCTGGAAGTAATATGTTTTCAGAACTGGATGGGGAGTTGGACCATTCATGCTCTTTCTACCCAACCACAATTCTTCTCCAAAATACATTATATCCACTCAGAAGGAGAAACTTAAACAGCAGGTATGTTGGACTGTCACCATAGTTATGTGTGTCATGGAACAGAATCTCTCCTCAGGGCACTTCCTATGCAAATAGACATGTGAACAAGCCCGGGGGGCTATAATGAGAGCTCTCAGAACAAAGATAAGTTGATTATGTGTTCCAGATTTGAAACCCCCCAATGACATCACGCCCCCACTTCCCAAGATCATTTGGCGTAACATCTGTGTGTAATGCTAGTGCGGTCTTGATAGTTACTGGAGCAAAATCTCAAGTAACATCTGTGGCCTCATTAAGAACCAGGCCTGTTTGCCTTCCTTTAAAAACTACTTTTGGCTTGTGTCACCCGCTGATTTGTGACTTGTGTCTGTATTTGCTCTGTTTCCAGTGATTTCAGTACACTGAAAAGTGTTCAAAATCCCTGAGCCCTGTAGATTCCTGTCCCATCTCTGATCTCTTCTCACCTCAGAAAAACTAGAAAGAAATGCTCACTGACCCAAATCCAAAAACATATGATTTCTACAGTTGTTCTAAAATATCCCTGCTTGCATTTCAATCCTGTATGTAACAGGGGAAAAGCGCCTGGGCAGTGTTTTCCTGGAACTAATTATGCCAAATTTACAGAGGCATCTGGGGATCTAATTCCCATTGATTTCCTGGGATGTCTAAAGCTCTTTGTGAATGTAGGTTTCTCAATCTAAGGATGAAAATATATTCTCATATTACTAGTCCTGGGAGAGATGTTCAGCAAGGACCAAAGGTTTTGCTTGCTCATGAACTGGCAAGTATCAAGGCATCTCATTTGGTTTTGCTCATTACTTTCAAATAAATCATAATTTTGTCTAAAAGCAGCCTCCATTCAAAAAGTTATTGTGTCCAAACTCCAAAATGGCTCATCCTTACCTGGCCTACTATAAAATATTTCCACTGCATTTCAGGAGATAGAGGTAGGTGATTATGTGCCACGTCATGGACTGTCCCTGTCCTCTCTCTTTCTATCTTTCTACCTTTATCTTCCCTACCACAGACACTACATATCTCCAGCTCCCTCTTTGATATTTTGTCCTACACACCAGACAAATACAGAATATGAATACTCGAGTTTGTTACTGAATTTACAGAATCGTCCCTCCCCCTTTCTTCTCTTTTTCCATCTGAGGACTGACTGTTGGAGCTCCCAGTGTTATCCATGCTTGGGGATCTGGGATAGAAATGAATAAAGGTTGATTTGGGGCCTCCAGGATGCCCAGCAGCAGACCCCTGAGCCTCATGAGAAGAAAAAGACAAATATCTGTGCCTGTGCAGGCTTCTGAAATGGCAGAGTTAGACTTAGTGACTTCTCAAATCATTAATTGAGCATCCAGCTTGGAAGAAGTTTGTATCTGATGCTATATGGCACAGCAGATAGTGTATTAGCACAAGCCACACGTTTGGGCACAGGTTCCTTATCTGAAGCACAGTCATGTAGGGAGAGAAAAATACTTTTTATTAGAATAATTAAATAATCTAAAACCAGGCCTGTTTTCACCTATCTTCATGTTTAGGCACTTCTATTACCCATTGACCACTTTCTGGCAGTTTATTTTAATCTCAAAGTATTTAAAAGTACACCTCACACACACCACTGCACAGGGTCATAGGCAGCCAAACTCCCTGGAAGACAGATGAGGATGTTAGGCCCCCCAAAAACAGGATACAGGACCCAGGTGAGAGATGAAGAAACAGTGGAGATGAGTCCTCCATGTACCTCTGGTGTCAACCAGAGGGAAACAATGGCAGTGCTTGGGGAAGGGAGACAGTCAAGCAATCAAGCAAGAACCCTCCATCTCTTTCTTCCTTTCCACTCTCCCCCAAGGAAATCTGAGCCTGTAACACAGGCTTGGCATGAAACCTGGGCCTGATTTTCAGGCTGTTAATGCATAACACAGCCAAGATAACTCACTGAAATCAAACAAGATGGTAATTTAGACACGTTAGAAATTACCTATGATGCAAGCAGGGAAAAAGCTTTTAAAAACTACACGCTGTGTTGTACATCCATATACACAGGTCACTGTTCAGAGCTCCCAAAGAGGAGCAGCCTTGAAAAGAAAGACAGGTCTGCAAAACACTGCGTACATGACATAAAGAAAAATGGGATACTCTTGAATAGATAGTCCACCTCCACTATAGCTGGTCATATAAAATCTGGGAACCAAGTGGCAGGCATGATAGATCTATATGGGTAACTTTGGTCTTGTTGAAGAAAAAAATCCACCAAAGATGGAACACAGTGTCAAGGGTAAAATAAAATTATTTAGAAATCAGCTATTTCAAATCCAGAATCACTGCATTATTACTGTTCCACCCCAGGTAATTGCAGTGAACATAGCCAGTGTATCAACAGCAGATTTGTCACTTCTCTTATAGCTCAGTATTGGTTTTGAGAGGCAGAATAACATTTTTGGAGGGGCTGGTGTGTTGTTAAATGTGGAAGGAGAGAAGTTACTCTGGCATGGAGCTTGCACTGTGACCCTCCCCAGGTAGCACAGCAGCAGGCATTTGTATGACAGGCCCTTGGCAGCTGCAGCCAAGATAAGAATGGATCTGATTGAGGTTTGGTTTAACCAAAAATGCCTAACACATTAATTTGACTTTCAACATGCCTGCCTTAAGCTTGTCACATCAGGCTTTATAATCAGCTTTGTTAGCTGGATGGGAGAAGCACAGGCTGGGGAGGGAAGCAGGTCTGGACAAGAAGCCAAATTAAGCAAAACCAGGAGGAACTTTGTAATTTCTGCCTAAAGTCCCATTAGACAATTTTTTTCTCACTTTTTGTGAAGCTAGTGAAAAATTCTCACTTTTATGAACTCTGCTAGGTTGATGAGTGTGCAGGCAGAGAGATGCAACCATCCAGTTTTTCATTTTTGAGCAACTACTAATTTCTAAAAATGTCCACTTGAAGCATGTAATAAGCACGCAGAAAGGAGTTCTTTCCAGGCCCGTGGAAATGTTTATACACCCTCTTCTGCCTAAAATAAAAATTATGGGGCAAGTTCCTGGCTGGTGAAGCTCAGTTTGACTCCTTTAAATTTCTTGGCATTTTTTCACCTTCTGCCAGCTGAGAACCTGGACATCCTTAGCTGTTCAGCAAAGTCAGCAGAGAAATGAAGAGAAAGAGCATCATTCCCAGCTATTAAATGCAAATGTTTCTGCACTGTTCCCACTAAAAAGTAAACTACCTCTAAAATATGAAGAACAGGCTGTTTCTTACAAACTCTTTGTCACTGAAAACAGGAGTGTATGACTACAAGAGCTCAAATAGGAAAATTCTATTCCAAATTCTGGACCTGATAATGCAATTTATAAAGAAATAAATCTGCAATATATGGTCAGTCAAATTAGCGTTTTAGCAAAAGAGAGATCAGAATTATAAAATTCCTCTGAAATTTCCAGTAACTACATATTTGTTTATGAGCATGGATCTGGTTGTGCAGAATTTAGAAAAATAACTGTCTAGCATTTACAGCAATTAAACCCTAAAAAGTTTAGACTTATGTATTTCCAATGAATAACAGAGTTCCTATAAAATAATCTATTTCTTCACCACTGGAAGAGATGAAAAGTAAAATTATATGCTTATGCAATATACAGAGATACAGGCAAACATGCACAGGTGTGTTTCTCACACACTAACTTCCCAAGACATTTAATATATTGTGTAAAGATACACACTAACTATACATAAAAGGAGCATAACACTGCAAAGCAAATAAGTTAAAGGTTAAGAAATGCTGGAATTCAGGATACTACTGTAGAAAGAAGACAATTTTAAAAATTGCCCAGTCTAAAAAAAAAAGAAATCTATATTTCAGATATTCATCCCAATTTGGAACAAAAAATATGAAATAAACGAAAACAACAACAACA
>VZTB01007303.1:748465-794078 GCA_013397245.1 Thryothorus ludovicianus
GAAGGGAAGGGAGAAGAACCACCCCAAACATTGGGCTTCTCTGTAGGCTGAGAATTGTAGTATTTCATCAATTTTTGCCAAAGATTTCATTTGCCAGTAGGAGAGCACAAAAGGAATAGCCAAAGGCCTACAGAAACAGGTGCTCTAGTGTGTAGGAGATGTTTTTGTCATCATCCATCCTGTCTCCTCAGCCTGGGTCTGCTCCAGCCTCTGCTTCACCACCATGCACACAATTAAGTCTGTCCAGCTGCTCTTTCCCATGCCCCAAAACCTTTACATTCCTTGCTTCCTGTCTTGCACCTTAGTGGGAGGCACTGGGAACACAAGAGAGATACTTTCTGCTTTCCAGGCTGTGCCTGGGACACGACGACCAGAGGAAGAAATCTCAGGGAAAGCCCTGCTCAGCCCCTCCCTGTCGCCCTGATTTTTCAGGCTTTTCTTAATGCAGTTTCTAACTGGTTGTTTTTACTGTAACTAGCTTCTTTCTCACACTTGGAAGTGTCTTTATCAATAGTCCGTTTGATAAGATGAAGTTGTTTTTCATACTTTTCCTGTGAGGAAACAACTGATGGACAATTGTCTTTACCAATGGGATAAAAGAGGTGTCAGCCTTCTTCTCCAATCCCTAGTCTTTCTAAACATGCTATAAATATTAGAGTCAAATGTTTAATAAATACTTGTTCTCAACTTTCTCAAAAGAAAGTGTCCGTATGTCCTGGCGTCTCGCACAGCGACACCTCCCTGCTTAAGCTGGGCTGTGCTCAGGGCAGGCAGAATATTTGGGATAAGAACGACCAAACTTTAGGCAAAATGTACATAGATGTAGCAGATTCAATGTTTCTTTTTTATGGCTTCATCAAATTTGACCAACTTTTCATGGGAACAGGAAAAGGCATATTCTGAGCCCTTATGTAATTTTAAGACACAAAGGCCAAATGCAATGGTGCTAGAATTCATCAGGAGAGTTTTTTCCTTATTCTCTTATTGATAGAAATTCCCAGACTACTTAATTTGATTATTTGCCCAGCTAATGCAACATGGCATGAGAATTTCAGCCCAAATATTTAGGTTCAGCTATGTGTGTGGAAGATGAACTTATATGGGAAACTTCTAAGTGAAAATTGCACTTAGCAACTCTTCCTAGGAAAGCCTGAAAAACGTCCCCCACTACTGCCTGATGGAAAGAGAACAAGGAAGATCTTAAGAGAATTTGTGATGAACTGTATAATAATTGGGAAAGACAATAATAATACCTGATAATACCCAACAATAACTGCAATGCTTTAAGATTGTAGGAGGGGTCCTAGACTCTGCATGAAGCAGACACCTGGCCAGGCTCTTGTATGAGTGCTCCTGAGTGACTCCTTGTGCTGCTTCCGTCAGTCTTCAGCCGAGACCCAGTGCACTGCTGTTTCCTCCTCCCCATCCAGGGGCTCAGCAGTTGTCCTCATCCAGCAGCATGACCCACCCTCAGCATATCCCACACAGTCCCTACCTCTCCACACCACCCACCAAACCCATATCCCCTCTCTCAACAGCAGGAGAGTTGCTGTAAGTTAGAAGGCAAAATAGCTGAGAGTGAAAAAGATTTTCTTCTCTCAGTCACAGCATCTCAGAGCAGCAGAGAGTCAGATCTCCTCTCGCTGAAACTGCAAAACTTGTGGAACATCTAGAGAATGCTGTGGATATAAAGAGATTAAATCTTGCCCTTTGAACATGACCAAGCTATCTGCCTCTATATGTGGTGCACCTTAGCAAAAAAAAAATATAGAAGAAATATTTAATTTTTCAGTCTAGGGGAACTCAATCACAGTGCTCTCTGACTTTGTGTCTCAGGTGTTCTAGCAACCCCAATGAGGTGCCCATAGGAGCGGGATGTTTTTGACTGTAAAAATAACCCCGGGACACACCATCAAGGTCTTTAGGAAAGAGTTTGTTTTGGAAATCCAGCTGATGAACTTTACTCTAGAGACACCCACTGAAGTCAGTGGGACAATATCTGAATTGCTGCAACAAGGTGATGACATCTTGCCCCACGAGTTGTAGACTTATGGTGGCGATGGGATTGGCATCCAAGCTACATAATATAAAAGAGAGGATTGAGAAAAGAGGGGTCATTATGCTTCCCAGGTACAACAAGCAAACTCATCCTCTGGCAGCAGTGGGGTGAGAGAAGCATGGCAGGAAAAGAGCAGGGACTGGTCATCTCAGGGACCAGTGATCTCAGAGGAGCCACCTTGGTGGAGATCCCCACCTGAGCAACACAACTGGAAAAGACAAGAAGAGCTGGAGCAGAAATAACAGATGAAAAGTGCAGGATTTGACTACTGGTTTCTGCAGGAAGGGGGAAGAGGATGACTGTGGTTATGGTTTGATAGTCCTGTAACAGCCTGCTGCTTTCTCAAATAACACGGAGTGAGCTCCGTCAAGCAGGAGCCACCAAGCACCTGCTTCCCCTGTGCCTGCATCGGGAGGCTTGGCCAAACATAAACACGCAGGTGAAGAGGTTGAGATGATGAAAGACAATAGACCATTACCAGGGACTTAATGGTGTTGTAAAGGAGATAAATGTCTTTGAAGTAACACCCTTAAAACATGTGACCTTCAGGCTGACCTTTCCTTTCAGATTATGGTATGCAGATTGTTTTATTCTGGCTAGTGCAAACAAAGCAAGCAGAGCTAGCATCTCAGCCCTGTGATGGGAAAGTACTTGGACATCATATCCATTTAGACAGCCTGTTGTTTACTTTAGCTTGCCAAAAGTAAAACTCTGCCACAATTACTGCCTCTCAAGACACATATCTCACACTCCAAATAAAGTAAGTGTATTATTTTGACCAGAATTTCATTAATAAGACTGAATCCTGAAGACAGAGAGCCAAACCCAAACCATCCCTCCAGTGATTACAGGCTTTCTCTATTCTAGAAAAGCAATGTTATGGTTGTATGTCACTAGAGCAGGACTGTCTGAAGGACTGAGGTGAACCTGAAGGGGTCACCACTGGAAAGAGCAGAGATGCTGGAAGCACAGTGTGTGAGGCTCTGATTGAGACTGTGAGAAAATAAGCAGAACTTACCCATTCCTCTTTTTCCAGCTGGAATTATGCCAGCATGAATGAGCAGTTTTTTCTATGTATAATCACAGCACTGATTTATGTGATTAAGATTGTGAGCTCTTCTAGTTACCAGCAGCTTTTCTACTCTGTGTTTGCATGGTGCTTGGTATAACAATACTTCAAGCCACAGCTGGTGCCAAACACATAATAAATAAGGGTAAGAAGAAAGCTACAAATGTTATTTGAAAGGTTGCATCCGCTCAGTCTTTGCTCCTCTACACGCTCTGAGAAAAAACAGAAAACTGGAGTTTTTCTGAATCCAGACACAGGGACCAATTTCGGGTCTGCAGAGGGGAAGATGGGCACTGCTGAGCGAGAAAAGGAGAATAAATACTGGCAAGAGAGGTCCCTCACCCCTGTCAGCACCCTTGTTAAACAATTGAGCCAACTTTAAAGAACAAGGTCTGAAGATCCAAACCAGCCTAGAGATGTCTGCTAGGGCAGATGGGACACTGAATGTGCAAGGAATTACAGCAGCTTGGAGAAACTGGGCTGATCTGTGCTTCTCCATGCACAGCTGGAGGGGTAGCACTGGGAATGGTGCCAGGGCAGGGGGTGGAAAGGGGGCAGTGGTGGGCTGGGCACACCTTCAGCAACCACAAAACAGATCCACGGGACATCTTGTAGGCCTTAGAACTGTTGCAGAGGAGAATGGGTCTCGCAAACGTGGGGAGCAAAGCCTGATCTGCTGCTATGCCTCTTTCCCTAGCTGTTCCCAGCTGTCCTACATGCTGCTCCTGGCCACTCTGACCCCACTCCTGGAGCTATGTGAGGAAGCATGAGCTCCTGCACCTATTTGCAGCCACATGAATGCAAAACTCGAGAACGCGCCCTGTGACCCGAGCCAGGGAGCTTCCTGGAATAATGCTCTGCATTGCTGGCCCACCTTCTGTGCTGGGGACGTGTTGCAGCCCGCTTTGTCCAGCTGGCCTGGGGGCAGGCAGGGCCCTGGGGCAGGGCAGCCCTGCAAGGCAGGCTGGGGGTGTCACTGGGATTTTGAATGGTTTAATTTGGCCCTGATTTTTTGGTGACACAACAGGCTACAGAAGAGCCTCAGCACCAGGGCAATTCTGGTTACCCCTTTCAGAAAAGCGCTTGTGTTTTCAGCTGTGGGAAGCAAAGGAAAGGTGATGGGTAGGACCAACACCTGGGTCCAGCCTTAAAATCTTTTGAAGGGAGTAGGAAAGGAACTCTAATTACAAATGGACTTTGATGTTAAATGGTCAAAGTAGAGAAAATCTACCAGGTTTCTAAGAAACAAATAAAGGTGCTATATGGATTTGCATGTCCCAAGAACTTGACCCATAATAATTATATGCTTGGTGTGTTTTTTTCTAAGCTAGATTTTGCCTTCTCATGCCTTGTCATTTAAATGTCTCTCAGCTGCAAATGGTCAGAGCTTAGGAGAGGGCATGGAAGATGGCACTTTGTCTGCCTACCCATATTTATGCTGTCCACTAAACTGTTGCTTTGGGATATTGAGTTAGATGGATCTTTGCCTAATGAACTTGGCTGCTCTTGAGTGCTTATAAAATACATCCTATGTTTGCATGTCATGGATTTCAAATGGGTTTGGGTGGGATTTTGGTTTGCTTTGTGCTTTAATTAGCTGCAAACTCCAGTAAGCAACAAAGCCAGTGGTATTTGCACATAATGCAAAATCCACCCTCAGACAGAGCTTGCTGCTGCTTTTAACCTTCCCTGTTGCCAGAAAACCTGCTCTGTTTGTGCCATAGCTGGAATCAGAGGCATGGTGAGGGTGGGGGTGGGTGAGGGGCAGACAGGCATCCCTCAAAGAGGGCACCTGGGCTGGGGGATTTGCTCCTCTAGAACCAAAACAGAACTCAACACTGGCATATTTTTGACTCAGTGCCACAAACATTTGCACTCCACAGAGCTTTCTTAATTTGGCTAGATGGTATTTATCCACTCCTTGGGAGAGATGGCTGAGACTCCAGGCAGTTTGATTTATGCCAGTTGTTCAATTTGTGACAAATGCTGTCAACAGTTGTTCATTTTAATTACTGTTCTTGGGCCCAGATGTCTCAAAGATGAGCTCAGCACCACATAAATATAATAAATACAGATAATATTAGCAACTCAGCTTCCTTCCTAGGGGAGGAGTGTGGAACACCCTACTGCCCTTTCTCCTCAACACATCTCTCCCCTCCTGTCTGTCTTCAGCATGGCCCTGGAAGCAGCAGTAGAAGGGGAAGGTGGATTACCTTTCCTTCCTGTTTGCTGGTGGGCTGCCCATGCCCACTGCTCCCACACTAAAATCACACCTTGATTTGTTCACCAGATAGGTACATACCACTTTGCCCAGACCACAGCACAGCAAGCCCTCTGGCCTCCACAGCAGAGCTGTTCCTGCTCCTCCAGGCTTTTGGCAAAAATAGAAGAAACAGTGGAAACAGCAGAGTTCTTTGTCCATCTCTGTTCTCTCCAGTATTACTAGAGACCATTGTACCAAAAGGGAAACTAAAATCCTAAAAACATTTCAGCAGCACCACTTTCTCAAGGCCTTTGCTCCCCCACTGAATATACAAGTCACTATATGGAGAGTTTTTCCACAAGAAGTTCAATGCCTTCCTCATCCCAGCTGGAGCTGGGCTCAGAGAAGTGGCCTTAAGGTGATTATTAGTCCCTCTGTCACCTGTGCTGGATACCCCATCACTCCTGCAGCCTGTTCAACACTTTTTGGAAAAGGTCAGGAGGGTAGGGACTTTGGTAAAGCTCAGGAGGGATAAATACAACTCTATATCCTACCCCAGCTGTGGAAAGGCTCGTTCTCCTCTGCTTCCTTCAGGGCAGTGGATGTTGTTCACTAAAATTTGTTTAAAAATGTATCCAAACCCACAATTGGGATTCCAGTGCCTATACATAATTAATAAGCAATATGGACAATTAAATGCTTTTATTCTAGCTATCAGCCCAGAGTAGGAATCCTTTCAGGAGCTTTAAGCCATGTAGGCAACATTAGAACCTAAACAAATTATGAGCCAAGTTGTTAACCTTGTGAAATCTCTCATATGTTAATTTTGTTCCTTGGCACTTTGTTAGTTTTTTACCCCTGACTCACACAAAAGAATTTTCCAGTGTAATTGTAGAAAGCACTTCAGAGAGCTCCGGCCGTTGGCTCTTGCCTCCTGTCTCCACTTGCACAAGGAGACAAATACTGTCCTCTGCCTGGCAGGGGTGGGGTTTTAATGCTTGTCCTCCAGTGGGCTCAGGGTCAGTGCCAGGGAAGTGAAGTCCACGATCATCTGAAGAAATACGGGTGTGCTGGGAGCCCAAGCCCGTACCAACCCCGGGTGCTTTTTGGCAGGATTGGTGATGTTTCCCACTGTGGGTGTCTGGGGCTGTGGCTCAGAGAGGACATGCTCCTGCCCATGGGTGACAGCCACCCCAGAGCCCTCCCTGAGGCCTCCAACATCATGTGCCATGGCAGGCACATTCAGAGGATGAAACCTGGAATGTGACACCCTGGGGTCTGGGGCCAGCTGGAGGTGGGAGGACAGAGCCAGGAGCGCGTTACAACGCTTGTAATCACACTGGACACATACGGTTATATTTAAGTGCTGGATGTCTGCTAGCTGAGGAGGCCGAGGCAAGACTGGACTTGATTAGACATAATGACAAAAATGGACCAACTGTTGCTGAGAAAGCCTCTGCAGCAAAGCATTAGCTCTTTGTTATTGAGATATTACTGTCTGAGGCTTCACTGCTTTCAACTCCCCATCGTTATCTTTACAGACTTCCACTGCACTTTAAATAGGTTCCCAAGTTCAGCTCTTTGCCCTCGGCCATAAATTTAACACACTAAATATTTTCATCTGCTGTAGAACACACCACACTGTGGAACTTGTTACTTCATGGCAAATAAATACAGCTTGAAAACAGGACATGCTTTTGAAAACTTTTTTTTTTTTAAAGTATAACCCTTCTCACCCTAAAGATGTTAAAAATCAACATTTTTGTTTTCCAGTGTCTGAATTAATGTATACCTTTTATATCTTTTATTATAAAATCAGTACTGACTGTACTTCTTTGTATCTAAACATAATGGATAAAAAACCAGCAAGTTTAAATCTATATTTAATTATTTATTTATTTAAGATACAAAAAATATATCTAAAATACAATAAATGTATTTATTTTTCAGGCTTCATTTAATATAATGGTTTTGTATATGAGTATATTTATCTGCCTGTGTTCACTCCCGACAAATACATCAACATATCTTCTGTTGCTATTAAATGCGCTCTTATATTATCTCAGATATGATGGGGTTATTTCTATTTGTTCAAATGTACCAGCAGAAAAGTGGATTTCTATGCAAAATTTTATAGAGAACTAAATAACTCTCAGTTATACAAATCATTAAAACATATAATTTAGTTCTTTGATCAAATTAGTGGAGATTTTACTTAAGTAAGAGTGGCCCTAAGAGCCTTGCCATTACTGACAACTACAGTAGCTTTTAATCTTTGTGCATTATATAAAGACCTGCTGAAGACTCTGTACCTGCACAGCTGAGCTTCCTTAGATTTATGGAGGCAGAGGTAAAAAAGGCAAGAAGCAACATGCCTGTACCTAATGGCTAGGGAACTTCACTGAGGGATTTTACATGAAACAGTAGCTGGATAAAAAACAGTGATAGACATAGAATCACGGAATAATTTAGCTTTGAAGATACCTCTGGAGGTCATCTAGTCCATCCCCCACTCAGAGCAGGGTAAACTTCAAAGTGAAATACAACCTCAAGTTAGATCAGGTAGTACAGGGTCATAACCAGCTGAGGTATGAGTATCCCCATGAACTGGGCTGCTCCTGGGTGTAGACACCAGAGCAGCCCTGCCCAGATAACTACCCCATAAATTCATGTTTTTTGCTCAGTTTCCTCCCAGCCCTGTGATTCCTGGCTGTGCAATGCTGCAGTTTCTACACAGACCTACAGGCCAGAGAGAGATGAGGGCACTCGCCTGAAATGTGGGAATGTGGTTTAAAATCCCCTCAGGCAGAGGAAGCCTCAAACCCTCCCTTGAATGGTGGTCCATCTGCTGTGGCCAGAAAAGCTGCCGACCACAGGCTTTCTTGTATTATTGATTCAAGTCCTGTGTCTGTTGCTAAAAGCATTCGGATGCTGCTTCATCCCCTTCCAGCAGCTGTACTCACTCAGGGGAGAGCCCAAATCCCAGCCCCATCTCTGGCCCTGTGTGGGGGCTCTTCCAGACCAGTGCTGCTTCTCCCCACGGGCAGCTTTGCTGCTGCATCTCTGCAGCTGAGGGGCCTGATCTGGTGCAAGCAAGGCAAAAGGCACCCACTCAGAGGGGGCTGCTCCCCTCCCTTTATTTCTGAGGCAAAAAGATGTCCCCCTGGTTTTAATCACTGGGGAATATAACTCAGCCAGCAGAGGGGTGCTTTGGGATGAAAGGGTTTTTTATCTTCTGTCTTTGGGGATGGACTCCCTTGCTCGTGGTACCCAGTGCTGAGAGTGCTACTGTTTAAGCAGCAGAGGCAGCAGGGTCCTATTGTGGCCCTGGGGCAGTTCTGTGGGGAGATCAGTGGTATGGGCATCTTACAAACCCTCTATTGCCACCTGCTAGAGCAGGTCCTACTCTGGGGGTAGAGACCAGGCAGCCCCTTTCATCCCTGCTCCAGATGCAGAGCAGTGACAGATCCTCAGCCCAGTGGACACATGCAGCAGCAGGACTTCAATCAGAGATGATGCCAAAGTGAGTTTAATCCTCTCAGCCATACTCTTGATATATCTTGCAATGGCAGTCTTAAAATGCCCGTTTATACCTTTCCCATGTTACCCAGGATTTCAGGGTCACACTTTTTGTACAATACTGTTTAGAAACTGCTTATGCATTTTGAAAAAGTTAGAGAACAATCATTAGAAAAAGGCTCACTAAGCAACTTATAGAATGGGTATAAAGCAAAATAATTAAAATGCATAACTTTGAACATAGAATGACAGAATCATGGAATCATAGTAGGGAAAGACCTTAAGATTATCTAGTCCAGCAGTTCATAATTAAACCATGTTTCAGATGCCATATTCACATGTTTTTTGAACACTTCTGAGGTGGGAATGGTGACTGCGTCACTTCCATGGGCAGTCTGTTCCAATGCTCTACAACCCTTTCTTAATATCCAATCTAAACCTCCTCTGGTGCAACAGGTGGCATTTCCTCTAACCCTGTCACTTTTTACCTGGGTGTCATGGGTTGCAATGTAAAATGTAATCAAGGGTGTGTTATTCTATTACCATCCGTTGGAACTGGGATAGGGGGTAGTGATGTGATCTTCTGTTGATAAGCCAGCTGATAAGAAACCATCAAGAGCAGTTTCCTTATCTCCTCCATGGCCCATCCTCCCTCCAGGGACAGGTCTTCTGCTAATGGGCCATTAAGTCCACTGATAAACTTCCATCATCCCATTGGGAAATGCTCCAGCCAGGGGGGGACAACCGAGCCCCTCTACTGGGATAAAAACTTGAGACNCTTTATTGCATGTATTTTGTTTCCTTTTTGTTTTATTTTCCCTTTTTCTAATAAATTGTATTTCTGACTTGGGGTGTCTCACTGGTTTTGCTTCTGAAACCAGAACACTGGGAGAAGAGGCCGACCCCCACCTTGCTACAACCTTATTTCAGACAGTTGTAGAGAGTGATAAGGTCTCCCCTGAGTCTCCTTTTTTTCCTAGGCTAAACGACCCCATCTCCCTCAGCCAATCCTCATGAGACTTGTGCTTCAGACCCTTCACCAGCTCCATTGTCCTTCTCTGGACATGCTCCAGCACCTCAATGTCCTTCCTGAACTGAGGGGCCCAGAACTGGACACAGCACACCAGGGCCATCATATAATCTTGTGCCTTGCCCAGATCCCTGATGGTAGCAGTGGTGTTTTCTGGACTGACCTTCCCATTAGAGACCTCCCACAGCAGCCAAGGTTGGAGCACCAACACAAATCTTTCTTCCCTCCAACATTTTTCCCACATTTTCCATAAGGAGTAGTGGGACCACAACTGTCCCCATAATGATTTATACATGCCCAGTTAAATATGGATATTCCAACCTTCTGTAGCTACAATCTACATTCTTTACCTCAGTCTGCGCCCCTACTGCTGCAAGATGCTGAAGTCAGGTCTTAGCTTGGGCAGCTCAACACCACTCCCTAACTTTCCTTTGTCCTTTGTGGCATGTGAGTACTCAAACACAGAGCTCTGCTAAGGATCATCTGGGGCTAGATCCAAGTCCTCCTTCTATGCAGTTAGCTGCTTTGGTTATCAGCACCACAGAGATGGTAGAGTAGACCAAGACTCCAGGCAGGGAGAGACAAAGTAGGAGATTTTCACATCTGCCCCCAAGTTCAGCAAGCACAGCTGAACATGCAGTATGCTCTCTCTGAAGAAAGGGTCCCACAAAGAAAATGTTATGGAGGTGTTTTACAGGGATTAAGTCCTATTATAAAGGTATACGGCCTATTATCTATTATAATTAGGTATGTTATATATAAATATGCATTCTATTAATATATGTCTGTATGCATATAAACTATTGCTGTTAAATAGCTAATATTATGTAGATATTGCATATATTATTCTGGCGGTGACAAGAACTGAGACAGGTGTTTCTGAACCTAACATATATTCTGCTCATCAGAGCTGCTCTGGCTGTGATCCTGGTGTTGGGAGTTGATCTGCAGGGTTCACTCAGAAGAAAAAGCAGAGCCTTTCCAGAAACAAGCAAACCCCTGGAGCACAGAACAGTGCCCTT
Source organism: Thryothorus ludovicianus (assembly GCA_013397245.1). Lineage (NCBI taxonomy): Eukaryota > Metazoa > Chordata > Aves > Passeriformes > Certhiidae > Thryothorus > Thryothorus ludovicianus. The sequence goes on from VZTB01007303.1 coordinate 759,368, forward strand.
CAGTTCTGTGGTATTGTAACCTAAAGGATGAGAATGTTGTGCCTGGCTGAAGGGTAATTTTGCAGTAGGATATTTCAGAAGGCACTTTTGTTGACCAGAGATAAGGATATGCTCCTTGCCTCCTTGGGCATGATGGAAGTCCCAGCTTTTTTTTTTTTTACATCCTCTTGAGTGGAGATTGTATTTCCCATAGGGAAGAAATCAGTGATTCAGAATGAGGAGTGTTCTGTGTATAGCATGTCTCATTTATTCTTTATCTTCAAACAGTTAAGGGACTAAATGGCATGTAGGCAGTCCCCATTTGGGAGTTGAGGCCAATGAGGCAGTGATCAGCATAGGAGTGCTCAGCTCCAAGGTCTGCATTGGACCAGGAGAGAGGATGGCAGAGAGCAAACAACCCCAGAGCCCTCATCCTACAGAGAAACCCCTCAAGATCCATTCAAAGCACAATGGTCACACACGCACAAAAATAGTGTGCACAATAGCACCATCTGGTGACTTTGGCCATCAGATTGTATTTCCATGGCACCATATTACCCAGGGGACAATTTCCTCTCCAGTGCCTGGGCTGCTGCTCTCCATGTTCTTTTCAGAAAATCAGTGTTTTCAGTTCTTCTGCAGGATAAAAAACATTAGACATGTCAGAGTCTTTCAAAAACACTCCTGCCAATCTCCCATATTGTTGCTGGTGTGACCCTGAATTTTAACATTCATATGTTTCAGTAAAATTTTGTTTACTTTCCTCTTTTTTGTGTGTTTGTTAGGTATATGGCACATATAGCACTACCTACCAGATGCTAGGGGAGCTCTTACAGGCCAGCTATGAAGTGAAGCATTTTTCTGGCTTTCTTGATAGTTTGTTTCCTGTTCCTTGGAAGCAATGTGTCACTGCACTAACACACATTTCTTCAGGTCAACAATCCCAACCTGATCATGATCCAGTGCTTCTTCCACTGCCACTAACGCAATATTCCAAAGAAAATTCCCCACTCAAGAGTAAGGTTTGTGGTAAGCCAACCACGTTGTCACCCTTTTTGGCTGGCACATATAAAAGCCTTGAAGTAAGCAATAAGAAGACAGAAACACAAGCCAGCATCAGCACAAAGCCTAAGTGCCCAAAGCATGTCCTATTTCGTCTACCTCACCTTTTTTTTTATTCCTTTTTGCATGAGAAAACAAGCAGTGACAGAAAATTCTTTTTCATACTCCAGAGAGAATTCTGAGGGTCGGTTGATTTGAGGCAGCATTGAAATAAAACATAAACATGTGAGCCCAGAAAACCTCCTTTGCTCCATTCATCCAAAGGAGAAGGAATTCTATGTATGGATTCCTCTTCTCAACCAGCTGAGAGTGATGCTTGCTCATGGCTCTCTCCATGACACGTGCCTCTCCTTGCCTGCCTGCCAGTGCCTGCACATCACACTACAGTCACGCTGGTGACAAAGGTGTCCCATATACCCCTTCCACTGTGCTCTCCAACACCTCCTGACTTTTTGTCCTAAGACATCCAGCACATGGAATTCCTGTCAAGATCCACCTTTCCAGAGTAGTTCAAGGGCAGGTCAACTCCAGACTTACACAGCCTCATGAGCTTTGGATGGCTCTCTTTGTGTGGTTGGTCTGTGCTGTGTCCATCAGAAATTAATGGACACCTGCACTGTGATATATTCACTCTGTACTACAAACACATCTAACAAGGATGCCTAATATTACAATTAAATATATTACTGACTGCTTGTTAGGTTATTTTGAAACATTCTGTTTTGATAGAACAAGGAGCAATGATTTTAAACTAAAAGAAGGTTGATTTAGATTACATGTAAGGAAGAAGATTTTTTTTACAGTGAGGGTGGTTAAACACTTAGAGGTGAGATCTACTCGACAGGCAGAAGATCACCTATCTCTGGAAACCTTCAAGGTCAGATTGGACAGTGGCTCTGAGAAACCTGATCTAGTTGAAGATGTCCCTGCTCATTGTTGAGAGGTTGGACAAGATGATCTTACAGGTACCTTCCACCTCAAATTATTCTATGATTATCAGACACAATTGAAACGGTACTTACCTTTCCTTTGTAGATGAACAAACCACATTTTGAGATCAGTCTTATCTGCTGTTTTGGTTATGCACTTGCTTAGAGTTTGATACCCAGAGAAAAAATAGTTGCAAGAAACCATCCAGAAGTACCAAGATACAGAATTTCCCATCTAATTACATATGTTGAATGTGGTCAAAGATCTGAGGCATTCTTCATGACCAGTTTGCTGTCCCTGTGGTTTTGGAAGGCCTAACTCTCTGCACATCCAGTGCAGATCAGTGCCACCAATTCAGGGACACTCTGGCTTCTCGCAGAGAGAAATACTCAGATGGAAATCTGTGGCATCTTCCCCCAGCTGTCATTTTGTCCTATGCTGAACTACCCCTGAACAACCAGGTTGCATCTGTTCTAGCAAAACAAACACAGCCAAGGCAAAGCTACAGCACTGACACACGGTGGTCCAGACATTGTCAGCCTAGGGCTGGCTGGGCCCCTCACCCTGCCCCAGGCCTGGCAGCTTTTCCCTCCTCTGCCTGTACTATGAACAAGGGTAGAATGTGAAAATTGTATTTTTAAATTACAGTGATTTTCATTTTGTGAACTTTAATTCTGAAGCACTAAGATCTCCACTGGATTTCTTATGGGTGAGTCCCAAAATGCCTCCTAGTTGTGTATTTTATTAAACAATTTGTCATGATTAGTGCTTCTGTAAGTTAAGATGTGAGATGAAGTGTGCATCCTTTCTGGCTAGAGTAGAAGCACGCCTCTACTGGAGAAATAATCACTTGGGTGTCTGTTTTTCTCAACTTCTTTATCTTGTATAATTGTTTAAAATTAGATCAGCAATTTTTTAACCTCATTCTTCTCCCCATGTTGACATCATGTCCCATGCACCTTACCAGCACCCTCTTCTGTGCTGAGGGCTGCTGAAAAGGCCAATAAGGAAAACCTGGCTGTGAAATATTACCTTAAATATAATTTGGTTCCCTGTATTTCCTAAGTGTGTGCTTAGTTTCAAAACTTGAGGAAAAGCCAGGGAAAAAAAGCCTGAGAAGGTACTCTTAGGGAAGGTGGTCAACAGATAGATTGAAGGTGATATCTCCCAAACCTTGCTGGTTCAGGGGCCTGCAAGGGCTCATACCACAGCTTTTCAAGAGAGGAAAGAGAAGTAATATCAACCCCTTTTGCTGAAACAGCTTCACTTGGCAAGGAATTATGAAAGATCATTTGGACCACAGGGAGAAAGCAAACAAGAGCGCTCTTAGCCTCAATCATCTGCCCAAAGAGGAACTTTGAGGGTCTCATTTTTGCTCTAATATCTATTGTTAGAGCTCCTGAAATGACTATTTGAGATACAACAATTAACTGGGTATCAGAGCACGACTGTGACCCTCCCCTGGCCAAACTCCCGCAGAGCACGGCAGGTGCAGACAGCACTGGCTCAAGCCCCTGGGCCACATGGCTGGAACAACACCCAGCCTAGGAAGAATGCCAAGCTCTTGTAGGCAGCCAGAGGGAGGCGAGGTGCTCTTCAACAGGCCAGTGCAGAGTTTTAGGTGCCTCAGGGCTTGTCTGATGCCAGAAAGAAGAGTCATGGTCTTGGATATAGGCCAAGAGGTCCTTACATATCATTAACAACTCTCTGAGGTCCTCAGTACCAGGATCTTAATTCCCAGGCAGTGGCTTAGGGAGGCAGCACGGCTCTCCCAGCACAACCAGCACCACACAGGCCACAGGCATGTGAGAAGCTCTGTGGAGCCACAGCAGCACTGCTGTGCTCTCCCCAACCTCTGCCTGACCCTGGTTTCTCAAGCCAAGCCCAGTCCCTTTGCCCCAGGCTCCACATTGCTTCCAAGTGCTGTTGGAAAAAGACCGCAGCAGTGACACCTCTGAAGGAAGCCCTAAGCAAGGCCCTCGGCCTCATGCCTCACCTGTTCCCATGCCTGGGAGACCTCTGAGAGCTGACTGCCCATCCCACTTTTACTGTCTGAATCCACTGTGGTGACCAGGGAGGGACCTTTCACCTCTTCCAGCTTGTGTTGAAGCTCAGGTCCAAGGGCCTCACTAGAAGCAGAGGTCAGTGACCAAGAGGGTGCCTCTGGTAGCAATGGATGGACTCCTTGCCCTAGATGGCCAATCTCATTGTGTGCTTTCATTGCCAAGGTGTGGGTGCTATGGGAATCAAGACACAATGTGTTCCTTCTAGGGCCACCCCAATGTTAGCGTTGAGTTGGGAACACATTGGCATAAGGATGTTAATTCACAGCATGATTCCAACAAGAGCTAAATATTCTATTAGATCTTTTGGGTCGATATGACACTTTAAGGGTGTTTTTCTGCAGAAGAGTAGGTCTAAAAAATTAATGGAGTTTAAATGTGTTTTGTCTGCTATATTTCGGTCCATCCATTTTGGTAGGGAATTTCAGCAGTGACAAGTGACAAGTGACAACAGAGTGGTGACCCCAGGCTATAGCCCACCCCTGTGCCCACAAAGATCTCACTTTGCAAAAAAATGAGAGCAATGTCTGGAAGTTTCCCCAAAAGGCAAAGGAACAAGCCTTAGATTGAAAATTGTTGAAGGCAACATCTTCAAAGCATTTCCCCATCTTGGGAAGCCACACAGGTGCAGCATTTTCCAGTTCCAGCACAGGTCCAGTTCCTTATCCCCAGCACACCAGCCTGCCTTTCCAGCCTCCTTTCTGCCTGATGCCTTCTTTCCTTCACACCAGTCCCTGACTCTTTGCACTCAGGCATCAAACAGAGACTCAACTGCTGAATATGAGTCAATGAAACCTCTGTTCCGGGTCTTCTCACCATCTTGTCATCCCTTTGTTTGTTACCTGCTTCACTTCCCGGTTCTTAAACACAGGGCTTGCAGAGCTGCTGCGGTCCTTACTCAAAATAAATAGGGTTTTTTGAGGTTTTTGCTAAAGCATAACTGGTAGCATGGCTGTAGAGGAAAAGTTGCAGAGGATTCTATACTTGGCATTGTGCTCTCTGATGTGTTTTGTGAGTCTGAGAGAAGGAATATCTAAAAGGGACAGCAGAAACCAGGCATAAGAAATGAAAGGAGATTCCAGAATACAAGCAGAACCATTCTGACATGCTGGAAGAAAATGCTAGAGGTAGATACTAAGGAGAGGATTTTTAGTGCTAGAAATAGACTTTAGTAACTATGAACATGTACAACTGACTCAGTGTGAAACACAATTCTGGAAGCATTCATTCCTTTGACCACTTTCAAGGATTTTAAAATATGAGAATACTCTCCCCCTTTCCCTATGTACACCAAGAATATGGCTCAACTCTCAAATCCTATCTTGTCTTTACAATTTAAACAAATGGGTAAACACAAGTTTGTTCCACAATGGGAAGCAGCTTTTTTGGATCCAGGACTGATGTGAGTAAAGTGCTCCAATCTAACTGCACCTTCTCCTTACCATGGAGGTCTTACAGGGCTGATGTTCCCAGCACAACCAGTCCAGACAGAGCCCAAGTAGAACCTAATAGAAAGAGCTGCTGTCAGGATGTCCTTGGTGGGGTTCTCAGCGTACTTGAATGTAAAATTCAAGTCTGACTCCTCAGGAGCCAAAGCAGGCAGATAGACAGTCCTTAAAGGTAAGCAACAAGGCCTGTTCTTCCTGGGGACTGGGGCAGTGAGGACATGCCGTGGATATTGGGATTGGTGGCCCACAGCAGTTGGGCTTTGAGGGCAGTCTGACCTGTGTGTGGCCTGGACCAGAGCAAGGAATTGCCTCCTGCTGTTCAGGGTTTATTTTGGGGGGTAGAGTTGATGGGTCTGTTCCTGCTGGTACTTCATGGCCACATTTTTTTGCACATGCCAAGCATCCTGCAAAGCTCTGCTCTCTTTTTTGTTGTTTGGGCTTTTTTCTANCTCTCTCCCCCTCTCTCCTGTTCCGTTTTTCCTTCTTTTTGTGTATCTAATTATTTGTCTTTCAAAATAAGCTGAAAACTGAATCATAGAAACGATGGAAGAGAAAGTCCAAAGAAAATATCAGGGTAAAAATTAAGACCTGGTTGAGAGAAAAACCATGAATAAGTAAAGGATTTTATACCTGAATTACATCTGAGATTCATGCTTGAGTTACTTCTGTCCCAGGGGTGAGGAAAGTGTGGTTTCCCCAGTGAGAAGGTAGCAGCAGGGCAACTGGGAGTGGTTCCCCAGCAGCTGGGGTTACAGCAGGGGCAGAGTCACCTCTCCTGACACTGGGTGTCCTGGGGCCCAGCCTGTCCCCCCCAGCAGCACCTCAGGGAGAGCAGTGAGGGTGAGAGGTACCTTTCTCAGAAGCAGAAATACCAGACATCCTCCACCTCAGAAGGGGGGCAAAGGCACAGAGGGGAAAGGCTTGTTCATGAGAAGATAGAAACAGGTCAGTTTTCTCCATGTTTCTGCTCCTGCAGGATTATTTAGTGAAAAATACTGGTCTACACTAAACATTCAACTTGTCTGTAACTAGAACAATAGAAAAAGCAAATTCTTGTGATTTGCTCGTAAACCAAAGTGAGCTCTTTTACAGTGCACCTTTTTGACAAGTCAGGAAAATGTAGCTTTTATCTAATGAGCACCCCCTGCCCCCCTCACCCCATGCACCATGCATACTTTCTGAATCCCAGACAACTCACAGATATCAGTACAAAGATGAAGGTAAAACAGTCATTACTTGCATGGCTAGGGGGCATCTGATGTAAAGTGCATTCCCTGGGTTTTGGGTTATGGTTTGTAAAGAAGTGCAGAACACTTTCATCTCCCCTTTCAGCCCATCTGTGGCTTCAGTTGACAGGACAAAATGTGGCACAACAGAGCCAGACAATAAACTATTGTAGAGTGGAACAGGAAGCAACAGGTAGTGTTTAGAGGAATTAAATTATTTTTGGATCTGATACTGATAATCAGTTTAGGTGAGGGGTATCCAGTGCAAATTTATACAACATTTTTAAAAGACTGGGAGCACTCAAGAAACAGATAAGTTAAAGTGCAGTATAAATGAACCATTCATGAACTCTGAGACTTCCTTGACTGCATGCAAAGCACATGAGAACAGACCTTGTTGCCTGTCATCCTGGACTTTTTTTAATTAACAGTTGTGAGCCATTCTTGTGCAGTATGTCTGATACTGGTGAGACAGCTTTGTGCCTTTTGCAGAGGAACAGAGAACATATTAGTATGACATTCCTGGAAATATGAAAAATACTGGATATCATTCTATCTTCAAAAATCTGTATTTCATCCAAATAATTTTACATGACATTCATTTATTAAAAACTGAGGCACTGGAAGTCAGTCTAATGTGCAGCTATTTAAAGCAGCTGCTAGAGTAATGTTTATTTAATTAATCTAAGCTTTGTGACATCCTAGATGTCTGTGGAATGGTTCCTATCTGAAGCAATGCCACTTTTTGAAAGTAGCCACTGTAGATGGGCCAGAGGTCCTGTCACCTGTTCTAGACAAAAAATGCTGGAATCACAGCAGTGTGGGTAAGTAAATTTCTCTGCTCTCATGGTGTGTATTTATATATAGAAAATGCTTGGGTCTGCAGCCCTTGTGTCAGGTCTGCTTGGCAGGACCCCTCCCCTGCAAGGCTGTGCTGGGCACTGTCACTGGCCAGGCAGCTGGAGGGGAAGCAGCACTGATGCTTCCTTTGCAGGAAGGCAGGGGATAAGAAAGAAAGCAGGCTCCTCCTGGTTATCTGGTAAAAGCAATAAAGGGCTTTCTACAGCTGTCAGGATGACCCAGGGAAATCTACCAGGCAGCATCAACTCGACCTGTTTTCTGTCCCAAAGCCACAGAGTTGACACGTCAAAACCTTGCTGTCAGTTCCTGCCTCAGCCCAGATCTCTGTGGGGGCTGATCCTGCAAGGTGCTGAGCACCTCTGAGTAGAAGCCTGGAAACCCTTTTGTCCTGACAGGGAAACACATGAGAAAGTATTATTTGCAGTCAATGGGGCCCAAACTGGACTGTTGTTCCCATTGTTCCTGTTTTCACTGTCATTCTGCAGTGTTTGCACTTAGTACAGGTCTATTTTCTATGGGGTGTGTCCATCTGAGGTGCCCTGTCACCTGCTCAATGCAAAGCATTCACCTGGAACTACATAAACACACTCAAGTGAAGAGCAGCTCCAGCATCTATTCCACCAAGCTCCAAACAGCTATTGCTAGTAAGGGGAATATTTGTTTGTGTGTGCTGTTCTCATCTGGCCTGGCCCTAAGCTATCATCAGTACATGTATGTGGAGGAACTTCATCAGAATTGAGCTTGTGCTGTTGGGGATCCTGAGAAATGAGGGGAAATCCAGGACAGATGTAAAAAAACAGTGGAGTTTATCTTAAAGAATGCAGAAAAAATATCAGATGTTTTCTGAGGATCTGTTGTACCGTGTCTGGAGACGTCCAAGGGCAAAACAAGAAGCTGAAATTCTCCTTCAAGTGAAAATATTAACTCAACTTTTAATTTTCATTTAACATGGAGCTGCTACCAACATCTTCATTTTATATCATGTAAGCACATATGCCACCACAGAGCTATTAATTTCCATGCACAGAAATTTTTGAAAGCACAGCACCAGCTGCTTAAATATGTCTATAATTATTCACGCATTAACACCTACTGAATTAGAAGCATTAGCACCTACTGAATCATCTTGTATGCGTTTAAATAAATTAAGGCAGGGATTCAGCAGCACTGGCCTGGGAGGCTGTAGTTGCTGGGGCTACAGATGTGGTGCTGCTTGACCTGCAGAGCAGGTGAAAGGTGTTGCAAATGCCTCTTTGAAAGAGCCTGTCCTCTACTTGGCAGCAGTGCAACCCACCAGGCAATAGTGGTTGGCACTGAAATATACTTCCTCTGATTCTTTGTTTTTGTTTCAATTGAGGAAGATTCTTATAACCCTCCCCTTTTCTTTTTATTTCATTCCTGCACTCTTCTTACTAGGCCCCATTAGGAAACTCACATTTCTCCATCCATCTCAGAGCTTATTTTATGTGGAAATACTTCAAAACTCACACAGCTCTTGTTCAGCCCCATACAATTGAAAGAAGTTCAAAGTTGGGCAGGGCACCAAGTCAGCAGACATTAATAACATTACTTGCAACCATTCAAAACCTGTCATTTGTTAAGTCTGTCCCTCTCATTCCAACAGGCATAAATCATGTGTATAAATGAGCTCCTACCCACAAAGGAGAGCTGATTTTAACATCTAAGCCTGCGCTGTCACCATCAGGATTTTTTTCTTTCCACTATTTAATTCTTGAGTCCAAGACCAGAAGGGAGGTGACTCAGTGCAAATACACCTCAGGAATGTTTTGGGAAAAGAAGTTAAGCAACTTCTGCATGAAAACTTCAGCTCTTCCACTGAGATCCCACATAGATATCCAGGATAGCAGAAGCATCCTTGACATCCCACTGCCAGCACCTGCATCAATCAGGTGGGGAGAGGGGCTGCCCAAGGGGAGGGCAGTGGGTGTCCCTGCTGCCTGAGCAATGATGGCTCTGGAGGGACCACCCTCTTGCACAACCTATTTCGCTCTTGCCCCCTGCTCTTCAAGCACTGAAAAGTCTGTGTCCAGTGGTGTCCTTCTGCAAAAGACTTGTCAAATCTGAAGAGAAAGTAAATCTTGACACCACCATCCCAATTACCATGGGGATGGGGGCTGGTGGTTATAGAACATCCCACTCATCAGGCAGGCACTCATCCCTGCCCTCACCCTTCTCCTGCAGGCACCAACATGCTGCTACCTATGAGATAACATCCCAGGCACTGGGGACTGGCCTCAAAATCTGAAACACAAGAAATTTCATTTAAAACATAGGAGAAAAACATTTTTATGTGGAGGGCGGTCAAGTACTGGTACAGTCTGATCAGGGAGGTGGTGAAGTCTCCATTCTTAGAGATATTTAAAGTCTGGCAGGGCAAAAGCCTTATCAACCTGCTGAAGCTGATGGTGTTGGAGCAGAGGTTGGACCAGACAATATCCAGAAGTGCCTGTCAGCTTCAGATATTTTTCCGTACTGTGACTCCGTGACTTTGCCTCCCAGCTACCCTCAGGCACTATTTCTACTGTGTGCCTCCCAACTCTGATACATCTTTAATCCAAACCATCTTGCTGTGGTCAGAAAACATCCTCTGCTGTACTAAGGGAACAGCCTTGAGATCACATTTGCCCTGGGCAGGAGTGCCTGCTACCCTGCAGCTCATGGGAAGAGAAGAGGCATCCTTCCCTTTTCATTTCTGTGTATTCCTTACTCGTGTCTGGTGCCCACAGCTAGGGCTGGGAGACCAGGCTCTGGAGGGACATGGTGCCCAGGACTGTGCACAGCTGCAACCCTGCAGCACTGTCATCTTCCCCCACACAGTGTCTGAGCAGCACATGTGGCTGTAGATGATCATGGCAAGTGCTGTCCCAACCACAGGTTTCCTGCCATGAGAAGTCAGAGTGACTGGGAAATGTAGCTTTCTGGGACAAGCCATTACAAAGAAGCTCTTTAGAACCTACTCAAGCTTTTTGTGCTCAAGTAGGCCTGAATCACTCCAGCTGGCATTTTTTATCATATTTTCACTCATCCTAAACTTGGGCATTTGAATTTTATTTAATCTGCAAAAACACCTAAGGATGATTTTTGCTTCAACAGGAGTTGTGGAATCTTGATCTCTACAGATATTCTTTTTTATATCTCTGGAGCTAGGCAAGATGACTCCTCAGGCCTCTAGGTTATGAGCAAACTAAGAAAGTGCTAAAGCCAATCCTATATCTCACATTAAAGTCCAGGGACTGTATGACCACTGTGACCTCCAGCATCCTTCTCAGAGTCACAATGCATCCTCTAGAATCCTCACATCAATCTGTTTCTGCTGACAAGTTTCAAACCAATTAGAAGTTTAATTCAGTCACAAGTTGCTTGGGCTCCTTCCTTCTAGTCAATAGTCTCATGTGGAGTACAGCAATCAGGCTATCAAAAGCCTCAGCAAAGCCTTTGCTAATTTAAAATGCTGCACCTGTGTGGCTTCCCAAGATGGGGAAATGCTTTGAAGATGTTGCCTTCAACAATTTTCAATCTAAGGCTTGTTCCTTTGCCTTTTGGGGAAACTTCCAGACATTGCTCTCATTTTTTTGCAAAGCCTTCAGCTCATATTTTATACCCTCTTTTAATTCCTTCTCTCACATCTCCAGCTGCTTCAAGTCTTAATTCCAACTGCAAAGTCTGTGGGTCTTGTTTTAGACCTTGGCTGTGATTTTTTTTTCTTTCCCTAATTCCAGACAACTAATTTTGATATCTCCACCATTTGATTCTTCTCAGATCAATGACACCATCAACTCACAACCCTTTTGCCATGGTTTATTTTCTGCCTGGCTCCTGGTTGTGCTTCCTGACCCAGGCATCCCAGAGAGTTCTGCTCATTTCAATTAAGAAAAGTAGATGGCAGAACAGGGATTTCACTGACGTGATCCCACTTGATTACAAAAATTAAAAAGAGAAAACATGTTCTACAATCACGTTTGGACTCAAAATAGCAAGATATAATTTCTTTGCTATTTCTATCTCCCATTCTCCAGGCAATACTCTAATCCAGGGTCACATTACAAACACTTCTTTCTGGCTGTCTTTAGCTGAACACTGCCATTTTTGCCTACTTTTCTGCTGACCTGGCTTTATTTTTCTTGTCATGGTTCTACAACAAATAACAGTCAGTCACTGGCTACCTGCCCCAGTGAAACCTCTCTGCCCACAAAGCTTCCCTCCCACCAGCCCTGCCTGCTGCCGAGTGTTTCATTGATGGATTTTTTTGTTTTGCTTGTCATATATTTTCAATGAGCTTCCTCATTTCTTAGAAGTAATGTATGGGATGATTCGTGTTGGTTTGTGTTGTGAGGAAGCCTAGGAAATGTTCATGGGTGAGCAGCACTGCTTTCCACCCACTGCCTCCCACCAAGGTGGGACCCCAAATCCATCTCCTACTGCCTCCCACCAAGGTGGGACCCCAAATCCATGTCCCACACCTGTGCCCCTCACTACCTGTAAAATGCAGGAACACATTCCTGCCATCCTCACCACTCACCTCCTGACTACGTACTACACTTTTTGCTTTAGCTTCTGAACTCAACTCATCTTGCTCCTGATAGAGAGATAGAGATAGAGATAGAGAGATAGAGAGATGGATAGAGAGACACCGAGAGAGAGAGAGAGAGAGAGATAGAGAGAGATGGATAGAGAGACACAGAGAGAGAGAGAGACAGAGAGATAGATAGATAGATAGATAGATAGATAGATAGATAGATAGATAGATAGATAGATAGATAGATAGATAGATAGATAGATACCTGCAAAGGCCAAGGCAGCAGCACCAACTTTGGACTCTGTCAAGGCAGCAGCTTTTCCTGGAGGCAAAGGACACCTGCCCAACAGCATCTGTAGGAGGCTGTATCACAGCTTGCAGCATCCATTACCCCTAGCTTTAATTATGCTGCTTAGAATTGCTTTGGGGTCAGTAAAGGACCAGTCTGGGACACTCTACTTTCCAGAAAGCCAAGTTTTAAGTTTTCAAAAAAATATATATATACCCAGAGCCAGATGCAAGTAGTTTTTACAAAATCTGCATTTTTGCTTTACTCTATACCCTGTTCCTACTATTCCAAAAGATTAAAATTTGATTGCTACTGTCCTGGAAAACCAGAAATTGACTGCAGACCAGTTAAAACATAGTTGTTTTTTTTTTTCTGAGCCATCATCAAAATAGCATTGAATTTTGCATAGTTGCAAGGGTACCAGAAAAAGAGTATCAGATGCTTAAACATCCCCCCTTCCACACTCACTGGCACACACACCCAGAGCAGAGACCAGGAGGAACACTAAAAAGCTCTGTAGAAGTATTTATTTTGAGAATAGAAGCTGTAGCTCAGCTCCACGCTGACAGTTGCCTGTGCTGGTTCTTTGCAGGGGTCTGTGAAGCGTTGCCTGCAGCAGCCAAACAGGCTGATAAACCCCTGGCAGATCCTGCAGGGTTGGAAGGACTCAGCACAGTGATTCTCGCAGCCAGCCAGCACCACCACTCTGTATTGACATTGGCAGGGCTGCCTGGGTCCGTCAGAGGGAAACTGGTGACATCATGCAGCCTTCATCCTTCCACAGTGACCCACATCAAAGGCAATTTAATCGCTGCCCAGAGGAATGGACTCTCTGTAATACACAATGAATCACGTTTTGAAGTCCTAGGAGGTCATACACAGCTCCTGGCAAATCCAGTGGAGGAAGGTGATGTGGATGGCAACCCTTTACAGCAGATCCCAGAGAGATTGTAACTGATGATGAACTAGCCCCCTCAAAGGCTTAGCCCTGCATACTGTAATGCCTGGACATGGACTTATCAGTAGCTCTTGTAGGGATACAACATATCCCTACAACACATGGTTATCCCATGTGTTAATACAGCTCGAGAAATAAAATCCTATTGTAAATGTTCTTGGTCAGAAATTACTAGGATGGTTAAATCGGTTGAATATCCATGTTGTCAGATTTAGCTGCACACAGCTTGGTACCCCAGCGGTGTTCTAGACTGCTTTCCCAGCCCTGTGAGCCCAGTTCTGATGGGCAGAAAGCGTGGTCCTTTAGCCGTGCCTCCCACCAGCAATCAGCTCCCTTTGCTCTTTTGTTTCAGCACAGCTTCTGCACCAAGGGCATGATGCAGAACTATTACTTGCTTAGCCCTACCCCTGCTCTTGAAGAACTGTGTAGTGTCTAATTGTATCTCAAGGCTAACTTGAAGCAATGCACTCACATTTAAATAGTGCTTTTTGTGGACCACTGTTACACGTACCTATTTTTACTTACACTGTTACAAACAGATGCACACGCATGTGGCTATAAAAAAAAAAGTGTTCTTCATTTCTGGATATCAAAAAAAGGTTAAAAAAAATTGTGAGACTCTCTTGCATGCCTAGGTCTGCAAAACCTATTATTAATTAATTTTAAAATTGCAAAGTACAGAGTATGAAGGGGGGATGTAGTTTCCCAAAAGTTGTCTTATTATTCATTGCTAGTTGGCCTGTTCAGAAAACTAGGACTCTATTTCATGTGAAACATGAAGGTCAATAAATTTTATTTCTCTGTAGAATGAAATCAAAATACAATATTCTCCATGGATTCTACCATGAAATAGACAGACTCAGAAGACATCTGGTGGCCCTAAAGGTGACCTAGACTCTCTATTTTAGCTAAGGGGGTTGAATCTCAGTCTCTGATATTCCAGGTTCTCTCCAAGGAAAGGTAAAATTCCTCCTGGATGTGAAAAACTTACTCAATGGCTTCATTTAGGCATTGCTGTGTTTTAGCAAAATGTTCTACAATTATATTTTTGGATGAATCTGTGATTCTATGAAGCATTTCCCAATAAAAGCTTTGTTCAGCTGGATAACAAATGCTTTGTTCTGGTTAGTCCTACAGATGAACTCATTGGAGTCACACCTTGTCTGTCCACGGGTACCAGCTCCTCCTCCGCTTTAGTACATCTCGAAGGAAAGATCATAAACACAGAGGAGACACATTGGGAGTTTCTGGATATCTGAAATCAATTGAACACGTGTGGGAAACTCTTAGGATACTAAGTGGATCTGCCTGCTGGTGCAGCTACCCCTCTCAAGTCCAACCTATGCAAGACCAAGACTTGCTGGTCATGTACAGCCACGATGGGCCTCTGACCCCAGCAGCTGAAGGCACTCTGGGTTCTCAGCATCTGACACCACGTGCAGATACTTCAATACACTGAGAACAGTAAAGAGCAGGACATTTGTGAACAGCTGCCTGGGAGACAGAGGTGAGTGGAGACATTTGCCTTTTTTTATGAGCATATTGCAGCTGCTAGCAGGTCTTTGTTCACAGTTGACAAAACAGCAGAGGAAAACAAAGGAGGAGAGGAAGCCTGTGTCTGCATCTGCAAGGGATTGGGAATCCAGAGATTATTCTTTGCAGCTGCAAGCTTCATCATGGGCAACTTCAGCAGAAAGAGTTTTCCTACTTGCCAAAAAGATCACCTCAAAGTGTTTAGTTGTCCCAAGCTGTGCTGAGCAAAGTAGAAATATCATAATTTCTTTGATCAACAGTTCAAAGTGGGACTCGAAATGCTGAGGCTGATTGTAAATTAATTTTCAGCTGAATCTAAAAAAGCTAAGGGCAGAGCTTGTTCAGAACTGGTAGTTATCATGTGATGGTAACTCTCCCAACCAGGTTCCAAAGAGAAAAGTGAGGATCTTCTCTAAAAACCTGGCAAGTCACAGACATTCTGAGTCAAGTGAGAGACCTGCTATTTGCATAAACCTTTTTCAAAGCCCTTGTAGGAGAGAAGAGTTTTTTCTGGTCTGTATACAGTCAAATCAGAGCATGGAACTGCTCAGCAGACTCACTCAGACTCCTCTGGCCATCTCAAAGGCAAAGTTGATGGTTTGAGAGGAGCTAGGGACAGATTTCCCACTGACATCACTTTCCCAGCTATGGCAGGAAACCACGACGTCTTTATTGTTCAGGTGTTTAACGCAGTCAGAGCAGTCAGTAATAAAAAATAATGACTCTGTGTATGTAACACAGACCAAAATCCAGTGATATGCAATTCTGTGCAGTCCTCAGGCTTCCTCCATATGCTGCTGTCAGTTGTGTTCCTCTGGTGTTCAACTCTGTAATTTTTCCTATGGTAATTGCCTGTGTCTTTTCCTGAAGATGGTGAGATCTCTCCCATGTTCTGCAAGGTTCACTCTGTAAGGACCTCCACAGAAAGGGAATATTGGAAACCAATATCCAGGATTGTGCTGCTCCAAGTGCTCCAAATCACACCTACCTGCTGCCTCGATTGAAACACCATCTCAGAATTCACATTTTCTACTACTGCTGCTAGTGGGAATCCTCCCACCCTTTCTTCTTTTCTGTGTGATTTAGTCAGCTTTTTTAGAAACGCAGGTTTGCAGGAAGCTGAACTCCTGAGGCATGCTTGCACTCCTGCTCAGACCTAGTCCTAAGGTGTACAGGCAGTACTACCCACACTGCAAGCCTGGGTCTAGTACACAGCACATCTGTCACTAAACCCCCGGGCCATGCCCTGGACAATGATCCCCACTGTGCCAGGAAGCCTTCTGCAGTACTGGAAAGCAGCCTCAGCTCCCTTTTGGAGATACACTGGGTAGGATGTATGTTCATGTTTTGACACAGTAAGTAGGATTTAATTGCTTCAGTGTTGGACTTTTGGGCTATTTGAGATGCCCCAGCTGGTGTCAGGTGGCCCCAAGCAGCTGGAGAGTGGAGTTTCCCATAAACCCTCTACCCACCAACCACCAGAGGACGTCCTGGTGAGGCAGGTCCTCTCAAATGTCACAACATCTACAGCTGGGAAACTGCACTGGCTGGTTGGTGCCTTCACTAGGAAACTCCCAAGGAGAGGTTAGAACACAAGTGTAAATGCTTAAAAAGAGACTCATAGTTTATGGCTGAGCTAATTATTTTCTAAAATGGTTTGGAAGTGATTTTGTTGTCTGACTTAATTTGTAAACAGCAGTGCATCAGCTTACGTATGTGAATGTGTACTTTGTTCTCTGCCAATGAGTGTGTGTGTGCCAGTTCCAGCACACCAATAACACTCAAAAAGCACCTAAAGCAGGTAGAGGTAATGTAAGTCTGGCTTGACTCTAGATGTAGATCTTAATTCCTTCAAAGTCAGGAGGTGTTGGGATCTGAGGTTTTGCAGCAGACAGAGCCCTGCAAACCTCAGGTTCACTTGCTCCTTCCTTCTGTCTCCCACTGTGGGATGACAGAGGAAAGCAGGCAAAGCTGATTGCCACGTGGGCATAACCCAAGGGGAAAATTCCTCCTAGCCTCTGCAGGGGAGTTCATGTCTACGCTGGTGCAAAAGACCTATTTACCTCAATCTTTGCTTGTCCACCTCCAAGTGTAATTAATTGACATAAAATTATCCAGGCATTTTTCAAATCCTGACCCATTGTTTGAATCAGTGACCTCCTGCAGTACCAAATTCCACAGGTTGACTACATACTGTGTGAAGTAATATTTCTATCCATTTACTAGCCATTAATGTCTGACCGTTGGGAAATCTGAAATATGTATGGTCATGTGAAGAATCTTGAACCATTCATAGTTGTGTGTTGTGCAAAACACATTTGTTCATTTAACCAAGTCTCGTGTTCATTTGGCCCCAACTTGAGCACTAGGAAAGACAAATTAGCCTAGAAAGCAGGAGAAATAGCAAGAAGCAAGATGCCAGCTGTTAGATGAGCAAATGGGGAGCTACAGAGATTCCCAGAGCCAAATTGTTATCTTATTTATGCTAGCATAAATCTAAAGTAACTGCACTGAATTACCCTGGATTTATCCTTCTGTTAAAGAGATCAGAAACTGACACTCACTTTGGAAATTTCCTTCCTCTGATTTCCATTCTTCCTAGAAGCACAATGAGACACCATTGTGCCACAGCTTTGTCAAATATTTCTTTACAGAAAGTAGCAAATAACCAATGGTTCTGAGGAAAATCAAAATCCCTTGCAAAACTTTCAATAATCAAAAGAAATCTCATAGTTTTACAAATCCAGAGGTCGCAACACCAAGAGAACTAGACAGAATTAACTTTTAAATTGTCCTTTGTCTCTTTGGTGCCTACAACTATCTGCTTCTGTGAAGTCCAGGTTTGGGTCTGTCCTGGGTTGACTTTATAGAACACATTCAAACCTGCCTGCATCTCTTTCTCTTTCATCTGCAACATCTCCTTTCCTTCTCTCTCTCTGGATTTCCCACTGATCAAACTCTATTCCACAGCTAGGATTGACTGAGACCCTTTCCTGGTTTAGGGCAAATTTGGGAAAAGGAAAAAAAAACCTCTGGATGGAGTCCCTCTAGAAAATGTAGGAGGACCCACAGCTCAACTCGTGCCCTCTTGTTATTTGCTTTATCTTCTCTTCTCATTTTCCCTTAAAATTTTATCACAAGGTTGCTGCAAGAGAGAAGCAAAACACAAATATTGCAAAAGAAATACAGAACAGTCTAAGCAATATAATAGTATGTTATTACAAACCAGCCTGCCCTGAAAAGAAAATTACTACTTCCCTCATTTCTAGTAAAGTCCTCAGCATATTTTTTTCTCACACATACAATTTTATTGCTAGGGTGTTTTATGCAAGATGTGCTCAATTTGCAAAAGTAGTTCTGAAAAGTTTCTTAAATTATTACCTTGCAAAACATTCTAGAGTATTTAATTGAAATGGCATCACTCTGTTTTAAAACATTGTAGTGTTAAATAAACTTGACCTGTGGCACCAAAGCACTCATTTTTCTCCCACTGCGTCATCCCCTTGAAATTCTTATGTATGCGTACAACACCCTGACTTCTCCAGCTGAAAGGCAAATGCAAGCCCCTCCCCTCATCGAAAAATAATGACACTGCCACCTTTCCTCTTGTCACTGAGACTAACAGAGGAAGAGGCTCTAAGAAAGAAGTGGCCTTATCTTAACTACCAATGGAAAATGAGATTGAATGAGACAGGTATTTTAAGCATATGATTGTGCTCTGGGTCCAAATCCCACTTGTGCAGTCACAGAGCTCTGCCTACAGCCCCAGCTGGAAGCCAGCTCTGCCTGCCCGTGTTCTGGGGAGCAGAGGGCAGGAGTGGGGCAGGGGCATCACACCAGGAATGTGGGGTCAGGGCCATGGGCATCACGGGGACAGGGCTCCTGGCAAGACCCAGGGCAACCCAGAACTCACCATTGCCCAGCCAAGGTGTGGATGGTCTCCAGATAACCCTGCCTCTCACAGCGGCTATGGATGTCTCCAGCTGCCTGCCAGGAGCTGTGTATAACCTTTGCAAAGCTCAGGAGGGCACAGCCTCTCATCCTTTCCCTCTCTCCAGACTCTGATGGCCGTCTATCATCCAGCACTGATTTTTTTTTTGCGTCAGAATTAAAGAAGAGGAAGGCACAGCTCGTTGCAGTTACTCAAATTGCATAATTGTGCTGTATGTGTGAGGACAAATAAAACTATTAGCTGCTGGCATCAAGCCAAGAATCCATTCACGACAAACTGATATCTTTCCAGGAATGTAAGATGTTTTACTAAATAAACATTAAAACCAGGAAACTTTCAACTTCTGTCACTAGGTTAAACTTCAATGTGACTCTGTTGGAAGGAGGGATAGCCAAGAGGTGGGCAAAGAAAGTTTGTTACTGATAAAAAACTATTTAGTACCAAGAGGAGCTGCTGTGCTGTGTTTTTACAGTGGCTTGCAAAGCACGATGAATAAAGATCGATGCTTTCCTGGGATCAACATGCTGGATGGGAAGGAAAGAAGGCAGTGGTATGCACAGGCAGAAGGCTTCATCATGCAAGATGATACTCAGAAATCAGCTCACTGGATTTTCTACCTTTTCCTGTGTGGCATCACTGTGCCGTTATTTATGGTTTTCCAGTGAAAGAGACCTGAAAATTGGAAATGCAGACATTTAAGTTCCCAGAGTTCACAGGAGGCCAGGGAAGTGGTCACAGCACCAGTCTCACAGAGTTCAGGAAAATTTGACAATGTTCTCAGGCACATGGAGTTACTCTTGGGGTGTCATGTGCAAGAGTTGGACTTGATGATCCTGATGGT
This sequence comes from Thryothorus ludovicianus, assembly GCA_013397245.1. Taxonomy (NCBI): domain Eukaryota; kingdom Metazoa; phylum Chordata; class Aves; order Passeriformes; family Certhiidae; genus Thryothorus; species Thryothorus ludovicianus. The sequence continues at coordinate 779,047 of VZTB01007303.1, forward strand.
CTCTTCCAACTCTGCATATTCTATAATTCCATGATAGCTGAGACACAGAAGGAATTAATCTCTGGGAATTCATAAGGAAAGGAGCAAGCCTTGTTATATTACTACTTCCAGGTCATGCCATTGAAAGGATTATGGTGTACTAAAGGTGGGATGCAAGATAGATAATAAGGCTAGGGGATGACTTAAATAATGGGCAGCTAAAGACAAAAACACATGACAGGAAATTTTGAAGGCTTTCTAAACTCACGCACAGTCCAAATCATTGCAGAGAAGCAGTTAAAATACAAATGCTGATAGAGCATTGCATAGAGATAAGAGAGCTGAAAATGTATTGTGAGGATTTCCCTTCTGGGAAAGAGGGTGGGATATCCATAAGAATCTGAAATCTTTGGTGGCAGTACTGGGTGCAGCCTCAGTGGTGCACCCAGCCCCAGGCTTCCCACCATGTGTTTCATGCTCTGCACAGTTCTGTCTGCAGAGAGTCCATGTAGCTTCTCTTACCTTGCAGCCCAGAACCAACCTGTCTGTTTGGCAACTGGTGCCCCAAACACACACAAATTCTTCCATCCAGGTCTACCCCAAAGAAGGGACCTCTTTGGTGAGTTCAGAGCACCCAAAATTTTAGATTGTCAGTCCAGATCTGAAAAAGTTCCTACAGCCTTGAAAAATTTTCTCATGTCTGTTTTTCCTATCCCCTGCAGAAGAAAATCAGTCTAAGACTGAACAAGGTGGATGAGGTCTCAGTTGCAAGCTGTGTATGAAAGGCACACTTCCATCCAGCTTCCAGGGCCAGCATAAAAGTCTGAGGAGAGAACTCAAGATGTAAGAAAGTAGAAGGAGCAAATCTGCCAGGGAGAATGCAGCTTGCCATCTCCAAAGGTAGTGTGCTCCCACCAGGGAAAGGGCAGGAGCTACTGCTTGAAGTTGAGAGGCAGGAGCTTGGGGGGTGTCTGCAAGGGGTAGGAGGGAGAAGACTCAGAGGGAGAGTAGAGCATAGCCCGGATCAGGCCCTGTGGTGGCTGAAATCCAGAGCTACAGGATGTTGACCATTTGGATGTGCTTTGGGCTAGAAGCAAGGGTTAACTGAATCTTGCCATTCTGTGCTTGAAATTTTACTTCCTCACTTGCTCTCTGTTGATTTTTGCACAGGATGCTCATCTGCACGGGCATGTACCAATTGGCTTGACTGCAGCTACATCTATGAGGAAGAAAATGGTTTAGAGCCAGATTCTCAGCTGGTGTAAATCAAGCACATGTGGACTCAGGCCAACTGAGACCATGCATGAGATCTCCCAGTTTCTCCTCTCAAACTGTTGTATTAAACTAAACATAAGATCCAGTAGCTCCCTATCTAAACCTTGTTTTTGCACACTGATGTTTTATCCAACTTCATGTGCCAGGGTAAATACAAGGAAGGTGATCACATGAAAATTGTATCCAAATTGCCAATAACTCACTCTCTCAGACACTTGTAAGGAAACTCACTGTTTTAGGAATGCAGAAGTATAATCCATGAGATCCTGCATAGATATCAGGCCTGAAAGGAATTTATAACTACACCCCAGTGTACAGGATCTAAGAGTAAGCCCTGCAGGTACAAGAGTGTCTGGGCAGCCCTGCTCAGGAGCCCAGCCCTGCCCTGAAGCTCAGTGGTGAAGAGATGCTGCTGCCCACAGGGCACTGCTGACATGAGACCACCTGATGCTGAAATGAGAAAGCAAAGATCCAGCAGTTCTCCCTTTCTGGGACTTCTGCAGGATCCCACCATGTCACTCTCCATGTCACTGAGCCACCTGAAGGCTGCTGTCACTTGTTTGGTAATATTTGCAAAGCTTGGTGGGCTCTGTGAAGTGTAGGTAGGAGGTGCTTTGCCGCTGCCTTTTCCACTAGCACACTAGTGTGAAAGGGTCCATTATACAGCTTATTTCAGAAATACAAAAGAATCCCTCAGCACCATGGGCCCTCCACTGGTCAGGCAAGCCTATCAGAAAAGTGCTTTCATAAGCAGACAAAAGCTTCAAGTAGCCTTTGCAGCACTGTGGGTCTTGTATATCTGGAAATCCAAGAGGATCCATGAGTGTTCCAGCACACCATGCCCTCTGACAGATCATGGGCACTCCCATCATCTTCAGTGCCTAGAAGGGCACCCCATACCCCAGCCCATTCCTCTGAGACTGGTTACATTGGTTTTTATGCCATTTTGAGAACTCAGATGTGCTGTATGAAAAACAGCAGCTCTATATAAGGCATAAAGCCAGCATCAAGCCCTTTGGCTCAGATTCCTTTTAAACTGTATTTCAGTGAGGAAGAGGTTGTAGATAATAAAGATGTTGAGTTTTTTCCCCTCCAACAGCTTGCAAATAGTACAGAAGCATTCACTGGCCTGGACTTCCTGACTCCATAGAGATCATTCCTGTGTACAGCCCATCCAATAAATTGATGAACAATGATTGTGGCATTCAAAGGTGGCCAGTGACTTGCTGGTCTGCAGCACTCAGGGGAGACTCTTTGGTTTCCACATCTGGCCAACCTCTAATGTGACCTTTCAAAATCAGGGGAACTTTCCATGAAATACACAGGCAGCCAAATACTTAGGTCTGCAGAGTCACTGTGGGACATTACTTGCTCATCACAAATACAAAACTCAGGAGAGACGGAGCTGTCCAAAATTTGGATAGCATGTCCACTCTTCACGTTAATGCACTTTCTGTTATTATTAAACAGAAGTGTTATATTTCTCCAAGAGCTTAGTCAGAGTCTGAGTTTGATAGGAATAGATATCCAGCTCCATCATCCCAAGTATTGATGAGGATTTTCCTGCAGCATGTATGTGTCCCAATTACAGATAGTCCTCTACCCTATAAAAGCAGCTCTTCTCCTGTCACAACAATGCTGAGTACTATTACTCCATAAAGGTCATAGAAATCAAAGTTTATGTTTCCTTCCTGGGTCAATAACAACATGTGCACCACAATTCCCCACTGGCACAGGCAGCGTGACCCTCCACCACCACCCACAGTGGGCCACAGCGAGACCTGCCACCAGCTGCTGTGTGGCAGCCTTTGGACAGCTTCCAGCTGCCACTTTATTCCCAGGGACACTTCACTGCCATGTGAGCACACACCCCACTTTCCAGCTAAGATTGCTTTTCTCAATTTTGAAAAGGTGCTGTTTGCAGAGCTCTGACCTGCTTTGTTGCTCTGGCACGAATCATCATCTTCTCATGGAGCAGCTGCTGCCACATAGAAGTGACATCCCTGCTTCCTTCAGCTTCCCTCCATCCTAAATGGGCAGCAGAGATATCCTCTATAAGGTCCAGGAACTGAGAAGGGCAGGAAGTGGAGATGGCAATGAGCTTTCTGAACGCCCTCTTCTGACGTGAGAGCCTCTCACTGTGACTAGACACATTGGAAGGCCATGATCCCCTCCATCAGCTACCTCAGGGTCCCCATGAATGCCTCAGGGGTGCTTATGAGCCAAATCCCAGAGCAGAGTGTTCACTACACTTAATTACAGCTGCTGTGGCTTTTATTCTCACTTGACATTTATGAGCAGCTCCATCCCTCACACACCTCAGAGTATCATCACTGCTTTGATTTTGGTTTGAGGCTGTGCTGTTGAGGTGCTGCTGCTCGTGATATGTCCCCTTCCAGCACAAATAAGAGGAATAAGAACCCTGCAATTTGTTTTCTATCTCCTCTTTTCTTTATTTTTAATTTTTATATTGTTAATGAAACTAACATTTTGAAATACAACGTGGTTTTATTCCCACGGAACTCAAACTTTTCCATGTTTGTGCACAAAGGGGACAGGAACATGCATGGAATATGTAGAAAATTGCAGTGTATAAAGGCAGAAAATGTGCTGCAATTTCCACCACCCTCCATGCAGGACAACGTCTGGTTTTTTTTTCACTGTTTTCAGTCCTTACTGCAACACGAAAAGCCTCTTAGAAATAGTCAGTATAATTACAATATTTTCTTCATCGGGATACTTCACAGGCTGTCTGCAAAAGGGAAATGCGGAGCTCCTCCAGAAACTCCACCATGGGAGCTACCTATGCCTGCCCTCAGGTCACATAAATATTCCTCTGCTTCCCACAGCCTTCCAGGAGAAACCTCTTTGAATTTGTGGAAACGAGGGGTGGGTTGCACCATGCCAGCTATGTCACTTTGGTGAATTAGGAGCCATCAGCAGGCTGGGGAAGAGCCAGTGCAGCAGAGCATGGTGTCTGGGTTTCCTGCTCAGCCATGCCAGGGAGGTGTGCTTGGCAGAGGAAGGCACAGTCCCTGCTCTTGGTGTCACTGTCACATCCCAGGGAGCCCCATGGTGCGCCAGGAGCCAGCACATCCACCTGCACCTGGTTCCTGCAGTGCTGAACCTGCCAGGTCTCAGCATCCCAACTGCCCCAGCCACTCCTGCTGGGGAGGGGAACAGTTGCTGAATTTGAAAAAAAAACAAACCCAAAAAACAAAATGCTGGGGTGAGAAGGATTGCTGCAGAACTAAGCCTGTAATGGAATCAAAATGTTCACTTTTTTAATGAAGAATTTAAGCCTTTAGGATGTTGTGTTTTCCTATTTTGCTTGGTGCACAGTATTGAAAAAATGGAGAAGGCAGAGATGAAAAAACATAGAAAGTGATATTTTACCTCCATCCTCAAAGAACCTCCTTTAATATCAACAGTGAAGATTTTTAAGTGATATTTTTTCCACATAAAAATCTCTTTTATTCTTCTTAGGAATACGTCTATTCCAGTGAGGGGGCAGAGTCTTGCATCATAAAAACTGTAGCCATTTTTTATGTTAAAAATAAGAAAGAAAAAAAAAAAAAAAAGCCACTAGGGAAAGGATCTTTTTTGCATACCAGTCAGCCTCCACTTTTGCTGTTGGGATTTTGCCAGACTAGTCTTTGAGGGGGTGGCATGGTGGGAATTGAACTAGCTGAATTGCAAGGGTACAGTGCACCTGAAGATAATGAAATCTGTGTAGCTATGACAGTGATGCTAGGCTTTAAATCCGGGGGTAGGAAGGGGTGACTAACACAGAAAAAGCAGCAAGTGGAAGAGGGAGAGGAAGGAGGAAATAGCAGATGCCATAATCTCCATGAGGCCAGAAAAAGGTCAATATTCAGAGTGGTTATTAGCTGCACAAGGTTTTGAAAATAAAGCTAAGTGCAAGAGGAGTAGAATCTGCAAAAGAAAAAGCTGAGGCAAGGGTGTGAGAGGGGAGCATTGTTAGCCTGATCACAGGAGAGAAATGGTTATTTACTCACCGTCCTTGGCTGGGATGGAGCAGAGCAATGTCGGAGCCTGGCTGGGTGATCAGCAGGCAGGGAACAGCAGCGTTGAAAAGGATGGATCACTCCAGCGCAATGGTTTACACTTGCTTCATTATTTTAAGTAGGCTGAGGCAGGTAATTACTCATGAGTCTGACTAGGAGGTATTTAACAGTTGAACCACAGAAGAAGCTGCATGCACGGCCTACCTCTGCCTGGCAGAAGGAATAAGTTGATGATTAATACAGCTTAAGTCACATCTCACTTCTCCCATTGGCCATTGGCCAAAATGAGCCCATTTTCCTTGAGGAATAGGTCTGTCGTGTACCACTCAGCTCCTGCCTGCTTAGGGATGCTGTGAGATTATGCCTGCACCTCGCCAGACCATGCAGGACCCAGGCAGAGCTGCAGCTGCTCTGTCCAAAGACACCACAGCTCCCATCCAGATGCTCACTGCAGCACCACAGCGAGACTGAGCAAGACAAGGGCTTAGGCTGGTGCTACACCCAAGGGGATGGCCAGGTTCAGGGGATCCCTGGAGACACTGAATGCAGCTCCAGAGTCAGGAGCTAGTGTCTGGAAGAAGTGCCACACCCAGAAGCAGCTAGGTTTTCCCTGGGGACAGGAGAGGGGAGAAGGCATGGTCATCCAGCCCAAGAGCAGACCAGCTGTTTGCATATGCTGCCTTGTCCACATGTACTTGTGGGTGTAGAGCTCTGCAATTGCTTTCTTTTTTTCTGGTTGCACTCTGCTCATTGTGATAACAGGAGGCTTAATTGTGAACAACACTATGAAAGCAGTGAAATAGATGTAAGTATTAGTTGATACCCAATACCAGGAATGACCTATCTTTTATGTCCTCTCACTGTTCTGGTGGAAGCCTACCAGAATGCAGGACACATGTTTTCCAACTCAATAGCAGGTATCCAGCTGGAGAAATGTGTTTCCTTGAATTATAGCCATATGCTATATATCCCACTTCAACATATCATATCATGTTCCATCTGCACAGAATTTGACACTGCATAAAACAATCTGCTTTGAATTCGAATGCATATACTTCCTCACACAAAATCAAACCCTTTAGCTAGGCTATGAGTCTAAATGCCTCAGAGCTTCTGGCAAGACTTGTGCCACAAACACAAAAGACCAGAGCCAAAGCTGTAGGGAGGAGAAGACATTATCTCTGTGCTGTTCCATCTGAAACAAATTCTACCTTCACATCAAGGAATTTGTCCTGGTGGTTGCTGATAGAGAACAGAGCAGAACCCAGAGAAAGAAATATTCACAAATCCACTAGGACTACCAAGGTGAACAAAACAAAATGCCCAGTACATCATCCTGGCTTTCCCTAAGCTGCTCTAAACCTTTCACATCTGTAACAGTGTGGTTAAGGGGAAGCTAGAGAGCAGATGCCTCAGCAATTTCTAACAACATAGCTCTCATAATTAGGGAAAAAATCAGGTTTTGTTGTTTTTCAAGCAAATGTGACTGATTTCCAATTGTTTGCCCCACTTATCATGGCCCCAGGTCAATACCATCTTCCTTGCCATCTTAGGAATTCATCTTAATGTAAAGAGTACCCTTCTTCCTAAGATAAAATGTGAAGTCAAAAATACTTGAGAAGTCCTTAAATGAGGAACACTTCTTCTTTATTTCCTCTTTCTCTCTTAAAACTTTTCAGCCATACCTACAGTAGATGCCTAATGTTTCATGTATCTGCTGCCTGTTTTGTCAGTCATGAATTTGTTTGCAATGTCTCCTAGCAAAACAGCCTTTGGCAGAGATACATCCCAATTTAAATAGGTTTTTAGACTGTACTCTAAAGAATCAAAAAGAAAAAGCAACCGAATGATAAAGAAGAGTCAGTACGACTTCGGCGCTGTAAATGAAAATATTCTGCTTGTAAAGTATTGACAAAAAGGGACACGAGTATGGTTTACAGAATTCCAGCTCTAGATGGTGATAGTAACTTACTTCCCTCTAAAATGACAAGTCAAAAAACATTTGGGAGCTTGGTTCATACTGGATGTGCATCTTCACTAACCAAAGATGAATGTGGGTGTGTTGATTAGCAGGTACGCTGTACTCAGTTCACAGCTGTGCCAAAGGCCTGCAGACACATATCCAAGAACTGATTCCCCTCATGTCCGCAGGGTTTCTGGTTCAAGATGGACCAGATTTTTTATTGCTTTTATTTGTCTGGTCACAGTAATATCCAAAACTCCTCTCTAGAGCTCCACAACTAAACCAATATGAAACAAATGACAAACAGAACAAAAATGTTAGATTAAAACCCTTGAGGACAAAAAACCTAGTTTCTGAAAAGTATTTCAGAGTCAGCTGTAGGACACAGCTGGCTGCAGAACCTCTGCTGGAAAGTGCAAATAGCTGGTTTTAGGTTGATTGAGGTTTGGGAGCTTTTTGATCAGAATTGGCATCAACAGCAAATTGTGCCTGGTGAGTTCACAGAAGCACATTTTTGTCATGCTATGACCCATTGTCTGGTTTATGATGGCAACAAGAAACTCTCACCCAGTGCTGGACCCCATCTGAGAGGAAGTGAACAAAGGGACTCCCTCATTGTGAAGCATTCATCTGGCAGCATTAAACATAATGCCTTATATAAAGTTATTGAGAGACGTTTGTTCCACGCTGCTCAGTACTAATGACATCCCAGAAGGTGTACAGTCCAGTTCAGGTGCCACAACAGCCATCACAATAAACCCCCTTTTTCCCATTTCAAGGTGAAAATTCAGATCTGTATGTCTCAAGGGAGATAATTGTAGATGAGTGCTTAGCAGTTAATAGATCTCCTCAGTCTCAAGCAGTTTATGATGAAAAGATCTCAGGCACTGTGGCACTGCAGAGCTCTCCATAGAACAGCACCTTGGGAGCTCTACTCCCTTCCTTTCTGCTGGCAAGGGACTGAGCAAGTCCCATCCTGCTAGACATATCTGAAAATATTTTTCAGAAGACAAAGAGCTGGCCCTGAGTGAGTCTTACAGAGGTATCTATTGTGCCCAGATATACTGATGTGCCAGGTCATGTTAGTCTGTGGTCAGCAGACTATCAAAAATCCAGAAGATGCCAGAAAAATGATGTGTTAGATCATGATCCCTAAAACTGGGCACAGCACTTTACCTGAGTCCTCATTAGTCTAGATGTCAGAGTATTTCTGACACCTAAAATTCCAGTTGTTATTCTCTGGAATGTCCTGGGCAACTAAATGAATCATTCATTCCCTTGTATTCAGAACACATTTCACTATATAGCCCAGATTCTCTCTTGTATGGGCTTTATTAGTTATTTTTTTTTATATTTTGCTTGATGTTATCCTTTCTTAAATGTAATATTTTGCATAAAGTGCTTAAGTGTATATTGTTGCTATTACGTTTCACTGTACTTATATCAAACTGTCCCTTTAGTGTAGCAAAATCATTTTGGAAACTTCCGTGCTTATGTCACTCTTACCAAGAACATGAGGCTAATTAGATATGATTTGTTCGGGATAAATTCCCACTGGATATTTTTATCACACTATCATTCTGCAGTTGCTATTTTATGAAGCACTTGAATTTTTTGCAGTAATTCTCAAAGTATTGGAGGTATCTGAGACAGATTGTCTGGTCTGTAATTTTTGGTACCTTTTAAATCTTCTCTGTGTTCCTAAATACACTTGTTAATATTTCAGAAATTCCTGTGGTTAGTTCTTTATACCAGAGTAAACATCTCCAGGACTTCCTGCTCTCAGTATATGCCCTTTATTCAAAGGTTCCTTCACTTCTGTGAGCTGCATTTCAATTCTTTTCTAAGGAGTTCTAAGTGTGTTCCACCTCTCATACCAAGTGTCTCCTACTTACAAAGGTGGTATTTCACATTTCAGCCCACTCTGTCATTTGTCCTTTGTTTAACATCCCCATGAAGTGATAACACTTTTCCTCTTTCTCCTAATTTCTTTTTCTGATCCCTTTTGCATTCTTGATATTCAGTCCTTCTCTTTTTCTTATCCTAGTAGTATCTTTGCCTGCTTGCTATATGATGGGTCTTTGTCAACAGATAACCACAAAACTTCTGACTCAGACTCCCTGATTTTCTCCAGTGCTGTCCTCCTTGCCAGTAGGATAGGTTCCTATGAGACCTTTGACTAAGGATTTCTTCCAAACTACCTCTTTTCTTTCTCCTCGTGGCTCCTCCCTTCAGAACTTCCCCTATCAATAGCCCAAAGTAAGGAAATCTGCCATACAGAAGTCATTTGGTCTTGCTCTCTTCCTCCACAGACACATGAGCTCAAATTGCTTTCTAGCAAGTTTCTCTTTATTAATCATATCTATCATATCTTATCTGGCCATGTCTCCCACAACTGCCTTAATGCTTTGAAACAATGAGTTGTCCAAACACATTCCAAAAACTTGAGGAACTTTTTGTGCTGTGCTGTGCTGTGCTGCTGGGTTTTGTTTTGTTGGTTTTTAAAATTTCTGACAGCAGATAACCTGGTTAGATAAAGTCCTTGATTATCACTACCTCATATCCTCAGGACACTCCCAGAAGATGCCTAAAAATGTGACATCAACCTCCTCCTCATTCAACAATCTTTAGTTGGGTTTTACTGTTCCTCTGTTTCTTCTCCAACCACTCAGTCTTTCCCTTCTCTCCGGCTTTCTATACATTCCTAATATACCAGATAATACTCTTCCCCATTTCACTGCCTCTACTTCCTACTCAGATTATACTCTCTCTGCTAATATTGAAGTGCCACAATTTATTTCACTGAGGCTGTGTGACATTGATTAAACTGTAGCCTTTGTTGTGTCCCAAGACTTCCTGTTCTTCCTGTTTATTCTCCATACTCCTACCATTAGAGTGAAAACATCTCAGATGTTTGGCAGGTTGCCCTTCCATTATCCCTTTCGTTCTATGGTCCTCCTGCAATTTCCCACTTCCACCAAAGCAATGAGTTGTCAACCAGACCTCCACTTTTCTTACTCACCTGAGGTCTCTCCTGCCCACTCACTCAAATCCTGCTGTCCTAAGAGCATTTTCACTCATTTTTCTCTAGTAATAAAATTCTCACATTCTGGAAAGCAGTGGGTTTTTCACTGATTTAACGATGCTCCATAGGATGGAGGTTCTCCCTAAGGTCTTCCTAAAAAGTGGTGCAGAAAGTTGTTAGTAGGAAAGCAGTCTTATCAGATAAAGGTCCACAGCTCAATTTCAGATTTCTCAGTTCCAGAGAGGGGGTTGACAGCATTCATAGCTTAAACAAATGCTAGTTTTGTCAAAATGCTAGCATATGGGCAAATATAAAGTCCCACACGCTGCATCAGGCTGATGTTGTGCAAAATTAAGTCCAGGTAAAACCTTGGGAGAACAGTTTCTAATTCCCAGCAGTATAATACACTAAATAGTAATGTATATTAACTAAGACAGTGGTGCTTTTCAAGGCTGCAGTCATCAAGCAATAGGCAGATGATGAGTGTAGCAGGGACAATATGATGATTCTCCTCCCTCACAATTATGAACAGCTGGAATATCCTCAGTTCACAACAGGTCTGACACTGCAAAGAAACAAGAACAAATATTTGGAAATCTAATCGCATAATATAGCTGAATGCTGACAAGAGGACCCTGCTCTAGGGGAATACACTCCTTTAGAGCACATGGCTGCTATGTGAGAGAACAAATTACACACTATTGATATCTGCTGTCCTGCTGCCCAGCCTCTGAATGATTGACAAGGGTGAAATTCAGTCACTCGACTGCCTCAAAGCTTCAGATGTGCTTCTGAAGCAAAAATAAGAGTTTATGAAGGAAGATGTTTCATACAATGTGATCAGCTCAAGTAATATTTCAGGTTAAACACCAAGTTGTTAAAAATCAACATGCTTATTTTATAAATGCAGTAAACAGACCAATCTCCCATCTACATGAAGATAACAAAGAGGAAGACTGGATCTGCTCTTCATGGAGAATTTCCAGATTATTTCCAAACAAAAAAGTATATTCAAAAATACACCCCTCTGACAAACAAATGTAAGAGGGAGTCTGTGGTCCAAAAAGGAGCTTACTTATAAAAGTAGAGGCTTAAGTCCCATGCTGGTTCTTTCATTCATGTACTCAGAATTTGTTCCAATGCATATCTACATTTCAAAGATAAGTCAGTGATTTTCTTGTGCTTGAGCAGCACAGCCAGTGTGATGGATGAATTGTGTAACATCTGCTGATAAGTATCACACCATCAGCCAGACCAGCTTCAGCTGTCTTCTGTCCCTTGTTGTCTATTCCCACTATTTCATAGATTCTGCTCCCTCTTCTGGCCAGCAACATAATAAAAGAAATAATTTCCCCTTTTTAAATGTGATTTTGAGCACGGGGAGTTGAGAAATGGAAAAGAAACTTCATATTACTTTGGCAGGACAAAGAGATCTGAGCTGTGCATCCACTGCATTTCCATATTTGGATTTCTCTTTAACAAAGGCTTGCAGTATTTGTAGTAAAAAAAGCTGAAAAATAATTACAGGTACTTTTTGCTACATTTTTAATTTTATGGGGTATCTCTTGGGAGAGGGTAGGAGAGGGGATGGAAAGTGCAAGGAAAAAAGACCACTGATCAGCTTTGCTGTATCTATTCACTTCTCCCTCTCAGCACGATATTGCTCCTTTTCACATTTGTGCAAAAAAATACCACAGACCTAAAAAAGGAATTGAGCAGAGATCCAATTTTTTGGAATAGCAGACTTGCCAAAATGGGTTCAGATAATGTTATATTAGCTATAGCATGTAGAGCACATGCTCAAAAAGGCTGGTGTTTTCTCTGCTTCAGGAAGCAATATCCAAAAGATGTGCCTCCAAAGCAGATACCACAGTTTCTAACTATTTTTGCCTTTTTTCTGCTTTTCCACTCCTCTTGGAGGTTACCAACCACAGACATTTGGGACAAAGGGCTTTCAAACATTTTTTGGCCATTAAAGACATGACCAAAAATTCAGCTAATGTAGAAGAAGGTACAAACTGCACTACACTGTACACCCAGGACATAAAAATATTGCGTCTTTAGCAAATTCCTGTGATGGAAGTTTTCTGAGGCCTCCCACAGTTGAACTTTGTCTGATGAAGCTCCCCAAAGCCATGTCTGAGGCAGAGCAGAAAGGACAACTCAGTGACAGCACAGCTTGCCACCATGCGTGTGATGAATGGGTTTGCAACAGAAGCGATATTGGTTTTTACATGGAAAGGAAATTGCATTGAAACTCTCAGCGTATGGCTTTAGCCAAAGCATTGTCTGTACACACAATAATTCATTTGCTCAATAGACAGCAAATAAAGAGATGATTCATTCAGCCTTCTCTAGCTGACAATTTTGTCAAATTTCAGATTTTACATCATGTTCATTTCCAGTTGACAATGTCTTACATATTTCGATTACCTTTCCTCAGAGAGTATATTGTTGGACATCATTTGCCCATTCTTTCCCTCGTAAAGAGAGCAGAGTCTTGATCCATAGCAGAGGACTGAACTGGTATGGTCAGAACAGCAAAAGTTCACACCAGTCAGAACTGCGCATGGTGAACCTGGCTTTAAAACCAAAGCCCTTTTTAAGCTATAATTTCTAAATCTACTATCAGTAACAAACTTGAAACACTATTAAGTACTAGAAAGCAATATTCCTCTGGCAATTGTACCAAGTCTAAGGCTGGAGTCCCCTACAGGTCTTTTAGCTGCTGCTATTCAAACGCTTGGGCCCGATTCTGCACTCCTTTGTTCAAGGACCAGTCCAAGGGAGTGAAAGCTGGTCAGAGAAAAACATGTGGGATCAGATCTTGTGATATGGCAAAAAAATTCCACTTTCCATGAAAGGAACCTTGTTTTCAAACACATTCCACAAGGTGAGCAGCTCTTTCAGCCCTTCTGCATATAAGATGAGGCTTTTATTTTTTTCCCTGAGAGTGGGGCTCACAGCCCCCAAGCTGCCTGTACCACCTCTGCAAGCACCACTGAGAGAGGATCCTTCTCTTACTGAAACAGCTACTCATTGAATAGTTCTTCATTATCTAAGAGATAGCCAGGAAATATTTAATAAATATATTACCCATTGCATCAAAATAAATATCATTTATAAAACATTCATTGTCTTTTGCTCATCATCATCATACAGTGTATGTTAATGTCCTCAGTACAGATGAGATTTACAAACGTTTGCCTGATTTTTTCCCCTTAATGCATTCTCCCACTTACAATAATCATTGCATAAAATGCATAAAAACACAATGCAGCTTTATAGCACTGGCATATACCAAAGACGAAACTAAAGATCTTGTGAGAGCACAAAAAATCTTCAGACAGGAGGAGGAATGGCTTTAGGTGCGCCTTCAAGTGGCACTTGATCCAACTCAACTCTGCAGCATTTTAGAATAAGAGCCAATATTTACTTGAGAACTCAGAATTACTTAATCAAATAATAGAACATATAAAAGCAAGCTGACTTTTTGGAAAAAAATGTGTTTAATAATACAATAATAGTTGTAGTATCGTCCAGTAAAGGTGTATTGTAAAAATGTTCTGAATATTAATTTACCTCAGATAACTTTAGAGTTGTAAATACTTGCATTATATTGAGGTAGACAGTAAAAAAAAAATCTTTTCTCCATTATTAGCACAGAATTTAAATCTTGTAATAATATCTTAAGGAAATGATAATGTTAAGTAAGGATGAAATATTTGATTAATGCTTAATTCTGTACAACTCAAATATAAACTTTTAAAAATATTAGAAATTATAACATTTCGAGTGCATATCATGTTTTGTACATTAAAAAAGAAATGCATGTTGTTCATCTCCATTTTGCACTTTTCAGTCTGTTTAAATAAACAAATATTTACAACTTTTATATGAACAACAGTGCATCCAAAGCAAAATGTGCATTTTAAATTAATGCTCCTGGTCGAGTCTTTTTATTAGCATTTTATATTATTATTCTCTTCTCTTTTTTATTTTTTTCACAAGTTTGTAGCTCTGCAATACCAGATAAGCCAACAATTCTAGAAATCGGTGGGGAAAAGCCTGAAACTAAGAACATAATTACATTAAGAAAGGGCTAGGCATAGCTTCGAAGTGTGCTTTTCTCAGGTGAAGCCATAGCTGAGACCAAAGGTGGGAAAGAAACAGAAATCTTACGCAAAACGCCTTTTCCAGCACAACATTTGCATATAATACTGCTGCAAGTTGCGAGGGCTGCGGAGACACAGCTACCCAGAGACCTGGCAATGGCATCCTTGCACTCTTCGTGGGACCCGAAGGAGTTTCCTTTCCAATCCACCCTGGTTGTGCTTTCTGTGACACTTCGCTCTTCACAGTTTTTCTTTGCTGTCTTAAAATAAAACCTAGCTGATAATTACAATCTTAAGAACTCTTGGTTGTTTTGTTGGTTTTTTTTCTCTCCTTTTCTCTTTCTTTTTTTTCCCCCTTGGGGGGGAGAGAGAGGGGAAGGGGGGGGCCGTAGGCTATTTCTGGCTGGTAAGCTTGCAGGAATGTGAAAGAGAGAGGGCAGAAATGAAACAGCCCTCTTCAGAGCAACTTCAGAGAGAGGGATCAGTCTGCTCCCTCTCCCTCCCCCGACTCTTTTTGTACTTGGTAAATTGCCTTCACCTTTGGAGGGAGGAGGATAGATCGCCAGATAAACCCCGGGGGAGGAGAGGGGAGCGGGGAAGGGACCGGGCGGGGGCCTCGCCGCCTGCCCGTCCCGCTCGCCCTTCCC
>VZTB01007303.1:804546-816234 GCA_013397245.1 Thryothorus ludovicianus
CCCTGCTCGCCGTGTGCTCCGCGCGGGAAGTGGACGCGAGATGCCGCGCGTCTTGCTGCCACCTCTCGGGTAGCGCTTCTCATCAACCCACCGGAGCTGTCATCTGTTCAGGTGCCTCACAGGATCTCCAGGTTTGAGTGTGGGCAGATTCGTGCGATGCTAATGATTTTACCTGAGGCTCTCTGTATTCCCGTGGCTATGTGCCCGAAAGTTTGGCATGAAGCAGGGGTCTTTGGTGGCAAGTGAGGGTCTCACCTTGGGATGTGCCAGGGCCCAGCTAGCTGGCAGCCTCGAGACAGGCCCTGACACCCCTTAGAGAAGGAAGGGGAAGCATAGGAAGAGCCAGAGACCATTCTTCTTGTCTCAAAATCTGCAAATCAGCCACCAACAGGGGACTAGCCCAAGTGGAGCTCAGTGCCAGGCTGGGTCCTGGCAAAAGGCAGTGCTGGGCACTACTGGGCAGGCAGCACTGTCAAGATAATCAGGGTAGCCTGAGGTAGGCAGGAAAGATTCCTCAAAGCAGGGCGCACATTTGCTTTGTCCTGGTCCTGCAAAAGACGGCAGTGAAGCAGAAGAACAAGGATACAGATATTCACCACCCCTTTTCATTTGGCTTTTCAGAGGTGCATCCTTCAGAATAAAACTAATGTCAGTTCTCCAGTGGTTTCATCCAAGCACCTCTCTAGGATTCATAGCCATGTACAAAGCATGGTAACATGCTTGCAGTACTCTACCTGTCCTGATCACTACTTGCTTCTCCTTCACCTTCTCATCCTCCTGCCTGAACCAAGGCACTGCTGTGGCAGGCAGCCACAAACCACCCTCGTCTACTTCCCCATGTGCCTTTTTTCTGCCCTGTGCTGACTGCTCCTCCTTTCCTGTCCTGATCTCCCATTGTCCACTTCTTCCTACCTCTCCTATCTGCCTCTGCTCTGCCACTGGTGGATTTCCCTCTCATTTCAGTAAGAGTCATGTGTGTTTAGCTGTGAAAGCCTGGTCCATAGTAAATAAAGGTAATCCAGCATTCATCCCACATTGAATCTGAGGTCTCTGACCATGCTCCTCCATCAGCTGCCTTTCTTCATGCAGTCATATGCTGGACTTGTCTTTTTCTTCCCTGTTTTCAATTTTCTGCCAAGAGAGAGCAGCTCATGCCTGGGCTTTTGACACCACTTCCAGGCAATACAGGATCAGTGAGATGAGGCAGATCCTGACAGGGCATATAGACTTCTAGCCTGGCACATCCCAGTTTGCCTGTAGGGTGCTTAGTCCCACTGTGTTCCCCATATCCTACAGAGAGATGTTTGTGACTATGAGCAGCACAAGAGAAACATTCAAAGCAAGTGACAGGTTCAGGTTCCAAGTGAACCAGGCTGTATCTTTACTAGAAAAAAAAAAAGATAATTTCAAGGCAGGAGCTCACACTCCTGCAGCCCTCCATACGTGGCTTAGAGAGCTCCCTGGTGTGGTTTTGGCCCATGTCAACTAGCACTTTCCCAGTCAATACCCAAGCCTGTTACAAGTCATGGCTTGTGCCAGGATCTATCCCTAGATAGCCACTGGGATGTGCCCATTTGGATGTGGAACACATCATATAGCTGGGATTAGAGAATGGGGCCCATCATTGCCTTGGCTTCTTTTTAGTAGGATAGATGTACTGCGAGGTGCTGGCAGATGAACTGTAAAGAGACAGGGCTACAAAAAAGTATCAGTGACAGTGCAGAAATGAGGCAAGTGTTCTGCAAAACCAATTCCCACTTCATTCTGTCCCGTTTCTTCACCTCCTTTTATTTATTGTGCTTTCACTCCTCCTGTCTATTCTCTGGCTTCACAGACACCCTTGTGACCACTACCCTCCCTTTTCATCAGCTGCTTTCTGCACTGGGAGCATCCCTCCTCCTCCTGTCCCTTTGGCTGCTCTTTTCTGATCCCTCACTTTTGTTGCTTCTGCTCCCGTTTGCCACTCCCATCCTTTCTGCTCTGTACTTAGCATTTTGGCTATTTTTTCTTGCCATGACCCAGTTCCTTCCGGAGCCTTATCATCACTTTTTTGTTTCCTTCTGCTTCTTTTGTGTCCTATTCACTTATTCCATGCTCCTGCCGGCTATCTCCAATCAGCTGCCCAGCTCCAGTTTCTCCTCTGCAAACTTCTGCCCAACCCTAGCTCCCCAGGCTCTTTCTTTTCTCTCCTGCTGTATTTCATTGTCCTGTTTTTCTTTTCTGATATTGTTCCCACTTCCCACATCCCCTCCTTGTGGTCCCAAATGCTGCTGCTGCATGGCTGCCCTTTCCCACTCTCACTCTGCTGGTTTCCAGGGTCCCCCCTGGTGCTCCCAGAGTGTCTGTTCCCTTCCTGCCTTTGTCTCTTGGTCTGTCTCTCCTCTTCCCTCTTTGTTCTTGGCTTTTTCCTCCCTTGGCCTCCTCCTCTCCCAAGGGGAGGTCGTTTCATACTAATGCAAAGCTGCAAGGTCTCAAGAGCAACTTCCATCAGCCTGATTTAATTTCTACCTGCTGCTTTTGCATGTTTTAACACATTCTCTAAAATCGGACTTGGATGGCTGCTTTGCACTGTCACTTCTTTATCAGAGAACTGACTTGATGCCCTCTGCAGCTAACGGGGCTTTTCTTCTGGCTCTTGTGACCTTTCAGGCAGTGTGGAGGCTGAGGCTGGTTAAGGTAGGTGCCCCCCAGTAGCACCCCAAGACTGTTGAGTAGTGGATGAGGGTACACAGGGTAGCAGTAACAGCCATAAATAGGCAGTGTTGCTACCCAGCCTTCCGAAGCTGTAGGTTGCTCAGGGTTGTCCCCGTGCTGTTTTGGGAGGCAATGCCATTGCTCAATGCAGCTAATTGCCAAGACAGCCACTTCAGGGAATGACAGAGTACAGAACTGTGGGGTTATAACAACTATGGTGCCTCATGAAGCAACACAGTCAGGTCACCGAGAGGGACTTGAGTATATTGAGCCATCAGAAGAAGCTTTGGTTTTGATTGTCCCTGAGAAAACTGTGTGGAACTGGACCTGGGTACTGCAGGCAGGAGTGGGCACTTTGTGGGGCAGCATGAGAATGAATCAGCGCCTGTGAGACACTTGGGATCCCTGCCTCAGTGCATGGCAAAGAGTGAAATGATGGCAGCAACAATAAAAAGAGTAAAATAATAGCAGCCACCAGAAAAGAAGAATAGTGTTTTAAAAACTTGTTTCCTTTCCGGTTTTCTCAACAATAAAAGTTGGCCAGATTTCAGTTTATAATTGCATTATACATATTTTGTAACAATTTTTTACATTTCAAATATGTTTCTCAGAACCAAAGCAATTTGGAGACTGCAAAAATGCAGTTTTAAAACTAGTTTTATTAATTTGCTTGCACTAACACATACACTTCACATCGCTCATATTTTTTCTTTCCGTGAATTTGCTGTTCTGTGGAAAAGTATAAATGAATGGAGGCAAATTTGAAAGCCAGGAAGCAGACCAAATCAAATTTGAGTTCTTTCATCTGGAAGTTTAATGGAAATTTCTCTTGCTATAACCATAACATGAGCAGCCATGTTGAGGAAGAATGTCAGAGGTTAAAATTCATCCCTGCAAAGTGGTCAAGCCAAGATGTAAGCATAACTCATTTCACTTCTGGTTTGTGGTCATTTGTAAGACTTACTGTGGTACGTAAGGGATATGAGTACAGAGCTGATCAGTTTGTAGGCATCCCTCCTTAGCATTTTTTTTCTTTTTTTTTGCATCTAGGTTGATGCTTGTTTTAACATGAATGATCTATTGTAGGATTTTTATTTCTGTAAACCAAAATCATTTTTTATTTGAGTGATTAGAAAATGTACCCCCTCATACTTTGGGCTTTTCCCCATTTTTGCACAATAGGCTCCAAAAAGGCCATGGTTACACTACATAACCAGGAGTCAGGGATTCCTACCAGCATAGCAGATAGCACATTTTCCAAAATGCCCATGTTGTCCGTTTGTGCTGGTTTTCAGCAAAATACCAACCTTTGCAAGCCTTGACTTTGAAAATGGTTTTGCTTTTTTTTCAAAGGCCCTGGTTCTGAGGCGTTAAATTCTTATCCTTTTATCCTCAGCATTTTTAGCACCTCTTATTTTTTCTGCAGTGTTCCTGAAAAGGTTGGTTTTCAGTGCTTCACACTGACAGGAATATTTATTTTTCAGTAGCTATATTTTGTCCCAGGAGTTGTCTCCGCTTCCCCAGATGAATCTTCCCTTATGAGTAGTGGGCCAGCTCCTCTCCTTGCCTCCCTCCTGGCTGGGCTGCCCTGCTCTTGGCTGAGAGTGTCTTCTGAGATGGAGCATCAAACTCCTTCTCTGCTGCCCACATTCTGGACTGTCACATTAGCCAAAATTATTTTTTTCCTTAACACAGAAAGCCATCCTTTTTCCCTAAACGTATTTATTTCAGCATGCTCCATCTCCAAGCCATCAACATAAACCTCAAAAATCTAAGCAGATCAAGATTTTTAACTGCCAAAACTCTGGTGTGTGTGAACTAACGGAAGACAAAGGAGCATACCCAAATAAATAAGGTTGCTTTAGGAGAGTCTGAAGTACCTCCTGTGCTGTGCTCCCCCAGAGAAAAGTTCTGTTCCACTCTCCAAGCATCCTGCAAACGATCTGCACCTCTCCCAGCACCCTGCAGCCCGCAGAGCTCTTCCAGACGAGTCCCCTGTGTTCCAGCTCAGTGGAGGCTTGTGCAGCCCCACAGCATCGGGACAGGCTTTCCCATTATTTCCCTCCTGCTCTTGCTTTTGGTGGTTAGTCTTTTCACAAGAAAAGTCAGGAGAAGGAGCAGGGCTGACCCCGTGCATCACGTTGCTTTTTGCAGTGCTTTATTTTGCCACAAACCAGTGGCAACTTTTGCTTCTCTGCAAGCTCTCTGCATTTTTGTCACTGTCTTAGATTAGAACCACATTGTCTCTCACTCACTGCTAAAAACTTAATATATGGACATGAAAAGTGAAGTCGCTCCTGCATTCTTGGTGCATCAAAACACATCCTGACATCAGGGAAACAAATTGCAGCATATAGATCAGGAGAAAGGGAAGAAGTTTGCAACAGTGATTCTGCTTTCATTTGCTTTGGTTTAGAAAATTAATATTATGTAGGAAATTGTTTTTCCTGTTTAGGATAGATTTGATTTTGAAAAATTACTGCTAACTTTGTAAACATTAAAATAGACGCAATAAAGACGTGAAATTTCACACAGGGGATCCACAATGTTTGTATAATTATAAGCATATGGTTACTTTACACGAAGTCTCTGTTATACTTTTATTTACTAGTGCTTGGGGAAAACAGAGGTTCTCAAATTCAGTGTTTATTTACATGTATAGGGAATGTCACAGCCTCCATTAACCTGTCATAATCTGTATTTCTGTCTTGGAACTCCAGCTATATAAACCAAACCCCCACTCACACCATCATTTCTAATTTGTTCAGCTACTCTGCTAAATCAGACAATTTCTGTCATTTCTAAAGAATGTATATCCTGCTGCTGGTGGCAGGATGAGAACTGCTTACCACCTCAGTGCCTGCTTATTTCAGCTCTTGAGGGGGTAAAAGTGAAAGCTGTTGCTTCGATGCAGTTTTCTTTGTTCTGAGGAATTCTGTGGGACTTTAATTTGTTGTTTTCTTTTTAGTCTGACTTTCTGCAAGGCTATGAACCAGCCCTGGAGGATACTCAGCATTTTTTCTTTGATATCCACAATTCCTAATTTTATAGGACGCAAAATGAACTCAGATCCAGCAAGAGTCAGCCCTCAATTTGTGGGCTGAATTACATTATTTTTTGTCTTTAATACTGAGTGGCCATATGTCTAGGGCTGTTCTTTGCTTCAGGAAGTGTGGGAGCTCATATATGCACAGTAACCTCACATTTTTGAAAAAAGGTGAAATAATTTGCAGAAAGTTTTTTGCACTTTTTCCTACTATGTAAGAATACTTACAGTTTGGATAAGCTAGAATTAACTGTGCATTGGGGTTTTTTTAGGGGTGAATATCTCAGCTCGGACTTCCGTCTCTGGCTTCACTCAGGGTGGTCCTATTAAATGATATTAAATATTAATGGATATTAAATGATATTAAATTATATTAAATGATGGTGCTGTTATGAATGATCACAACCACATATTCTGACTGGAAAGGGACAGGAACATAGAGCAAATTCCTTTCAAAAGAAGATGAAGGAGTCTGTACAAAGTGTTGCATCACTGGAGTCTGGCCTAATGACACAAAGAGATTTATTTGCATCCTTTTATTTTACACTTCCTTTCTCACCCGTGTCTTTTTCCTTCGTTTTCCTTTTGTCACTTCTGTACTACATGGCCACTTGGAGCATGGCAGCTGGATTTTCTCACAGGGGAAGGAGAGATGTCTTGGTTCAAGACGTCTTGGTTACTGTTCTGTTACCACTTTTGTGGAGAAAATGGGTGCTTATCTGGCACCTCAGAGATATGGGTACCAATCTCATCCCTACTCACACTATCTCAGGATTGTCTTCGTGTCTCTCCTTAATATTGTTTCTGCCTCATTCCTTGTTTCAGCTACAAACTCTTCAAGACAGGATCTGCTTCCCACCATGCCACTGTTATTTAATTATTTTCTTGGTAGGGAAAATGTAATTTTTCCTTACATTAGTTCAAAGCAATCCACCAGTGCTAGCTCTGCTGAGCCCACTGGGTGTGGCTTACTGCCTTTCCAGGTCAGGACCTGGAGCTGTTTGCCCAAGAGAAGCCCTTCAGGAGCAAAGCAGCAGAGTCACTGCAAATGGATCCAAACCAGAGAGGTGCCAATGAAATAGCCTGCAACAGTACTCAGGCTGGGGAGATTCCCTTTTCCAGAGCAGTTGTGCCTGAGGATGGTGGCAGGGGAAGGAGAGACACAGGCTGAACTCTGTGATGGTGACAGCTATCATGGTAATTTCACTCTTTTCTCCTTCCTTTTTGTTTGGTTTAGCGAGGAGGAAGTGAACGGCGTAGAGGGGAGCAGGAGGATATCAAGTAAAGATGGGAAAACACAGGCTGATAGTGGTTTTATATCAAAAGGTTAGCTGCCAGCTGGATCTTCCCCACTAAATAAAGGGACTTGATGTGAATTCTCTGTCTCAGAAAATATCCCTCCACATGCTGCAAGTACTCCTTTTCCTTTACAATGTTCTTTTTTTGCATTTTAAAATCTCTATAATTTTGAAAAGCCACTTTTTCTATCCCAGTCACAAGAGAGGCAGCAAATGGAAGCTGATGACTTGCCCTGGAGGAACAGTTGAAGTATTCTCCAAGAGGCAGTGCTACAGCACAGTCCCATGCCTGCTAGCAGCCACCAGGAGCCTCCATGCTCCTATCCCAGCCAGCCATAGGTCCTGAATTAACTCCATTTGTTCAGTAAAAGATAATTAAACAAGCAGTAAGCTTTTATCATTAGAGGCCTCCTATTAAATGATGACTATAAATACTGGCATAGGAAGGATAAAGCTTCCTCAAGCTAAGCATGTCAGAAGATAATATTTCCTTCAACATTGTCCACAAAATGTACTCATTGACCAAAGTGCTTATCAGTGCTACCTCTTAGGAAATCAAGGAGTTCATTTTCAGTTCCTCTGACTGCTTTATATTTAATGTATTAATGTGGTTACCTATTACATAAAATTGCATCATTAAATAGATTCCTCAAACCATTTTCAACATCACAAAGGCAAAAGACTTACACAAAAGAATGCCAAGGCTCAAGAAGAAGCATTCACCAGTGAGAGCACAGCAAAACCCTCTTGCCTGTGGCATATTTTGTTTCCTTTGCAGCTTAATCATAATTCTGAATTGCCTTATTTAAAATGCTTGTTCTGGGATTAATTAAATGAGCTGGTCTGATCCTTGAGCTGCTGATGTGTACATTTATTCTTCCTTAACGTATGGTGGGGTTTTTTCTATATGCAGGAGCAGTGGCAGCAAGCCAGAGCAATGCCAGTGTGCTGTACCAAACAAAGAGCTCTAAAGCAGAAGCTGTTGGAGTATTTTTCTTCCTCGCTGATGCCAATGCTGCCCTGGCATGGGGAATCACTTCCACATCTCTATACGTGCATGGCTGCTGATGTGAGCAGACACCAGTGAGACAGGAGGGAACTGGGAGTGATGGCAAAATAAGAATATTTAGTGCATTTATAAGTAAAATTACAGGCGTGGCCTTTATGCTGGGTGTTTTATCTGTGCCAATCAAACAGCAAAGAAGTCCTCTATAAAAGCCAAGCTGAAACTGTGCAAACAGTGCAGGTAACAACCCTCGTGCTCGCTGTGGATCAAACAGAATGGATGTTCCATAGTTTGGAAGGTGCTGGTTTGCCTCTGGATGTCTGAAGCTTGGAGAGATTTGCTCACTTGGGGCGTGGGCCCAGAGCCATCGACAGGCACAGGGCAGGGGCTGGGGCAGAGAGCTGACCTCGACTGCTGGGCTGCTCTGGGGCCATCAGCAGAAAGCTGCTGCCGTGCAGCCCGCAGAGCCTTGCCATCGGCGCTGCTCTCCCTGACAGCAGTGGGAATTATGGCTGCAGTTTCGCTTCCTCATGTGCCGAGGTACAGCCGCACACAGCTCTCCTCTTTGTAAAAGAAGACCAGGCACTCTATAACTGCTAAGAACAGGCTGTCTGAAAGGTGTTTTATTAACTAAAGTTGGGGAAGAAAATGAAACTGAAAAGAATACGACTGCATATTAAACTACATGAAGTGGTCATGACAACTGGGAATCTCAGTATCATAAAATTTTAACAGCTGGATGCAATCAGTGGGGATTTTCTATTTTTCTTTTTTGTTAAGCTTAAAAAAGAAAAAGAGGAAGAAGAAAAAAAAAAGAAAAAGAAAAGGTTCATTTTACTCAAGCAAGCTTTTTATCCAGCTCAGCTTTCTTTGCTTAATATCAGAAGTTGTCTTTACTTCTCTATAAATCTCAGCACTGCCTGTGCTTGGTTGACATCGTTCTTTTCCCAGGGCAGGGATTCCACAACTGGAGGTGTTCAATATAACCAACAGCAGCACGACAAGGAATGGAAACCAGAGAAATGCATGTTATAGGGAGACTTGCCCCGTGTGTATGCAATTTTCAGAACTTACCAAATAATTAATCAAAATCAAATTTTGCCTCACAATTCATCAAGACTCAACTGTGCCTGAAATCCCACAGTAGCTCTTCAGCAAAAGGACAAAGTTCCACGGTAAGTCAGCAGAAACACTTTAATGTTTGTCTGGGCATCTTCCGTTTCATCACACATAGTCTCAGCCCAGGCTTTCACTTACGTGCATTTCTTTCTTTAGCACTCCTTGCTTCCTAGTAATGTCAGCACTTGCCTTGAGGTAGCTGAAGAAACATTTCACAGACTGAGCTTTATCAGTCCTATAGAAACAGAGCGCATTATCAAAAATAATGTAATGGATTTCCTGCCCCCACAAAAAGTGTAAGTTTAAAAAACAAGTTCAGAATTGTATATAACTTATGGAATGGCATTCCTTGATAGCTCCAGTGAGGACTGGCTTATTTGTCCAGGGAGTAATAGGATATCATTCAGCCTAACTGAGTTTGATGGCTCTCTGTCTGACTTGTGTGGCTTTGCTTAGGCAGCCTTATAAACAAGCATGTTTCCTCAGTTCATTGTTATTTCTGTGTCTGTTAAAATGCAAACTGATTCCAAACTTCTGATTTCACCTTTCAATGCTTACACGTGCATTTTTGTTTACTAAAATAACTTCATTTTTCATTTACTGATGGCTCATGAAGCCTACAACAGCATCCACACATCTGAAGAAAATCTGCTTCTCTTGTTTCATTTTTAGCCTCCCCAAATCCCACTTGTCTCCAAAGTCACAGGTTTTCCAGAGCAGAGGTTGCATTCTGTATAAACTCCTAAGCTCTTTTTTTGAGGACTGGGGATGGGTTTTACCTCTCTTGAGGAACTCAGCACTGCACATTCATACTGAGGGTCAGAGCAAGGCAGGATGGAGCACTGAGGCAACAAAAAGAGCAGATGTCACCTGTGGAGTTTTCACCTTCAGTTCCTTTAACAGGTTGCCCTAAATCGTGTTTTCCATGTTCTTCAACAAAATTATTTGGATACACCTGTAGAAGGGCCAAAATAAACACTAGCAGATGGTGTTTGGAAAATGTCAGGGGCTACCCCTTGATGAGGTGCCTGGGGAGGGAGCCAAGCACATCACCTGGTAGTGCCCATATCAGTGAGCTGTGGAGAAAACCAGTGGACAATGAAATGCTGGCTGGGCTTGGAGACTGCGAAGACCTGAGATGGGAACCTGGTCTCCAGTTTTGGGGGACTGTATCTGGACTGTGTAGGACTTCTGAGTGGTCTCTAAATAAGCCCCTCATCAAACAAAGATGTTGCATGTGCTTTGAGCAGAGATATAAATTCAGAGCCACGAGCACAGGTTAAATGATCTTGAGCAAAGAGACAAGAAATACGCGTTTCTATGGAGAGCCAGTTCTGGTGCCTACCAAACCACCGTGCTTGGACTACATTATGTATTTCAAAGGCTTGTACAAGGCACTGCGTGGGGATAAAGGGTTTTTTTTCCAAGAGAAATTGTTGCTCAGTGTGTCCTCAGGAGGATCACCGAGTCACTCTGCGCATCAGTCCAAATTAATGAGCAGCATCCAAGTGAAAACCCGGGCAATCTGTGAATGAACGTCCTCGGAGGGAGATGTTTGAGTGAAAATAGGCATCGAACTGGCACCTGATGGGTGTCACCACTGGGTGACATGAAATGTGTCCTGTGGGACTGGCACTTAGGCTCCCAGCAGCCTTTTCCCCGTTAAGGCCAACATTTGAGGAGCTCACGGCAAAAGGATTCTGCTCCCGTTTCCCGACCTCCTCCCCGCACCTCCCGCTTAGGACGGCCCGGAGAGCCCGGCGTGCTCCTATCCTCGGCCGGGACAGCGGCCAGAGGAGAGCAAGGGCGGCCCCTTCCCCGCAGTTACCGGGAAAGCGTCCCCGCCCCGGTGCCGCTCCGGTGCCGCCTCTCTCCCTCCGCTCTCCCGCTGCCGCTCTGGTGCCGCTCTGGTTCCCCGGTGTCTCTCTGGTGCCATCCCGGTGTCTCCCCGGTGGTGCTCCGATTCTCCGGTGCTGCTCCGGTGTCTCTCCGGTGCCGTCCTGGTGTCTCTCCAGTGTCTTCCCAGTGTCTCTCTGGTGTCTCTCTGGTGCCATCCCGGTGTCTCCCCGGTGTCACTCCGGTGTCACTCCATTGTCTCTCCGGTGTCACTCTGGTGTCTCTCCGGTGTCTATCCGGTGTCTCTCTGGTGTCACTCTGGTGCCTCTCCGGTGTCTCCCTGGTGTCTCCCCAGTGTCTCTCCAGTGCCTCTCTGATGTCACTCCGGTGTCTCTCCGGTGTCACTCCAGTGTCTCTCCGGTGTCTCTCTGGTGGCTCTCCGGTGTCTATCCGGTGTCTCTCTGGTGTCACTCTGGTGCCTCTCCGGTGTCTCCCTGGTGTCTCCCCAGTGTCTCTCCAGTGCCTCTCTGATGTCACTCCGGTGTCTCTCCGGTGTCTCTCCGGTGTCAGTCCATTGTCTCTCTGGTGTCTCCCCGCTGTCACTCCAGTGTCACTCCGGTGTCTCTCCGGCGTCTCTCCGGTGTCTCTCCGGTGTCACTCCGGTGTCTCTCCGCTGTCACTCTGCTGTC
>VZTB01007303.1:816534-937697 GCA_013397245.1 Thryothorus ludovicianus
CTCCAGTGTCACTCCAGTGTCACTCCAGTGTAACTCCAGTGTCACTCTGGTGTCTCTCTGCTGTCACTCTGCTGTCACTCCGGTGTCTCTCCGGTGTCACTCCAGTGTCTCTCCGGTGTCTCTCTGGTGTCACTCCGGTGTCTCTCCGTTGTCACTCCGGTGTCTCTCCGTTGTCACTCCGGTGTCTCCCCGCTGTCACTCTGGTGTCTCCCCGCTGTCACTCCAGTGTCACTCCGGTGTTTCTCTGGTGTCACTCCGGTGTCTCTCCGGTGTCTCTCCAGTGTCACTCTGGTGTTTCTCTGGTGTCACTCCATTGTCTCTCCAGTGTATCTCCGGTGTCACTCCATTGTCTCTCCGGTGTCTCTCCGGTGTCACTCCGGTCCCTCTCCGCTGCGGGCCGGGTCGTGCCCGGTGCGATAGCGCCACCTGCCGGTCTGAGCGAGCGGCGCTGCCGCCCCCGGGTGCCCCTCCCCCACTCCCCCGGCGGGCTCTCCCGGTTGGGACTCGGCTTGGGACTCGGGCTGGCGCTCCAGCTGTGATTCCAGCTGGGACACACGGGCGCACTGCCCGCTCTGAGCGTCCCTGCGCGCCGCTGTGACAGTCACACCGACCTTTGCGAGGGCGATTCCTTTAATTTTTTGTCTCCATTCCCTGGGACCGTGCTGCCCACGGGGTTGTTCTGTTGGAGTGCCTCCACTTCCCAAAAATTTCTGACCTCCTTTTTGTGTTCATTTGTTCCATATGCTCATTCCAGTCCCCAAAGCAGGAGCCCTCAGACTGATTTTCCCATATGACACTTTACTTGCATGCTGCGAGAATCCAGCAGGAATGACAGCGCAGACATGGAGCAGCTACAGGGAGCATCCGAGGTGAGGAAACAAGAAGGTAGAAGTTGAAACAGTGGACATCCAACCTAAACCACATAGCACAGCAGGATTATGAGATAAGGGCTTTTCTCACAGTAGTGAAGAGGAGAAATGCAGAGATATGAAAAACTGAAAGTTACTTTCCTACACCTAGTATAAGTCTGGAAAGAGTGAAAAGTTTGGAGAGAAGTAGCTCAGTATGTGCTGGTCTGTGGCTGTTGGCAACCTGATGGGTGCAGCAGCTACCCAGGGGACTCCTGAGGCCCTTGCTGCAGATGTTCCCACAGAGAATACCATTTTCCCAGTGATTCATGCTTTTTTTCCATGTCCTCCCAGGACAGCTTTGTAAACTCTGTGTGGGCTTTGCCTGAGGCTACAGGCTCACAGAGGTACCCTGCAAAATGATAAAGCCAGCATGAGCTTCAGGAGCAGTTCTGTAACTCATGCAAACCTGGGCACATGTATGAGGCTGCCCTGGAGCCAAACCCTGTCCCCTGTGTCACTCACAGCGTCAGAAACACCAGTTTTGTTTCCAGATTACTCTTTGCTGCAGGTGTAGAGTGCTAGACCACAACTGTGGCAGATATAGTCGTGTTGTGTTCAGTGTTGTCACCTCTGCTAGGTAGCAGTGACTTTTATCAAACCACAAAGGGGCTGCCAACTCAAACAGGCACAGTAATGTCTAACAGAGCCAGTCTGTCTGCAGAAACTCCACACAGGCTTAGCATCCAAATGATCTGTGGGATGATACATGAGGTTCTGCAGCTCTGTTTGCACAGCCAGGACTCAGGTGGGCAAGTGAGGTTCTTCCATGGTAACTGAGCCCTACAGGTCCTTGTTTTCTGCTCCTTGAAATGTTTTCTTCTTGATGCAGAATGAACTTTTAATGATTTTTCTTTTCTAGCATTCACATCCATTCTGTTCTTTCTATTTACTGAAGAGTGTGGCAGCCTACTTTCCATTCTCACCATGTGTTTTGCCCATGAACTTAATTTTCTCATCATATTCTGAGAGCTGCAGAGGCACTTGGAAAGTTCTTGGCTCACATGCACTGCCTCAGACCACACCTTCTCCTTGAGGAATTCCCAGGCTTTCAACTCAATACTGTGATCTCTGTAAACCCTTGTCTGTGATGTCTGAATATTTGTAATACTTCTCATTGTTCGGGATTTAGCTCCATCCAAGTGCATGGGGTGACTTCCCATTCACCAGCAGATATGTTCCAGACTTTTTCTAGCAAATTTTTCTCACCTCTCCAAGCTCTCCTGTGTACACCAGCAGGCTGTCAAGGAGAACAAAGTCAACAGAAAACTTTTCACTTGCTTTTGCAGAGTCCATGCTGTGTCTTCCCTGCTGACCCTGCCAATGCTTGGGCAGTGTCCCAGCTCAGCTCTCAATTAGGACTCTGGGCTGTCCCTGTTGTGAGCTGCAGCCCTGTGAGGGGGATGCTGCCGTGGCCAGGCAGGGGGTGTGAATCTCACTCAGTGCCTGTGTCCAGCGGGATCAGCCACTGGCAATGTCCACTGGATCCACAGAAGTGTAGGGCTGAAGGTCTGGAAGGCGTTTGTGTGTGGGAGCAGAAGGACCACTCCTAAACACAATCTCCCTGGGTGTGAGAAAGATGGAGTCTTCAAATTGTGCCTGGACTACTCAGTGCTTTGTAAGCTTTGGTGCAAGAAAAGGGAGAGCCTGGGATTCCAGTGAAAGAAGAAAGTCCACACTAATAAATAAGATTTAAGACTAACGGAGCTGTAAGAACAATAATTGCAGAACTACATACTGGTAAATTTTTATCACACAATAATACATATGGCATCAGGAAAGAGAGTCTCTGTTTTCTTTGCTTAAGCATATGAACTACCACACATTTATAAAAGCAACCATTCCTATTCCCTTACGCTGTTTGGAATATGTTTGAAACGCACAGTCAAGTGTGGGGAAGTGTCCAAAAAAGTTGCATCTGTCTGGTTTATGACTGACAGGAAAGGCCAAGCAATTATCTGAACTCCTGATGGGACAATTTTGTTCAGATGTATTTTGGGGTCAGGAGGCAAGGATTTCATCA
Organism: Thryothorus ludovicianus; assembly: GCA_013397245.1. NCBI lineage: Eukaryota > Metazoa > Chordata > Aves > Passeriformes > Certhiidae > Thryothorus > Thryothorus ludovicianus. Next base: position 819,466 of record VZTB01007303.1, read on the forward strand.
GAGAGAGTTCTTCAGCTTATGAAACATAAAATGTGTCCAAAACAAGGTCTGAAGTTGATTAGACATAAGTATTCAAAAGGAAATGATTTACATGACAGCCCTGTATGTATTGTCCTCTCAGTAAGATCTGACCCAGCAAGGCTGAGATAATTCACTTATGAAATAGGGCTTGTGGACCCAGTTAGGCAATTTTTTTTCTTTTTTCCATTATAATGCTTTGTAGGGAATTAGTATATAAATTTTTAAGAACCAGGTGGAAATGTAGGAACAGTTCCTCAGCTGGTGTAAATGAGTGAAACTGCACCAGCTGGAGTGCTGGAAAACCAGGGCCATGGTATCTAGATGGGCTGACAGCTTTTGCTGTGTTTCAGTGCTGTTTGGCAGGGGCTTTGAAAGAGGCAGCACAGGTTGCCCAGGCAGCTACAAGGCTGTGCATGTGTGGCGTGTGCTGCATCTTTTGCTCCAGTGCAGCAGATGCCACACACATGCACAGCTCTGTCACGTCCACTGGGTCCGGGGGGGTCTGCTCAGGGGAAAATAAGTGGCTCTGTTGTTACACAGGGCTTTGCCACCGTGAGTATTTTGGGGACACCTACTGTTGGCACTAAGAGGCAGCAACAGCACAAGGATTTTGTCTGGTGCAGCATTTTCCTCCTATTTTTCACCTACAAACCATAGAGGCTGAGTACCTTCATAGGAAAAGATCACACAGAAAGCATTAAAAATAATAGTTGCCCTTCATGTCCCCTCTTCCTTTTTCCTGTTGCCTTTTTCCTCTTTTTTTTTTTTTTTTGGGTGGGGGGGTGATACAACAGCAGACAAAGCAGTCAATAGACTGCAAATGTTTCATCCTTGGTGTGTTTAAACATTGTTTGTTTCTATGTATTCTGCATTTTTTTCTTCCAATTCTGGCATGCTCATAGAGTTTACTGTGAAAGATTGAGAAGGAATATTTTTAAATTCAAACAAGTTACTTTTTAAAGCTTTCTTCTCACAGATGAGACCTCTTTCTCACACCTTCTTAGAGGGCTTTGCAAAGGTCCCTCATGCTTTTAGCAAGACAAGCTTGATGTCTCTGAAAGATTTATTATGAGTCAACTTAATCAAGGAACCAAGAAAGATTCATTTTTCATGCAACTTGTACAGCATCATCACCTGAGAGGCTCAGCACTAGTAAATCTTGCTGGCATACTGTGGAGGGCGATCCCAAATTTTTCAGATTCCCCAAATGCAAATTGAAGGGATACACTGCTTTATGTCTCCTTCCAAGCTGAAAAGAAATATGTTTGAGAAATAAGCCCTTTAGATGGTAATTTAATTTGGGGCAGATGTGCCCAGCAGCTATGACATCATCCTTAGGCAGGTCTTTTCTCCTCCATTCCCCCCCCTCCTCAGCTTTACAGGACAGATATGGAACATAAAGGGATTTATCAGGTGTCTTATCATAAATGTGCTTTATATCCTGAAGTGCATCTGTGAGCTGATTCTCATAGGTAAAACCAGCTGTTAGGTTTGAATAAGGACTAATAAACAGAAAAAGAAAAGATTGTGCACAGGAAAAATTTCCAGCCATCATGCATGTTGTGGGAAAGAAGAATATAACCAAATATACATGTTTAGTCTCTAAGCATGTAATTTCTTTCAGTGTCAAGACTGTAGGTGAATTTGCTTTCATCCGAAGGTGAATTCAGCTCTGCATTCAGCAGCAGGCAGAGCTGCTCACCGGGCACCTGGAAAGCCATCCTTGGCTGAGACATGAGGCTCTGTCCATTTAATCACTGCCGAGGCAGCCAATGCAGATGGACAGGAATCCTGCCCGTGGAGTGGCTTTGGCTCTTTGAACTCCCCTCCTCAAAACTTCCAGCCACCACCAAATTAATTTAACACTGATTAACAATTATGCCTGAGGGACACATGGATGTCAGAAGTTAGGTGCCAGCTGCCTGGGAAGTACCCAATTAATCTAAGCACCTCTTTGGAGAATACAACCCTGGAGACTAAATCACAGCCTAGGATTGGGTGGATTTTTGAGTTTAAAAAATCATAATTTAGTTGTGTTTTAGGTTACCTAGATCTTGCCCCTATTTCATACCAGAAGAATTATACTAGAAGGATGAAACATGGAGCTTCAAGCTGTGACAGGCATAAAGGGATCTTGTAGCATGATTTTGTAGGTGTAGCTTGGGAAGGTTTTTGTCTCCATTTTCCATCGGTGCACTGGGAAGCATAGAAATCCCTTAGTCTTTTTTCAGAGGTTTTTTATATTGGGGGTTTGGGGGTTTTTATGTGGACGTCTTAAGGTTTTCAAAGAGCAGTAATGTCCAGCCTTCTGACAAAAATGCAAAGACCTCTTGGTAGAGTGCAGCTTGTAAAGGAGAACATATAAGAGACCTCATTGCTTGAGCTTCACCATGCTGAATGTGCACCCACTATGTGACAGAAGAACCCTTGTGCCTTCATCATACAAACTCTGCATGTTTTCTTGGGTAAGGGGGAAAAGAGCCTGCCGTGAGGAGAAAGGCTGCTGGGACAAGGAGTGTCTTGCAGCATCACTGCACAATGCTTGCTGGGAGAACAAGATGTTCTGTGCTGGTGCTAATAAACCAGGGGAAGATTTTCTTGTCCATGAAAACATAAATATCTGCCTAAATGAAAAAAGAGGAAGAAAAAATGCTAAGTGAAAATAAAAAAGAAAGCTAACTTCAGTACTCGCTCTTTTTGCTCTTTAAATATTTGCAGCCAGCAATGCTCGCAGGGAGTGCCAGGAATACAAAAAGGTTGAGGAAGGGCAAGCACTAGCAGTCTCAGCCTTTTCACATTTGTTGCTGCTGAATCATACAAAACTCCACATACCTCCACATAGCCCTGTTTGTGGCTGTGTGAGCCATTGCCAAGATAGTGACATCTTTGGGCCAGCATAGCTTTCCAATGTGGAGAACTGCATTGACCATTTGGAGAGAACCAGGGGGGCAAGATTTATCCAAACATAATAGAAACTGTGTATCTGGGGGTAAAAAAGAAAGAGAGATCAGGATAAAATTAATTTTTACTGCAACCATTTATGTCTTGGCTTTGAGAAAACTGTTTCAAGTCATTGCCTTTCTTTAGGAGGGTCAGGAGGCCAAGTCCAATGATAAATACAAAACTCTGAGATCATTATTCCCTTCTTGGACTTTAACTGACGAAAAGCTCCGTTCTGTTTGGCTGGGCTGCAGTCCAAAGCCCAGTGACCACCCTGCTGCAGCAAAATGCTGAGTTAGGGTATTCTTGAAAACCTAAAACATCACTTATGCTTTTCCTGATAGGAAACAGATAAAAGTCCACTGTGGTTCTATCTTTAATTGCCCATACCCTTGCGGTCCTCCTAGGTTTGATAGACCCCTATTGCAAGTGAAGGATGCAGTAGTTGGGCTCTCAGTGCCAGCAAAGGTTTTAGTGCCAGGATTTCACTCCTTGAAGGCAGGGGAAGACTGGCTGCTGGCCAGGCAGCGTGTGTGCAAGGCTGCCCTGAGCCCAACTCAGGCTGAGCTTGTGCTGCTGGCTGAGCAGTGACCATCACACCCATCTTGGTGCTTTTTAAAGGAGTCCATCAAAATCTGGGTTGCATGTATCTTCTTTTTCACTGGTATTAGTAACATCCACAGGATCTTGGTTACACGTAACATTTGCCTTGTTTTAATCTGGGATGTGAGTTCAGAGCATTTTCTGAACAGTCTTCAACACTGGTTTCCAGTTGTCCTGTATGTTCAAGCTGGAATATTTTAATGTTAAGCTCCATGTGAGGATGAGCATTTCAGGAAAAAAAAAAGAAACCCAAACCCCTTACAATCCCCTTCCACTGCAGTGGGTGAAACTCACTTTCCACAAGAATTCCCAAGAAAATTATGGCAAACTTCCCCAACTTCTCTGCAGCTGCACTGGCAGAGAGCCAGCAGGCTAAAGGCAGTATCATATTGAATGTAAAGGTGTAATATACATAGCCCAGAGCTACCAGCAGAAAAGGCTCTGTCCTGAATCCTGTAGCTGCAGAAGACGCTGTGGCACCCAATACACACTCAGCCCTGGAAAACTAAAATGTGTACTAAAAACTATTTGTCTCTTCCCTAGAAATAAAGTTCTGTCTCTGCTGAAGCATCTCCTCAAGCTTGAGCTTGGAAAGCACAAGCTTCTCCTGTACTCTCCCAGGAGGATATTTTTTTACCCTCTGACAGATCCTCCACTGGAGGAGGGTTCCCCATGTGTGTGAGGGCTGCATAGAAACGCTAATCCTTCCTTGAATCAAAGAGAATATTTCTCACCTTGAATTGGCAATGATCCCTTGGCCTTTCTGGGGCTGTGGGTGCTGCTGCTCTTCTCATTGTTGGCTACCAGAGGTGTTGGATTTTGGTTTGGAGCACCTGTGTGCAGATGCAGGATGAGAGGGAAGGAGCCTCAGCACAGGCTCTCCCTGCAGAGGATGCTGCCTTGCTCTCCTCTTTCCCTTCTTAGCTGTTTCCTTGGGTACTTGGTGCATTACAAATTCATGATCACTGCAGACCCCAGCACAGATAAACAGAAAAAGACATTGTGTTTAATAATGAGTTTTTACAATTTTAAAATAGCAATTGCCCAGCTGAATAAGAATGTGGGCACATGAACGTGTCCCCCACAACCTTCTCACACAGACAGCTAAGGTGAGATGAAACCATTAGTCAGTGGGTGCACAAGTGGTTGGAAAACATACTGAATTATCATGGCTTGTCATCAAACTGAAAATTCATTTTTAATAGGGTCACCTGGGGTCTGTTTGGGGCCTGTTTCAGTTTGATATTTTCATTAGTAACTTGGATAATGAAATAAAGTTTGCTTATAAAATCAGCCCATCACACTAAGCCAGGAGGATTGTGAGCATAGTGGGGCCCAGGATTAAAATTCAAAATAGCTATGAAAAATTGGAGAGGTTTTCCAGAATCAACAAATTAAACCAATGAGAGATATATGTAAAGTGCTAGGAGGTCAAAAGGACTTGTATTGAAACAAGGAATGACCAACCAGGCAGCAGAAGAGACCTGGAGGTAAACACACCCCAGCTGAGCACAGTGACACCCACTAGGGTACACGTGGGGATGTGAAAGTCAAGGACTGGGAGGTAACTTCATGGCATTGGGAACTTCCCTCCTCAAGTTTTGCATCCAGCAACTGGACATCACCTTTTAGAAAAGACATAAATGAAATAAGAAAGCCCTGAGAGACCATCAAGGGTATTACAAGGTTTGTAAAATCTGACCTGTGAGGAGAGATTGAAAGATCTTGGAGTTGTTTAGTCTAGTGAAGAGAAGATAGATAGGTCCAAAGGGAGTGGGATAACAGCCTTCAAATATTTTTCTGCAAAGGGGATGAAAATCTGTTATCTTTATATCCACTGAGAGTGGACATAAGGAGTAATAGATTTAACAGGATGCAAAGGAGATTTAGCTTAGATAGCTGGACAAACTACCCAGCTATAATCAAATATAAGCTCAGGAAGAGGCTGCCTTTGTGGACTGGGGGAGTGCAGTCATTAGAGGTTTTTAAGAACAGATTAGATGAATGGCTGTTGCAGACAGCCTATTACAGTTCTTCTCACCTCAGCACCAGAGAATAAGCCACAGAGCCTTACCTTGCTGGTACTGCTTTATCTTTCCCTGCAGTAATTTGCTGGAGTTCTGCAGGAGCCAAAGGAGCTGCGCCAATAGCTCCTGTTCTGCTGCTTGGGGAGCAGAACAGCTCTGTCAGAGGAAAACCCAGCCACTTCCTGGGACCCGTGTGAGCACCATGGCTGGTACTTCCACAGGCAGTAGCCACAGCTGCATGCTTCTGCTTATAGAGCAAGTCATTGCAGAGCTACACTTCAGTTCACAGTTGGAGCTTCCCTTAGCACCTGAGACACTCAAAGGCAGCAATGAAGTTCTCCTCTCAAGTCTCATTCCTGATGTTTTAGCAGCTTTGGTCCTTGGAAGCAGCTCTCACAGACAAGACACCATTCCTACAAAACCAAGTTATAAACTGAGTCAACCTCCATCAAAGTTCCTAATTAAAGGGAAAAAAGTAAAACATCCAAGCTGTGAGTGGCAAATGCAGCCATACTGCTTTGTACATTAAAAAAACTGTGCGCCAATAATTCATTTTCTTCTGACTCCCTTTCCTGGCTTTTTTTTCAGAGTGATACAGACTGTGATAAAATATGCTTTAAAAATCAGATGGTTAAACAAGATGTGCAATCTGCTTATTATTATAGTCCCTACCCCAAGCTGTGAATCAGAGCCTCTTCACTCTGGCAGTCTGAGATTATTTAAGCATATAGGTTTGTGTACTAGGAAACAGTAAAAATTGTCCACTCAATGATAAATAATTGCTTCTTCTTTAGAAGCACTTGTTATCACCTCCTCATACTGAATATTTTTAGTACTAGCAAAGTATCTTCTTTTCAGCTCCCTTGAGACATCTGTTCTCCATATGGTGGACTTGCCTCTGCTTACACAGCCGGTTTCTGGGAAGGGGTCTCCTGGTATGACAAATTGGAATTATTTCCAGGTCTTCAAACACTCCACTAGTTCCTGACTTGTGTAATTGAGCCTAACAAGTTCTGCAATATTGTACATGTTTTAATCCCTCTTGCCTACCTAATTTTTGTCATATTACTTCCACTGACAGCAAGCTGCCCTTAAAACATCAACACCAGGCTGTCGGCAGCAAAGAGCCACTTAGGAGCCAGTGCTGGTGCTGAGCCCTGTCAGGGCTCATCGCCCCACCAGGCTGTGCTGCCTCTCTGCTCCTTGAAGTAAATCTGCTGGAAGCAGCACGGTTACCCCATCCTGGCCATGACCATGGGGCTGCCAGCATGGGAGCACAGCCTCTTGGAGCATCTGTGCCAGATCCTTAGCTCTGTGACTAGTGAAAGAAAAATGGGTCCACCCCATTGCTATGGGCCACACTATTTGCTTCCTGTGGTTTCTGAACTGTGTTCTGTGTAGCAAAGACTCCTACAGTCAGAAAGGAGACAGTATTTTTTTTCCCTTTGGTTTGACAGCAAATGCCAGAGGATGAGAGCTAAAAAATAATCACTCATGTTTGTATGTTACGCATATATCTATAGTTACCCTCTTATTCCCCATTGTATCACATGATGTAGGGGTACTCTCTGACCTTGCACTATAAAACATGCACTATTTAAATGCATTTCCTCATGCCTTATTACAGAAACTGCCAGTTTGAATTTTTCTAGGAGCTGTTACAGTACAAAGAGACACAAGGCTCTGTCAAGTGATTCATTCCACACAACGACATGATATTGCAAGTGACAGTGGAGGGAAACCTCACAGATGATACTTTAGGAGCTGGACTTTCATAGAGGAGCAGTGGAAGGCACTGAATGTTGGTACTTCTGACTCACAGTGTTTGTGTGTTTCAATAACACTCAAAGCACCCAGTTTCCTTGCATGCTTAGAGAATCAGGGAAGTGCCACACCAGCAGAAGGAAAGCAAGCTGTGTGCAAGGGGGGGAGCAGGAGCAGTGTGGGGAGCACTCCAGAGCAGCAGGTCCCCATCGTGCTGAGCCCCCAGCACTCTGCTGGAGGTAGGTTATTCTGGATGGGCTGTGATTTCATCTTCAAAATCTGCTTTCACTAATTCACACAGTATTTTTCCCAAGTTCCATATCTAAAACTCCAAGGATACAATATGTGGTCAGGAGAAATGCATCTAGCTGTACTATTTTTCCTATGGCAAATATTAAATCCTTCTTAATTAGAAAGAAGTAAATTGTTTTTGCAGCAGAGTGCCACATACAAAGTACCTGGAGAACAGAGAAGTACTCTGGATCCTTCTGAGAATAACAGGGGCAAAGTAAAAGCAGAGTAACCCAAATGAAAACTAAAACCTGAGGAAAAAAATGTTTTTCTTAAATCCTTATTTAGTAAGAATTTAGCCCACCTGTCTTTTTATAATTTAAATAAGATATATGGAACAAAGATTTTGTTTCTTACAAATTAATATGGGAACTTTTTGTTTTGAGATAGCTCAGAAGTCTGTGTCTTATGGAATTGCAAATAAACTTTGCTTATGAAGCACCAGATAGGGCACATTCAGCAAGGATGTTATTGCTTAGCTTCCACATATGAGACAGTTTCTGCAGCTAAACAATAATATTAAATGTTTCAGTAAATCACTGCATCATTAAGGACCTAAAGGGCAAAGATATGTCAAACTAAGTATGCTGCTTTGTCTCAACTTTTCCTACATCCAAGGTTACAGAAGGACAGCTCAGTGGCATATTCCCAAACACTGAGCCACGGCCAACATTTTCTTAATGGGATTAAATTGTGCCTTGTTACTGTACAAAGACACATTTTAAGCACACTTGCCATTTATTTGATGTATGATTCTCTTTGGCTGAATTATTAGCCTAGAACTGTGAATAGTAAAGTCTTTATTTCATTTCTTGCTGTAGTTCTTCTAAAATTTATGCGATTAGCAATAGAGATATTAATAAAATGGAGAAGTAAGATGGATCATTTAGAAGTCTTTCCCTTCTGTTAGTATCTCTATCAATAATTGAATAAATACTGAGAGAAGTAAAGCATATTGATGTATGCACAACTAAAAAACATTGAATTTATAAACAGCTGAGCAGAGGGACTCTTCTGAGATGACACCCTGCCTTGCAGAATTGAAAGGAAGGGAATACATATGGCAGCAATGCTACCCACAGCTAAAATAAGGCACAGGCTGGTCACAGACAGGACACAGAGGCTGGGATGGAGATGGGCATGGAACTTCTGTCAAACTGGGCCTCTGGTACCTCTCTCCTGCAGGCAGTGGAACAGCAGGGATCAGCCCTACAAAGACATCCTTGGGCCATGAGGCACGTGGCAGCCACAGTCGCAGCAGATTAAACACGATGAAAATATTTCTGGTTGCTGCAAACTCTAAATTAAGATGTAGCTAAAAGGCAGTTTTCTGTCCCCTGAAGCTGGCCAAGAAAACCTGCACAGTGGCCCAGGTTTACCTGGCTCTTTCCTCCCAGCTCCGAGCCAGCGCAGCACTGCCCTGGGCCCCTGCAGTGGGGACCTCCACCAGGTTCAGCAAATCGTGTGGGTGCTGCCTGTTGCAGAGGTGGGGAGGAAATCAAAACGTTGTCATTAGATCTGTCATACGTAGGTGCCATCTTCAGGCAGGTGACACCAGTGCAGGACCCCAGCCAGCAGTGCTGGAGACCTCTGCATTCCCACGACGGGGTGGCACACCAGGCAGCAGCCGTCTGCCACAGTCTGACAACAGTTGGTGTCTGCTCAGACACAAACTCTCACTGCAGAGCTGTTAACGTCAAAATATACATTCTACAGTAATTTCTGAGAACTCCATGCTCACTGTGAACGCGTCACAACTGAGACCCTACTCCTGCAATTGTCCTTTGCTTGCTAAAACATTGATTTCTTAAAGACGTGATCCTGATCTTATTTCACAGCTACATAGTTCCACTGCTATGACGTTATCCCAAAAGGCTTTAGAATACAATGCATAAAAGTGGAAAAATTAGGATTGCCAAATGGTACATGGGCAGAACATCCCTGGATTTGATCTTGATTCTGAAGACCATAAGTCTGATTCTCCCGTCTTGAAGACTGGTAGAAACCAGGGCACGTGTGTGTTGTAATTACAAGGGTAAAAATGAGAGATTAATTAAGATAATGACTTCTATCACAGATCAGTGTTGTCTTTTATAATCTTGGTGATTATATAATCACCACGGGTGAGTGTTGGTGTCTAACTTTGGAATGAAGCACAGTTGTCCTACTCCTTCCTACAAAGGAACAAGTCAACACTACCAGGGTCTGCACTGCTAACAAGGACTGCACCACTTCCAGTGCAAAAGCCACCATTGGTAGAATTGAAACAAATTTATGGCAAAAATTAAAACATTTATATTTTAACATCTCCAGACTTTATTAGGTGTTCTTTATACAGTCATCTGGTATGTTTAAAGGGTGAGCAATCATATAAAAGGAAATATGGTCATAACTGATTGAAGTAATAAAACCCTGAAACTAAATAACATCTCATAACTCATTACACAGCATATATTAGATTTCATTACATCAGTATATGACTTAGTAGTAAATTCTCCTGTTGGTCATAAACTTCTAAAGTGTTGTCATCCTGAAAAATGAAATTTAAAAAGGGAAGAAGACAATGCCAGGACATTCTGGTGGTGCTTGTACTGTTACAGCACAGCCCCACCTTGTGTCAGGGTGAGCTGGCCTTGATGGGTGAGGCTGGTGATGGGGGATGTGTTTATCCCCACTATCATTGTGTCCAGCCACCCGTCCACCTGGGGCACTGGCATTGCCAGGGGTTTGTTTCTGTGTAGCTGACCTGCTGCTGAGCTTGTCACCCCTGTATGCTGATGAAGCTACCTGCACCTCTGGCACTGGGCAGCTCTTGTAAGGGTGGTGGCCGAGCACACCGTCCCTGAGTGCACCCCTGTGTTCCTGGGGTTCAGGAACCCCACTGAGCAGGTGCTGGTGAAGCAGCAACGTGCTGGTAACAGAGGCCAGAGCTGTGGACTGGGAGTCTGTGCTCCCTCTGCTGTGGCACTGGCAGCGTTAGCTGCTGGTGCTCTTTGCTGCTCACCACCCTGGGCAGGACACGTGGGGGTGGCTGCTGCCCACCCAGCTCCCTCACCCTCACGTGCTTTCATCTGCTCTCGATCACAGCCTGGTGTACTGCTGCCAGCTGGCAAAGGTGGCTCTGTCACATGTCCTGGGCTGCAGGGAGCTGGAAGGACACCCCAGCTACTCACCACTTGGACAGATGGCATGGCCAGAGCCCAGCAGGACTATCTGAGGCTCTCAGAAGGGACCTTGGAGAGGCGGTTCACCAATTCATGTTACCCCATGGAAAAACCAGCATAGGGGATTCCCAAAAGCCCCTCTATTTCTAAGGCTGAAGCACCTCCCAGCTGATCCTCAAAGGCTATTCAGGATGCTGGTGCCTTCCCAAATCCTTCAAAGGGCTGAGCAGAGAGTCACTGATGACCCGAGCATGCTCCATGAGCACAGAGACCTGCTGGTGTGTTTAAGGGTGGTAGCAATCACATGCAATGAGGAGAGGAGCAGGGGCTTTTTCTGGCATAAGCTCACCATGCCCACTGCTTCTTTGTGCTACAAACAACAAATGCTTCAGAGAAACTGCATAAAAATGAACCTTTGAGTTCTGGACAGGCTCTGGAAAGTGTTTGAGTCACCCAGCTACAGCATCAGGGACCTGCTCCCCATCTTCTTGCAGCTCCCAGAGTCTTGAACTCTTGTGCTGCAGCACAGCATCAACACCTCATCTCAGGCTCTGTCCTCCAGCTGCTCAGGCCAGGTCTGAGCAGGGGATCAGCCCTGTGGCTGGGAAAATTGTTTCCCCCCAGGGCCAGCAAGGTGGCAGTTTTTACCCAGGTTGCTTCTTTCCATTTGACTGGAAATGGGGATCAGGGGATCAGACAAGCTTCTGCTAGTGAGGTAGGCGGCAGGTCTCGAATTCCAGGCTAGGAGATTCTGCTAAAATGATTTCTGAGCAGATTTGCTAGGATCAGTTCATAGCAAACCCCTTTCTGCAGGGCTCATCTCTATGCAGCATGCCATAGTTAAGGTCTAAGATAGGCTCTGAGACATGTCCATGATACTAGTCTGGCAAAGTCAAGCATAAGCAGGGACTGTTGTGGCTCTCGGTGTCAGCTGTGAACAGTGGATCTTGCTCTCTACAATTCCCAAAAATGCTTTTATGTTGTTTCACTTGAGAACCAACCTCCCCTCCTCCATCTGACAGTTTGTAATTACCCAGAGCAACTAATCGGCAACTACACCATTTGCAACATCTGGGAGATCTTAAGGCAGATCCCAGTCCAAGCTGCACTGATGTAATTGTTTTGCTGGGTGAAGGATGATAACTCTCCCCACTTATGATTATATTCCTTCAAAATAATCCAATGGTTTTTTTGAGGCTCACTTATGTCAACACGCGCTTTATATTGTCTTATGTGTTTTTAAAGTGCTTGGTGGAGGCAGCTGGAGGAGAAGTCCCCTTTCAAAGCATACCTCCTCTTGTTCTTTTTGAAGTGGCTTGTTGAGTAAGGCTTTAATGGCTGTTTTGGACACATTCAGACACACCACTGGGTTTGATATACTTATGAAAAACTAAGAATGGAAATTCATGAAAGAAATCCCCCAGAGCTGCAGAGGTGAAGGTGACTACACCCCTCCTTTCCACAAGAAAGAGCAAGAGTCTGTGACCAGAGAAAAACAAAGCTGTAATTCTGAAAAGAAATATGGTCTGTTACTTTTATTATTTTTCTCGAGAATTATTTTCTGATGTTGCTACTTTATAAAATATATAAATAAAGCACATCTAGTTGCTGTCAGTGCAGCCCCATGTCCTGACTTTGCCCTGCTCTAGGAGCCTAAGTGCTCCTAGGCATGGATGACTGCCTCCATAGAGCTCTGAGATGATGATCTCACCCCTCCTCTGGTACCTTGGCTTTTGCAGTGCCTCACCTGGCAGCAGGATGCATCTTGCTTTTTATCAGAGCCACCTCCACACTGCCATGACAGTGTGGTGAGCTCCAGCAGGCTGGCTGAGTGCCAAGCGTTGCTGGGGGCCTGCTTGTGCATTGATGGAGTTTTCATCCACCTTCTTCAGGATGAGAGACTGCAGCCGAGAAACTTGGAGAACTTGAAGAACTTGAAGAATTTTTAGTTAATTGAAGTAAACCAAGCAGATCAAGCTGCTTTTATGACTATTTCATAATAGTGTCTTTTTAAACTAATACTCCACTGGGGAACGTAACTTGCAGACAGAAAACCCTCTGAAGTGCCTTGAAGAGATCTGAGCTTTGGACTCTGAACTTTGCTGCTTATAAACAATCATTTCAATCTGCTAGGCTGCAGTGGGAGTATGAGGCTTCATAAGAGGGCTTAGGTGTTGGAATACTGAGTGCAGCAGTGCTTAACTCCACATCTCACTATGCAGCCTTCCCTTGCAATCCAGAAAATTCAGACACAAAGAACCAGATCCATGCAGGCCAGTGGGGAACTGCTTTAGGAAGGGCTGAGGAGAGCACAGCCCAGCTGTGCTGAGTTACCTCCTTCTGATCAGGTTTCAGGCTCCAGATCCTTTCCCAGCACAGGAATCAAAGCAGCACGCTCTCATAAAACAGCAATTCCAGCACTTGCTTAGGCTTTGGAAGAGAAAGATCCAGTGGTCATCTTTTGTAGCAGAGATGTGAGCAACCAAAACTCAGACCTACCCTGTAACTGGGGAGACATCTTCTTGAAGATGTTCTGGGTTTTGTGAAAGAAACAGACAAGGTTGGGTCACAGGAGATGGATGCTTAGGCCATGTCCAGGCATCCTGGAGGCAGGGCAAGGATAGCTTGAATTGCACTCACAATAAGGTTCAGCAGATTATCTGTAAATATCCTTTAGGGAAAACTCAAGCCCCAATGAGTGCCATGAACTTCACATTCCCAAAGTTAGGACACACATGTGTCACTCTGCAGTGGCTGAAAAGCACTCTTGTCTGTGTCAAACCACCTCACACCTCTCTCCACATACTCATACTCAGTGGTCCAATTTTCCAAAATGCAGGAAACCACAAGTTAATATGTAAATGCATCCACTTCATCCTCACCGTGCACCTCCAAAGTAGGCAAAGGGGATTTAGGCAAATTTATACTCCTTATACTTCCTTCAGACCCCTGCACATGATTTCCTTATCCTGGGTCTACCTCAATTCCTCACCCACTCTGCATTCCTCACTCAAGCCCTTGGCCTATCTCCCAGTGCCAGGGCTCAGGTAGTACAGGAGAGAGCAGGGCAGGAGCTGGTGGGCAGTAACTGCTCAAGCAGGCAAGTGCCTCTAGTCAGGTGGAGTCAGGCACTGCCCTTATTTTGAAATACATCATAAACCAGCCTAGAAAAAAAGCTCTAACCAAGCAATTCAAGTCCTCTTGTCTCCTGGTACAGTTTATCAGATCTTTCATAGCAGAAGAGAGATAGACAAAAGGATTAATAGTCCCACTTGCACTCCAGAAAACGTTTAAATATTATGTAAAAATATGTAAGCATTCACAGAGAAGGGAACTGTGAATCCACACCTTTTTTGAAAAAAAAGGAATTGAGCTGAAGGGCTGCCAGCATAAGCCAGCATTAAATCACCAGTGAGCAGAAGGCATTGGGCTCCTTCTCTTAACACGCACCTCATCGGGAAGGCAGAGGCACAGATGCCTTCTGGCACCCTGGGACAGCACACTTGCCTTGTCACCTCATCCCAGCAACACCAGCAGAGGCTGTGGGTGAGTCAGGAACTTCTTGACACTGAAGGAAGCTTTACAGCTCCACACGGCCACCAGGGGAGTTTGAGGAAAGTTTTGGGCTCAGGCCCCTTCAATAGTATTTAGATGCCAACACAAACTGTTTACAAGTTTTCAAGATGTTAGCACTTTGGGCCGTAGATCATCTAAGAGAGGCTATGAGAAGTGAAGTCACCCTGGTGTCACCCTGGAGGGGTTGCCTCTGCCTGTTCAGCTGCCCAGGAGCAGCCCTTGCCCTGGCTACAGTCTCAGTCTGAAAATCGACCGCCAACAACGTGGAGAAATCCTGAAGGTCATCTTTGACCTTTGCTATCTAGAGAGAAAATGCCTCAAGTCAGAATGTGTTTACCATACTAATGCTAAAATGCTTCCATTAAAATGACAAGCACGATGTTTCATCAAAATTCTTAAGGGATTTGTATCTGCTGTAGCTCTCCTTCAGATGGAAGTTGGATGTAAAACAAGCATATGTTTCTTGTTACAGGGCTGAAAAAAATCCATTGTTTTGGGGTTGACCAATTCAAAATTTAAAGAAATCAGTCTGACATAGCAAACATGATCTTTAGCAATCAAAATGCATTCTTATATTCATTATGTATTTAATAAAGAGAACTTCAAGTGAAGCACAGGTTTCCTTAAAAGTGATGAAGAATAACTTAAGCTAAAACTATCATCAAACTGCACGACTACCAATATCAGCTCAGACTCTTAATTTTACACACATAATTTGGATATAGTGAACTAAAACTATAAAAATACCTTAGTAATTTATGGAATCCCTATAAAATTTATGTATAAAAAAAACTACATTAACCAAGATGAAGGTTTCAAAATCAGGAATAAAGAGATGCAAGATTTGCTGTTGCATTATACATGATTGCGTGGTTCACATTTTACCCAGTAGGCACTCTTCTCATTCAGAAATTCTTTTTAATCCTTTTAAGTGCATGACTCATCCTTGCTTTCTTAAAGTACCAGGTACAGGCCACAAATCATCTTCTATGTAACTATTTTTGCACTTAGCACCAGAGGAATAAGAATTGTGAGACTCCCTCTGAAATTTCCTCCTGCTACCACCACCTGTAGTAACCACTGTGTGTAAGGATAAATACCAACACTTGCATCTAATATTTTCAGAATTGATGATCTGAACTTATTCATAGATGTGATTACTCTGCACTTCTGCAGATGTAGCTCCAAGCACAAAGATATTAAGCACTTAGTCAAACTCTTACAGAGCTACTGTGAACCAAGTGTCTTGCTTGGTATTACAGGAGAACCTTGTGACAGCAGAATAAAGGAATCCAGATCTCTAAAGCAGAATGCTCCTTCCTTCCTCATCAGACTTTTCTTTTCACCTCTAGCTATTTCACTCCCTTTACTGTTAACCAAGCTTTCCCTCAAAATGAGGCAGCTTTGCATACAACAAGCTAATGGCTGCATAGGTCGGGATGCTTCAGAGGACAGGATCCCACAGAGATGTGGACAGGTGGAATAATTACAGTGAAACTCCAGGTCTGAAACCCCATTCTTGCAACTGCATTCCTTCCCATCCCAGATATTTTTAAGCATAACTGCAAGTATTCAAAATTTGGAATCATGCTAACCCTCCAACTTGTAACCATCAGGACTCAAATCTTACATAAAAGAAAACATCCATTTCTTCTGGCTAAGATTAATGCTTGTCAACTCAGGGTGAAATATGAAATGTCTCCCAAGCTACTCATTAGCCAGTAGCAGCAGCATACAAATCTCACATCACATATCCTAAAGAAGAGTTTGGTCTCTAACACAAAGCTGCTGTAGCTCCTGGTTCTGAGGCAACAGATGCCACTCTTACACCAGCCTCCCTCTTCCCTATCCCTCATCACTTTTAGATACTCCTAAATGTTTCAAATACACACCCATCTCTGCCAAAAAAATGGAAAATAACATTTTCCTTACTAATAGCCTTCCAAAATACAACAGTAAATTTTTCAAAATAATTCGACAGAAGACTACTGCACATTATGGAAATCTAAAGTTAAAATATCAATCCAAGTCAGAAGCATCTGAAAACTCATCTAAATAAAGCCTCAGGGAACAGGCAAGCTCTTAACATGGCTTCCTTTTTCCTCAAGCTGCCCAAAACATCACTTGGAAAGCCTCTTTTATTAACTTCGACTAGTCACTTCTGACTCTTTAAGATGCTACATTTGAGAGTAAAGGGGTCAGTGATTTCAGATGCTTTAGGCCAACTGGGGCAGGGCTGCTTTGCACTTCCCTCAAAGGTCAGCCTATTTTTAAGTGCTTTATGCTAACAAAGCCCTTTTGTCCAAACCAAGTAATTTTTAGAGATTTTTTTCTTAATCCAAACCTGTAGTCAAATAAGCAGATAGTCTTTCCATAGAATTCTAGCTTTTGTAGAAATTTAACCAGCTATGCTTTTAAACAACTACTTTCACCATGTAATTACATCTTCTAATATAATTCTAAGAGATAAATAGTTCTAATTTCACTAGAAAACTATACTCTAATAATTCCATAAAGAGAAGTGTGAAACTTCATGCCCTATTTGTCTCTTGAAGGAAATCCTAAAGTTCCCAAAAATACGTCAAATTATGTATGATTCAATCATTAGATTTTACCATAGGAGAAAAATGAAACCTCGAATTCTTAATATAATCTCCACTCAGACTTTAAAGGAATATTTGCACTGCAGATATTTTTGCAGAATTTTGTTTTGACACATCATGCTGTCAAGTTTTGAGGGATCACTGAACCATTCTACAGATGTAAGGGACTTAAGCAAGCAGGTGAAGGTTAGTAACAGAGCAAATTATAAGCAAAGCTAAAAGCTTCTAATACAGTATTTTATTTATTTGGTCATAGCAATTCAAAACTGCAGAGGTGGTTGCTCCTTTTTCTTTTGGTAAACTTCAATGTTGCATTTGGCAGATAAGCATGCACAACAAAAGGAAAAAAGCAAAGCTTGAGACCATCACACAAGATTCTGTACTTCATCCAGGTTATACAACAGGCTACGAATTTCATGCCTTATATGTGTCTCAAATTCACACTATCATTAAACTATGGAAAACTGAAGTCCAAGTTTTCAGTCAGTAAGGGCCAGTATTTTCTGGATACCAATCACTAAAAACTAGAGCATGCTTTAGGTGATGAAAAGAATCTATGACAGTATTTAACTGAGTTAAATGCTATGATGTTTAGAGTACATCAATACCACTTTTACTCTTTAAAAGAATAAAAATTCTCAAAAAGCTGAAGTGAGACAGTCATTAGTTTACACGAAAATAATATGTAAGGCTTAACAGTGCATATGGTATAAAAAGTTAGTAAAACATTTCCTATTTTATGATTAAGGAATCATCTATATTTTCCATTTCATGGTCATTATTTTTCAATATGTATCTGCTTGGGTACACAGAATATTACATTCTGCTGTCTCACAATACCATTGTAAAATCAAACACTGGTTCAGTGTTATTGTCTACAGTGACATGTGATGAATGAATATCAAATCCTTTTTTTAACTTAGAAAGCAATTAGCAGCAACAGCCTTGAACATTTCTTACCTAATTCTACTACTGCAGAAAACAGCTGTAGGATGAAGAGAATAAGGATCAAAAGTTGGAATGAAGACTGGATACCACTAAGCTAATGTGTAATGTATATGCTCACAGGAAAGATCTGGACATTAGCTTGTTAACATTTAGAAAGAACTCTTCCAAGATTTTTATAGTTTGACATGTTTATTTGAGTTGGATGATCAGACTCAATGAACAAGCTGAAACAGTATTCCTCAGCCTCACAATTGCTTCCCTGTGGACTTCTACAACCAAATGTTTAAAAATATCAGAAATATCTGGATATTTGCATGAAGTGGTTCAATAGTTACTTCCTGTTCCATGCTTCCTTTTCGTGTCTTTCACGGATTACTTCTGTTAGGTATGGTTTGAGATAACGGTGATCCTGAAAAAGAAGAGAATATATTTAAACTTCACATCAAGGTCCAGAAACATCTCAAGTCATTCCTACAGACTATTTGTTTCTCATTCCTCCTCAGATTTGATTAAACACCAAGCTATCAAGAAAAAAACCCTAAAAAAATAAATCCAGCCTTACTTACCCCAAAAAGTTAAACTTTGTGTCTGCCATGACAAGCTCTCTGCTGCAGCAACCACTAATTCCTAATGCCTCACCAATGTTTACAGGCAAAGTGATGCTTCCAGCCATGCCTTTAGAAACAGTGGGGTTTTTCTGGCAGATACCCAAATGTACAAGATTCACTTTAATTAGTTCAAAGTCCAACAATAATACTACAGGTAACCTCTTTTTGAGCTTAACTTCTAACCAGCACTGTAAACTTGTACTTGATAGAACACCCTGACCATGTTTGATACTTACAAACCAAACTGCTGCTGAGGAAATACGTGACCAATTATTCAATGCAGCAGTTACCTAAATATGATCTGACAGACCACAAGAAACAGCCTCTGCTTATTCAGAGATGAATTAATACCTTTACACTCTCCTACAGTCAAAAGTTTAACAAGGAAATTCCTCTCTGCCAGGTAATCTGGAGAAAGCTGAGGTGGACAGTCATGCAAAGTCTGTGAATCAATTCACTACCAAACAATAAAATGTAGTTACATCTGATAAGGGAAGTGTAGTTTGTTTTTTAAATTACAAGGTGACACTTATTTAAATGCATGATTTCACTTCAAATTATTCTTTCTTGGCACCTTCATGAACAGAAGCTTTGGCTCAAGATTTTCTGCAAGACTAAGAAATTAATCAGAAAAGCAGGACATCTTTAAGAACTCCAAAGTTATTTATATTGTATTTCTTTATCTGACAGCTTAGAAGAAATATTCTGTCTGAACACAATGTGCTGTGATTCTGAGCTGCAGCTTAAGCTTCTGTCATCTTGAGAAAAAATTAGTAATTCATACTGAAAAAACAATTTTTAAACTGCAATCAGAAGTGTTTTCCAGAGGTATTCCATAAGACACCGACTCATTTCCTCACTATAATGAACATGTAAACACTTGTCTCCCCAGAGAATGGAAATCTCACCCCTCAGTCCTGGCAGTGCCATTTAAGCCCTGCACTTTGGAAACACTCTGTGCACTTACCTCCTCATACTTCACCCACTGGTCTTTTGGAAGGATCTGATGCTTCAAGCTTAAGTCCAGCGCTCGCTTTATGCGAAATACTCTTTCATTGTACAGATGTTCTGGAAGTCTCTTCAGTGCCTCTTTTACATCATCATCTTCGTGCAATGTATCATCTCGCATTAACCCTGGACCAAGAAGAATTTACAGTATCACTGAATAAATGTTTTTATTCGTGTACCACATGCACCATGGGCAAAACATTTCCAGTACAAAACTATGAGGAAAAACTAAACCAATCTAGGGGAGCCACTAATTGCTCACAGAGAATATGCAATCCTAAATACTGACTTTCACAGACTCCATTTACTTTTTTCACTTCTTTTCTTAAAGAGGAATAAGGAAAACTGGTATTTAATTCAATGTGTTTCATACGTACATAGAACAAAAACTTCTCTGGATCTAAGGGGTGAACTTCTATGCATTTAATTTTATACCTCTGTTTAAGATGACTTTCTAGGTAAAGGGTTTCTGAGAGCTCTGAATCCCTTAGAATCAGTCAGCCACAGATGAGACTCCTTTAGCACTGAGGAATTTTCCTCTAAACTGTCCTGTTCATAATGATCAGATCTCTGCTGATGATATGAAGCTATGGAAACCTGAAGCTCTACGCTGGTGCGTGAGCTCCAAATCAAAAGTTAAATCAGGGAGAAACACCCAATCTTCTCAAAAAGAACACTTGCACACCTTCTGTGGAACAAAGGATTCTTGAAACTCAATCAATCTTTCTGTAAGGCTCAGTATTAAGACAATAGGACATAATATTACTTCTGTAACATTCCAGGATGATTACTACAACATACCTGCTGACTTGTGGTTAAAGGTTTTAATCTCATATGACTGATTTGGCAATGGTGTTTCAATAAAACAAAAATCTCTTTCGAGTCACAAATTCTTAAATTCAGTTTTGTAATTTATTTCAAAGGCACAGGGAGCACTGCTGCTAGCTAAATCACTATATTAAATTTGGGGTTTCTCTAATTTTTTACTCACATTTCCAGAGAAGCAGCAGAAGTAAGTATTTCAGCAGACAGGCATTATCAAAGAGGAATTAAGCACTGCATCTTTGGAAGAAGGATTTAAGCTTACTTGTTTACAGTTTTCTTGTAATTCTTTTCTAATTTCCCCAGAGCAGGTATGATAACTTCAATTAAGAGATTTGCTTTCATTGGGGTGAGGAACAATTAGCAGCATCTGAAAATTCAGAATCTTGCCATCCAAGAACTGTTCTGCCATCTATATGGTTGAAACAAACTCAGTAACAACTCTGAATAAACTGAAGACAATGCCACTAAGGAACCCTCTTCTCCTTAAGGAAGGCCTGTTTTGACATCTATTCCACCACTATGCAGGCAGAGTGACGCCAGCTGAAGTTATGGTGACACAAAGGGCAGAATAACTATAATCTGTTTTGCACTTTGGACACTTTGCATAAGTACTGCAGATAGGCTGCCTACTATCAGTGGGAACCTGCCCAGCTTCAAGGGCAGTCTTTGAGTTAGAAGACACTGGCCAGTGGAAGCGACTTAGTGGGGAAACGTAAATAATTGCATTTTCAAGACTGCTTTGTGAAAGCTTTTTCAAGTTTTTTTGGCCTTAGCTGTTTTAAGTTAATTCACTGGAACATGAGCAAACACAGAAGCAACAGAAATAACTGAAGCTATTGCCAACTTTTTTTGCCACAGAAGTTGTAGCTAATTTTGATCAAAAAGACTTATGTCAACCTGCATGTAAATATGCCAGCTATGAACCATAACTAGTTTGAGAACTGTTACATTTGCAGTTTTTAAAACCCAATGAAACACTTACCAAGTTTGTTGAAGCCAGCTGCATTGTAATACCACTTGCGAATCCTGTCTAACAGGCGACCACCTCCTGCAACTGAATGTGACCATCATCAGTTGCACAGCAAGGTAAAATTCAACATTTACACATTACTGTGGCAGTACACAAATATTTGCTGGCCTCCAACACATGCAGTAATGTAACACTGCATCAAGTTTGAATTTGACCATGTACAACTTGGCCTCTACTCAGTTTCCCATAACTGACACTGAACAGTAGAAGAAGGTAAAAGGATTGTTCACTAAGTACAAGAGTTTAACTCATTTCACTAAATTTGAATACTGGGCTGCTTTAAGGAAAAATGCTACCAATTTCTCAGCAAAGACAGCAACAAAACTCTTAGACTCCGTAACACTTACATGAGTCAAACCCATAGTGTCTACATAGAGCAAAACCATCGGGCTTTTCCAATAATTTATCTAAGTTCCTCAGGTTTTGCTATGTCACTTCAAGCCCAGCATATTATTATACTGTTAACCTTCTGCTCTCCTCTCCGGATACTTGAATGCTATTCCTTTTTTCAAGGAGCTGCCAAAGTCAACCAGGAAAAACCACACTAAAACCTCAAAAAAACCAACTAAGCAAAAAAATTCTATCAGACAAAAAGCCAAACCTCGACACCACATATGGCATGTTCACTTTCCTTTAAATGTGGTTTGGGATGGCAGAGGTGCTTTTACACATAATTAAGTACCTCAACAAGGGGTCTAGAAGGCCAGGAAGGGCACAACACGGGCAATGCAGTGCGGGCGAGCTGTTTTATGTAACTTTTAAGCCATCTGTCTAACCACGTCACCCCCAAAACACCCCAAAGCACGTCATTAGAGGACTACTTCAGCGGTTATTTAGTTACTCCTTCATCCTTCAGGCCAGACAAGGAATAACCTCGGACCAATTGTGCGGTATCCGCGCAGGACAGCAATCCCCGAGGCCCCTCATGAGCAGCCCAAGGCTTCCTCCGGTGCTCCCGAGCACTCTACGCCCAGCAAGCTCAGGTACCGGAGCCAGGCTCCCCGCGCTGCCATGGGAGGGCCGGCGAGGAGACTCGCCCGGCGACCGCGGAACCGGCACTCGCTGTCCCCGTCAAGGGCACACGGTGCACACCGGCTCTCCGGCTCCCCCTGTCCCCATCACGGCCCGCCTCGCTGCCCAGCGCGGGCCGAGGCGAGCCCAGAGCCGCAGGCGGGTCAAGGACAAGGAAGGGACGGGCCCGGCCCCGCTGCTGCCCCGGCGGCCCCGCCGCCTCACCAGACGCCTTCGCCGCCATCTTGACCTCGGCGCGGCGCGCGGCCTCCTGGGTGCCGGCGGGGCGGGGCCGCCAATGGCGCCGCGCATGCGCCCCGGCGGGAGGGCGGGCAAGGGGGAAGGCAGGAAACAATTAAAAAAAAATAAAAATGAGCTTCGCAAAACGCGATAATCCGAGCACCGATGGGTCACGGCAAGGAGCAGAAAGCGATCTCTGCTCGGGCACGGCAGCCTGAGGCACAGACCGCTGCAGCGCCCAGCCATTCCGCGGTTTGAGAGGAACAAACTGCGGAGCTGAGGGCAGCCCAGAAATACGTGGTAGGCAACGGAGCGGGCAGATCCATCAAAAAAGTTTGTGGTGTGGTTTTGTTTTTTTTTTTTAATTCGTAAAGCCATAAAGTTTTTGTCATGATTCTCAAAAAGTTCTTCGATCCTCTCTCCCCTTCCATTTTAGCATTCTCATTAAATGTTTTGTTTCCATTCTTCATCTGCTATTTCGGCAGAAGGTTGTGCATTTAACATTTCAAAGAAACTGGTTTAGCTCTGGCAGCAATAATTTCTACATTTAAAAATATTAAAGGAATTTAAAGCTCAAAGTTTGAGACAATAAAATATATACACTCTGTAATATAATTTCTGTTATAATGGTTTGTCCCATGGTAATACATAGTAATAAGGCCATTGGAGCAAATCTGCAAAAGTTAACTGAGACATTATGAACCCACATACTTTCTAGTAACAATTTTTACTATAAACATTATTTTTTACACGATTGCTTGAAGATCACAGTTTGTTACTAGCATTTAATGCAGTCAAAAATCCAAGTAAGCATGTTGGATTTGGGTACTTTTATTTTACTTTGGGTACTATTATTATACTTTTATTAGCAGGAGGAAATTGGGGAAAGTGCTTAGTCGTCACATTTCAGCCACCATGAAATTTGTTATGCATCTCCACCAAGAACAGTCTATTTAATAGAGTATTTCAAGCAAACATTCCAGGCCAATGGAACAGGAAACACGAGAAAAAAGACAAAAGAGATCATCTCAGATATATATTGCAGACAATGAATGTGGTTTTTCAATGTGTTTCAAGCACTTCCTTTCCAAATTCTTAATTTGGATGAATAAGAATTTATTCCAAGTCATAATCCAGAAATCTCTACTATTCTCATTCTTTAAATCTCTTTAACCTTACTTTATTCCCCACCTATCAGTAGAATTCAACTTTTTGAATTTTTATTCTGCTGTGTGCATTAAAATTGCTATTTTTAGCTTCAACAATAAGGTTTTAAAACACTGAAACTTTTCATTAAATAAGCTTAAATCCAAATTAAAACATCTGGATTGCAGATTTCCTTAACTGTTTTTAATGAAGGAATAGAAGCAGACAGTTTGCATGTGGATTTAGGCAGCTTTTTCGTTTTTCCCAAATACACTGTGAAGCATTTAATAATTCCATCTTAACGTGCTTTGTTTAATTATAAGATTAGGTATTTTCAATACTGCCATAATGCCCAATGTCAGCATTTACTTCAGCTTTTACTACTGACCAACTCCATCACCTTAATATATATTATAGTCTCTTTTCATATCATTACTTGTGTGTTAAAGCCACACAAATCTCATTGGAAAAACTGAACAAAGGGAAGAGAAAAGTAACTAAAATAAAGTTCTTCTAGATTTCGGGGACAATAACAGCTTTATTTTCTTTTTATAATTTTCCTAAATTCAGTTTTCTGGGTGTTTTTTTTTTTCTTTTTTAGATTTCTAACCAGCTTTTAGGATTCTAATTCCAGCAGCCAGCTTCACAAGGAAGCACCTTTGTAACCTACTGCAAGAATGCCTTTCTGTATGAGGAGCTTCACATATTAATGGTCATTCTTTCTACCATACGAGGAAAATAATAACATTATTAGCTCAAGCAGGTAAATACAACACTACTTCACTATCACACTATCTTGCTATTCTGACTTTTGGGGAAGAGGCTGAAAGGGGAAGACAACAGAGGGCAAGACAGGGAATAAGTCACTAGCCAGTGTTCCAATCTCCCAAAATTCTGCCATTATCGAAAGAAAAAAAGGAAGAATTTGAATTTACCTTTCTGTTAATGTGCTGCATCATCCATGTTGAATTAAGTTAGTGATTAATTAAAAGGCTTGTATTAGTAGCAATCAACATATGGGCTCAATCCTTCTGAAATACATTTTTAAGTTACTATAAGTATTACTGTAAGCCTTTAAATCCTAAATGCTTCATAAACAATGACTTCTTAAACCAGTAATTAAAAAGTTAAAGAGACCTTAAAGGAAGTAGTTTTATAAAGTATATTTATTTTGTAACTTAATTCTATAATTTTTTACATGTGTTACTAATTAAAGTGTTTTTAAGAAGTTCTCAAAGTCCTGCATAGACGCTTTGGCAATCTCTGTACAAAACACCTCATCGGGCAGGGATACCAGCTGATCCAGGGAGATGTAGCTGGGTTGGGCTGGGTCATACTGGGCTCTTCCCAGGAATGCAAGAAACATGTGCCTCTCTCTGATTCGTAATAGCTTTGAATTGAAAACCTAAGAAAGAAAAAAGGGAAAATTTTTTTTAGGTTGTCTAAATTTCAGACCCTGAAGAATCAAAAATAAGAGCTTTTTTTAGGCAAACAGAAGATCCAGGAAGCAAACATAATATGCTTATTTTCCTTTAATTCATGTCAAACACCAAATATGTATTTATTATATATAAATTATATAAACTGTAAATAAATACTTCACTACAATATGCTGACATACATACAACAGAAAACAGGGAGTGAGACAAAAATTTTAATGTGCTTGACAGTTGTTTCTATAAAATAACTATATTATGTTTGTGTAATCACAGCCAAGAAAGGGGAGATATTCAGTAACAGGGAGCACTTTCCCTTTAGCATCAGACAGATTCAAATGACCACTGTTACAAGGAAGAAATGAAGAGGTGACCATGTGGCATATTGCAAACAACAAACTGACACAGTGGCAAGGGCAAAGGTGAGTGGATGTGGCTCCTGTCATCATAACATGGCCAAAAGGCACAGTGTGGTGGTTCAAAACAACCACTTGTCTTCTGCTGCACAGCAGTGCCTACCTTTGAAGATAACTTCCACAAAAAAAAAAAATCTAGGCAAAGATGAGAACAATGGCAGGGGAAATACAAAATAAATCAGCAGAACATTTAGAAAGAGAAATGGGGAAAATAAGATGCACAGTTAAGTTGTAAAATCAAAGATCTAAGTTCATTCCTGAGCAGTACAATTGAATAAAGAGAGATGCTATAGAGGCGATAATGATGAAAAAATTAATGCTACAGGGAAGCAGAGATTTTACTAAAAAAGAGACTACATTGATGGAAGAATTCCATGAGGATGGAAACTAATTTGAATATAGAGAGAAAAACAAAACTACTGTTCCTCCTCTGCCTTCCTTGAATGTTAAGAGGGAGTCTGAATACAGGAGAAAAAAACCAACAAAATCACTTAAAAAAAAAATCACTTAACCACCATTTATGGAGATAGCTGACAGAAACAATGGTTACAAGAGCAGTTGTAATATAAGAGAGAATTTGGCAAAAAAAGTTCCTGTATATTTCCTATTTTCAACATGACTGTCATTGAGGATAGAGTGAGTACAGATGGAGATAAATATGCATTTGTGAATGCACAAGTTAAAGGCTCAACAATATACAGACTGATGTGCACTACCTGTATCCTGGAACTCTCAGTTTTGGAGGGTGAAAGGGTAGAACAGGAGAGGGAAAGACTGTGCCAAGAACAAGGAAGAGAGGAAATGCTCCACTTACCCTACCAAACAAAGGGAAGAAAAATAATGAGGTGAGCCACCATAAAGCCAACAATAAGATAACTGAAAAGTGAGCAAAACTTGTGGTCATCTACAGATCAAGGAGGGCAAAGTGACGCAGATGAGCATTAGAGCAAGTGTCCTTGTTTAAGGCAATGTATATTAAATAGCAAGATAACCAAAATCCTGAGGAGCAGTTTTATTCCCCCTATGTGATTTTGGCTTTCTAGCTACTTAGATTCTCTACTAGACTTGCTTTGGAAAGAAAATTACTGCCGTTGAGAAGCTGTAATTTGTGCTTTCATTTTTACCTTTTAAGAAGATAGTGCAACTGCATGCCAGCATTGAATGAAGTGACTAACACTTTCAGCTTTTAATTTGTGAGGAAATAGCAGTAACGAGGAGGTAGAAAAAGACCCCAAAACAGTAATCAGGAAATGAATCTATTTTCAGTCCCATGGTATTTTAGCAATTGCTACAGCGATAAGAAGACCAATGAGAATCTGACTGCCTAATGAACAGAACTTCTCTTACCTTTACACTGTATTTTCAGATCCTAAAATTTGTAAAGCTTATTTTTTAAGTAGATAAACCTGAAAAGTATTTATATTTTTATATAGATATATATCTCTAATGAGCAGATCTGCATAATCTGTCTTCTCTTGTGTCTCTCAGGTAAGATTTCAGGACAAGCAAATCCCTAAGCAGGCAGTAATCTCTCTTGCATGAATACAGTAGAGATGAGCATGACTATATCTATTGAAAACCTTAAAATTCACAAGACTGGATAGCGATGGGACATGTGCTAAGGGAAAAAAAAGCAGCAGTTCCACACTGAAATCCTCAATAGTTTCTGGACTGCTAATAAAAGTTATTCCCATTAGAGTAAAAGCCATAAGCTACCTGGAGAATTCACTTATGTTCTGCATAGAGCAAGGCTCCACCTTCAGCACGTTAGTGAAGTGGCTGTGAGAAGAGCATTTACAATTTATTCCCAGATTAACAGTAGCTCACCTGAGGAAAGCGAGTAAGCATGTGGTGGGGAATGCCCATTATGTTGTGTAAGTAGTCAAATGTCTGTTTGAGTCTCTTTTTACTTGCGGTTAAAATCTTGGGTGTTTTATACACTATCTGTTGAATTTCATTACGTTGAAAACCAAGTTCAATTTGACAAACCTGAAAAAAGCACAATTTTATCTTCCTAAGTCACCTACAGTAAAGTTAGCTTATTTTAATGTGCCACTGAAATAAACTAATGCAAAATTCTTCTATTCTTTTTCACACAGCAACAAGAATGCAGAGCACAAAAATATCTGCCACTTCAGTTCTTCTCAAGTCAGACAATGCAAATTATGTATCATTCTAGATTAAAGTGTAATTTGTTTATAGAATATCCCCAAAATAAAGATGACTTCTTTGAATCTTACATATCTTTCAACTTTTCTGAGTTATGAACAAAAAAAACCATGTCTTCATATGTATAGCAGTCCCCAAGAGTCCTTTATCATTTTCAATACCAAGCTGTCAAGAGACTTTTCTTCCCGTGGAGCTCCATGGAACACAGCAATCAAATAGCTAGTGCCTACTTTTGCCAATGTTACCTCTTTTGCTAATGTATCTGAGTGACACTTTTATAATAGGGAGTATAATTTCTGTCCTCTTCAGCTTAAGAGTGCTGAACCTAAAAGAGACGTGTAGAATATGTGGTGTATTCAATTTATTCTACAGTTCAATGAAGTCTAAAGTAAGATGTCTTTTTCGGAGACTGCATTGACTTCAATTATGATTTCCCAAAAGGAAAAGAAAACACATTTTTTCAATCAAATCATGAGCACTCCTCCCAAAGTACAGAATGGCAAGCAATTCATTAAGTTGTTGAGAAAGAATTCAGCATACAAGAGTGTCTGTTAACTTGGTCATTTCTTCTATCCTCCAGTGACACGAGCAGCTTGTTTTCAGTCATGAAGTGGGTGTGCTTGCCAGTTAACATAACCAGACTTCCATATCAAACTAAGGTACTTCAAATGGCAAGAAGGTGGTGTTTGTGGTTGCCCAGTTACATGGGCCAAGACTGCAGCTCTTTTCCAGAGCTGTTTGTAAAATAGAAAGGGAAGGCCTTTGAATCTGGGTTTTGAATTGACCTTAGGACATCTGAATCCTTACAGGGAACTGTTTCTAGAGGCAACTCTAGAACTCCTCATTTTAACTCTTCTGCTTTATAAATATTTGTGAACCACACAAAATACCAATCAACTAAGACAGCCTTCAAGTATGAAAGTAAGTGTTTGCACGAGTGGTTATCTTCCATGGACCTGAGTTGGCAGGGGTAACTTCCTGCATCAAGATACACAACCAGAGTTAAGACCCCATGTTAAATCACTGCAGATACAAAGCTGGGCCCCCTGTAGAGGTAATTGTGGCAAGAACCTTGAGCTTTTATCTTCTACTCTGTGACATGGAAGAGCTCCCTCGACATGATCAGTGAGCTCAAGTGTAAGTTGTTTTGACTGCACTCAGTCTGACAGCAAACATATTTAATAGTCAATAACTCTCTAGGCCACACAAGCCAATATCCTTACTGTGTAAGCATCTGCAATACTCGACAAAGTATGTACTATTCCCACAATACAGTGGTAATGCAAGCTTTCAGTCAATAGCATCTGTCAGTGAATCTCTAATCATGCTTGCTGAAACCCTCAGAGGATGGACTAAGCCATCCTTCAGCACGTTTAGTCCATGACTGGTATCTTATGACAACCAATATCAGCTTCTGTACTTGTTTCTAAATAACAGTCCATTCAGAATGAGGGATACAACCTGACCACTTCTGCATGATTTCACTTTCCAAATTCCATCGTCCCACCACCAGTTCAGGACATACAGGTCTGAACACAGATCCTGACTCCAATCTCCTGAAAAGCTTGAGCTTTTGAGAATTAGGAGTTTCCAACAGTGAAGACCTAAAAATCCTTTCTTCTTTCCCTCTCTCACACATTTTAAAAATAGAGGTGCTATGCTGTATTTCTTGGTCAATAAACAAGATAGTCAATAGACACGAAGATCTTAAAAACACATTCATTATAATAATGACTCCCTAGCCTGTGGAAACAATGTGTGTTAAAAAGAAAGCACCGTTAATTAGAACAGTCTGCTACTTTCCAGTCTCCTCCCTTACCACACACATATCTCAGATTGCAAGATTTCTAATGTTTAATAGTTTCAGAACAGTGGGTCTGTCTGAAAAATCATACATTTTGATTCATAGTTATTTGTTATAGGATAATGGAATTTCACAAATTGTTACACTACATCATGCTGTTTGGCCTCCATGGCTTTACAGCACAGTAATTAAACCAATACATGGTTACATTTTCAAAAGGGAAAGGACTCCCCATGGATTTGAAGTTATTTACCCAATAGTTGTTAATAATGACCATCTGCTATCAGACAATAGGTGTCAAATGCACATTTTGGCAGGCTAGTTACCTGCCAGGAGAAAAATAATCAACTGCACATTTCCTGCTCCTAAATACTTACGGACAATCCAAGCAAGCAAAAAACCAAAATAATTAAGGGGGAAAAAAAAGACTGAGTATTATTCTACTCATTAAAAAATGGGTAACCATTTATGTCATCATATAGCAACTTTTGGAAGGAAGGCACTATATCCCAGTAGAAGACAGAATAAGATAATGATCCATGTATTGGGTAAGCTTGCACACTATAGAGGAAAATAAATTGTTTAACAGTTATTTTATGTCACCACTAAAATTATTTCATTAAATTCCTTCTGCTCACAATCCCTTATAGGAACTTTATCTTCTGACAACTCAAACTATATGGATATACAATACACTTTTAATATCTATTCATAAGCTCACCTGAAGATTTTCTTTTACAGGCTCTAATTTGCCAGTCAGTAGCCTTGGAAGACGAATTACCAGATCCTTTGTCTACAAACAGAAAAAACACATAAATTAAAGAGTCTTACTGAAGGCTTATTTGTGAATTTATCTGTGAAAGATCCTATATAAATTTTTGCATTTCATTCTGTATTTCATTTTATTTCTACAGCAAAGGTGAATTTGCATGAAGCAGTAGTATATTAAAATGCAAAACATTACTCAAATATGTTCTTTTGGAAAACAAAAAATAATACAATTGTACTGTTGTATATAAATAAAGCAGACAAGACAAGAAGAGGGAGTAAAAGCACATATCAAAAGGAGAAAGTATGCTCAAGTGCTCAATTTCTCTCAGCCCTCAAGCTGTTTCTTCTCATAGTTTTAAAAGAAAGTAAACAACACACTACCCAATAGAGGCTATAAAAGGATTTTTCAGTGGCAATGGAGCTAAATTCAGAATCTTGTTAGACCACAGTGTAACAGCACTACAAGAAATTACTCCACATTCCTAAAGTGTCCAATTATCTTTAATCCACCCTGAGTACAAGGCAGAGACTAAACCCTTTTCTGAGATCTCTCACCTCAAACATGGAAAGGCCAGCAACAGGGCACTGTAGCAGCTGTGGCTGTTCAGCTAATACAAGAACCCCAGATTCCACTTGGAATTTGGCATTCATTGCAATCCCCACCTACTGCAGGACACAACGAACACTGCCCACTTACTCCAGGCAAGTCAAGCTACTCCCTGCCCTGAAGATCCCAAGGCAGGGTGCTGAATACCCACTAAGCACATAACACAGTATGCACTCATGAGCAAACCCAGAGGTCACTCTTGGTGAGCTGAGCATATGATTTGGCATTTATCTTGATATGATATTCACAGATTAGGCTATTTTTAAAATTATGATTTAAGTATGTTACAGTATCTTAAAGAGATGAAGAGCACCAAATAATTTTCCAGAAGTTAAAAGAGCTGCTTGCTGTTTCAGTAATTAATTCAGTCCTCTGACCCACCTCAAATAATAAAACTGGACATACACATGCTTATTTGATAACCTGCAGCGGGTCATCTTCAGAAACTGTACTTCAGGTCCTCTGAATGTCAGGTGTCCATAACACTTCCATACAAAGTTAAAACCATGTTACCCTCCTGTAACCCTCTAGTGACGTTACTCATGATAACACAATGTTTGTTGATAACCTCCAAACACTTGGAGTATTCATATTGCAAGACCTTAAAACTATAACTAAAAAAATACCTGAACACTTCAGTTTTTACCTTTTTTACACTGAGACCAAGTTCATTTTTGAAGAAACCCAGTCTGTTATCCAGTCTTTCCACTGAAAACAACAGCAAGTATGGAGCTCTTGACACCATCTGAGCAATTTCTGACTTACCAAATTTTTTGGATTTTAGGTAAGCCACTCTAGAAAGAGAACAAAAACAAAATAAAATCCAGCGATGAAAATTTTATTGCCTCCATGTATTCAGTGATCACTTAAATTCCTCAGTGATATTTTATAAATGGACAGATGTTCGAGCATTAACATGCAACCCTGCCAAAAATAATTAGGGTGAAATCTGCAGTTATCGTAAAAGCAAAATACCCTCCCTTCCAATTAATTAGAAGTAAAATAAACCTCAGAGCAGAATGTCAATACTGAAGACAGATTTTAATTCCTTCCAGCTGTACTTAAGCAGATAACTATGTTAACCTACATTTAACTACCAGTCTGTCTCTTAGATTGCAAACACATTAATAGATCATCATAGGGTAGAGACAAGAAGATATATACAGCCTTTTGCTATTTTAATGGATTCCATTTCTACTGCTGAAAGAACAGAGTACTATACCTCATACATTCCTGTTTTGTCAATAGCATTGGAGTAGGAATATCATACAATGATGCTGTGTGTAGAGATACTGTCAAAAAAGACATTTCTACATCAGCTGAAGTTACATTTGCTGCAAATAGGTCCCCATTTTCAGTTACTGGTCTAACAAATGAGTAACAAACATCTGGTTGTCAGAAAGCAAGAGGAGTTGACTAAAGTTTTGATATTTAACAGAGCTTGCTTGCTTTCTTTCCAAGCCAAAACTTTTTCCAAACTTTGTTGATTTCAGTGAAAGTGAAATCCTATTTCAAGTACCACTAGCAGTGGATGATTACCATAGCTCCCAGAAAAAAAGGAATGAAGAGGGGAAGTACAGCACATGAAGTGAAGAGACTAAACTACAGTTTGGAGGGGCTTCCTCTTGTTATAGATGAGAGTAATTGCAATATGAGAAGTATTTGCAGTCAGATCAACTCAGAGTTAGAATTAGTTTATCTGGTAGTCATTAAGATACTAAATGGGCTGCAGAATATTCTGCAGAAGCAGATATTCATCAAAAATGGGCTCTCTGTTAAACCATGTCTTGTAGGAAGAAAAAAAATAATACCTTCCAATCAGTACAACTTCCCTCTTTCCACAAATCCTCAGAAATTAAGCTATCACAAGCCAAAAGCTCCCAGATGGAAGATGTAACAACAAGCTCTAGAGGACCAATTCCTGAGTAGGCCCCTCAGCACAGAAGGTAGCACCCTAGGCTCCAGACAAGGACAATGGAACTGGCACAGCTTCCAAGCATCCCAAAACAGCTATATGAGCAGATTAAAAACCAAACCTTTTGGCTGTCCCAACTCTGCTTGTTTTCTGTTAACAAGTCATTAAGATTCACACTTAAAGCATTTCTTCCTGGAAAGGCAAGAAACTTAAAAGAGGGAGGCAAGATTGTAGTAACCTGACTCTAGAAACTAGTATATTAAAAGAACACAATTATCCGACCTGGCCAAATTTGAGACACATCTGTGAGTGCTGGCACCAAGGTTAGCCCTTATTCTACTACAGGGCTCAGCAGTTCTATGTAACATATTAACAGTTTTAAGTCATCATTAACACCAACATAAAACAAAGCATCTGGTGCAGCTGCAGTACAGACACTGATTTGCAACTGTCAAAATTGTTAGGAATTATGGAATGTTTTGACTTTTACAGTGTTTATCTGAAGTCAAATGCCAAACCTATTGAAATTTGTGTTTTGTTTCCTGGCAACATGGAATCCATAGCAATAAAACATTCCAGAGTGATGTAACCAATACCATATCCATCTGCACCAAACTGTTTATGCAAAGGTGATACTCAGCTTTCAAAAGACAGCTGACACACTCACTTCACAGCCTTTACAGCACACTTACTTACTTTAAAGCCTGCAGGAAATCATTCACCAGTGTCAAGCTCACAAAAGAATCATACTGCAGAAAATTAAGAAGAAATTGGATTTCTCTGTTCAGCCCCTACTTCACTAACCAGCCAGTGCCACAGGAGTGTCACTGAAAATAAAATCTGACTTCATGGAAGAGTTAGGATATTTATCACAAAATATCCTAACTCTTCTCTCTCTTCTGAAGAACATAAGCAATATGCTCTGGTATCTAGACTCAAAACGACTGCTGGAAAATGACACAGGGTATTTTTTTGGCTATTGTTTCTGAAAGGCCACTTACTGAACATGAGATTAGAATAATAGAGGGGAAGGAAGTTAGGTCTATTTTATACAAGAGTCTACTCATGTGCCTGTTTCTAAATACCTGTACTTTCAGATTTCTGTTTCAGACAGGAATGCTACTACATGTAAGAGCCAAGACAACAGACTTTCTTCTCTGAAGTACTGGGAAGTTTTGAGTTCATTAAACATGCACATACATACACATGAGTGGTTCTGAATTAGGAGTAATGTCGTAAATAAGAGTTTATTTTAAGAACTGAGGAACATTTTAGGGTCATACAAGTGTGAATGAACACACATGCACACAAATTAGTTCATTGTACTCTTGTGTTGAGTTTCTGCTGGACAACAGGAAAAAAGTCACCAAAACCTCCTGCTGCTATTAGATGCTGACACAGAAGAGATATGGTCTGCATTTTTAATGCAAAAGTCATGAGGTTTCAAATTGTGACTGAAGAGTTTAATATTGTTCTACAAATTTATGTAAAGCCTCAGGGATGTCATTTTGGAAAGACTGCTGCTGCTTCCTCTGTGGCAGAGAGACAGGGATGGGCAATAAAACTTGTTAATAGACAGTTTTCAGGTGGATGAAGGTTGACTTATGACATCATCACATGTTAGTGCCAACAGATGGGGAGGAACAAGAACACAGAGCCAGGAATGGAGTAAGAAAGGAGGCAGCACAGGTTCCTTCAGACAAGGTTAAATCCACTTGGAAATCAGACCTTCCAGCCAAAGGGTTAATTAACATCCTGCTACTACTTGAAAGGCTTACCTGGTTTCTAAAGCTTCCAGATCTTCACCAAGGATGTATGGATTTTTTGTCAGGAATGCTCCCAGTTGATTGTCTTCTATACCTACATCCTTAAGAAACAGAAGTATTTTTTTTACATCTTTTTCAAAGTCCAAGGTCAGTAAGAGCTGACCTGCCTTTTGACGTTTCTCCACTTGGGATAAGTTCACTCCTACAACAAATGAAATTAAAAATTGTTTTAATTAAACACAGACTCTACTTTCTGTAAATGCTTCACAAAGGCACGTTGGAATTTATAGGATTACTCAATTTTTTGCACTGATTTTTGCACTATTTAATTACTCAACACAGCAAGGCTACAGCACCTTATATATCGTGGAAAGAATCCAGATAAAATAAGCAGTCATTTTAGAAGATTTTACTGAGTTTATTTTTTAAAGGAAGACATTTGCAGTGAGTCCTGCATGTGCCACATTTAGAAACCTGCTCTTGTTGAACAGAAGTATGTGTGCATGAAATTTCCACATTATAAAAGGGAAGAGGACAATTTTGCAGTGAAGTGACTTTGTTTACTAACTCACACACAGCAATTTTTTACTATATGGAGACAGATTCCCCCTCTCAAATATTAATTTCTCCAACCTCTTTCTAGTCTTCCTTGCACTTTTGGGCAACAAGGTGGTCAGGAAACTTGAACTCAGGTATCTCTGTAGTCCAAGTGTTTTTTGATAAAAAGGAAGGTTCTCATCAATCCCTTCCCTCTAGCCTCTCCAGTGTGCTGTGCCTCCTAAGATTATGCATAGCAACCATTCTCTTTCCATTCTTCCAAGGATGGAGAGCTGCAAATTGTTTCGCAGCGAATTAAAGCATCCTTAACCAGCCCAAATGAAGGAAGACCAATTAAGTTACACAGCAATCCCCACCTCTTGAAAATGTGAGAGATGCCACTAAGGGACTAACACCAGCCAGCTTTGTCTCCCAGTAGTACAGCATTGCTACTGACAAAGTCCCCTCTTTTTGTCCATTTACCCTGGATAACATTCTGCAGCTTTTTACTATTGGTCACTGTTCCCATTTTACAAGTTTACAAGGTAACCAATATGAGCAAAGCTCAAATTACAGGATCCCCAAAACTCCTGCCACAGGCAGACCACACAAACAAAACCATACATACCTAGGTGGACAAGTTTTGCAAGTGTTTCTGAGTGATCAACATAATCTCGGAGTGTGGAAGACTGAAAGGGGAGAAGTGGTTCTGCAATGATCTGTACAGCTTCTTCCTCAGAAATCACTTCCAAGGCAGATGAAGGAGGGATGTCATCCCAGTCTAAGAAATAAATATAGAAGACCCAAATGCATTTTGTGAAAGACAAAGCTACTCCCACCAAATACTATACAGATCTCTTAAAATGGCTTTCAAAATGTAGGAACACTGTGCCATGTGATAAACAGCCAACTTATTATTTGAAAACATTAAAACATAGACTCTGCTCCCAGTTTTTGCCTCTGTTCCATCTCCAGGTCACTGCCCATCAACTTTTACTCATATGGCCAAATCTGGTAGCAGTACCCAGCAAGCCTGCCTTCAGTCTGCTGCCTAGACCACTGCAGACAACAGATCACATCACCCTCTGGAAAAGGATTCTTGCCTGATCACAGCCAGATGTAAGGCAAAGATTATTTTTCACAACCTGACAAGCCCACTACTTTGTGACTCCCCTAAATGTGATGCCCAAAATTCAGCTGTTTTAACTTTCAATGCAGTCAAGCTATTATGTCTTGTCCATTATAGAAAAGCAGCTGACTGCCACTATCTCTAATAGCAAAAGGAATAACTTCCTACTCACTAAGGTTTTAAAGGAAACATCATTATGCTTGTTTTCCGTTGTGTTCCAAGTCACAGAACTCAGTGTCTTTAAAAAAAAATTCTCTAAACAGATCTATTTTTCCATTGACAGGAGCTCACAGCAGCAAGATTACTGTTTGCAGGCTAGCTGCTAGCATCCATATCAATCATCAGTTTGATTACTTAGATGCCCTGATCATAAACTCCTCAGGAAGGGGATTTTCTCTCTCTATCCCTTTGTATAATGGCTTCCAAGAGACCAGACTCTTCCATATCAAGAAACAAAGGCACACCAGAACTCTATTACAAAAGATTCTAAAGTAATTAGAAAGTGCCTAATGCTCCAGGAAGAGCTGCACAGAATAGCTTGATAACTGTTGAAGGCCTGGTCTCTTTCTCACAGCATCAGAAACAAAAGCACAGTAAAATGTTTTCATCAACATTTACACATTGAACAGGAACTCTGTAGATATCAAGAGGGTTTTTTCTCAACTTGCTGAGGACCAAATCAATATACAATAAAGTCCATTCCAGATGCATGCACATCTTTTATTGCCACTTTAAATTCTTTATACTTCCTGTTGGGAATCATATTTCAAGTTACCAAAACACCCAAAAATTATCGATTATGTTTATTCCATTATATGGAATGTCAGCTGGGCAAAATGCTACATACACACACATTCTCCAGTCTGTCTGCTGGCAGATAAAAATTTGGCATGTGGATAAACTGCATCGAAGCTGCAGCCACATAGCAGCTGGCTGACCCATCACTTTGGTGCAGGACTGTTTCAGAACCAGCTACACACACAGGTCTCTGCTGCAGCTCTGAGATACCCCAAATCATAAGCTCTGTACAATCCAGGCTGGCGGGGCTCAAAGCAGAATCTGAACATACAAGGCTGCTTAGCAATTTACAGCAAGTTTCCTCAGCATACCCAAAGTAATTTGAAAGGATGGAAATATTATAACCCACGTTTAGATATAAAGGGAAAAAAGTGAGTAAATTTCCTCAGGGCAACAACACCAAGGCGCCGTTGTATTCATCTCCTTTTGTCCCCTTTCCTCAGAAGACAGCTGGGCAAGCATTTCTCATCAGGGCAGTGCTTAGGAAGGTTTCCCACTACTGCCTCCTGTTGCTCATCCTTCATCCCTCACACGGCCGTGTAGCGTGAGCTGCTTCAGGCGTGGAATCTCCCAGCCTCACTCAAAACAAAAACAAGCAAACAACAAACAAAAAAATCCCCTCCCACCCCAAAAAAAAAAACCCAAAAAACCCCACCAAAAGATCCACAAAAAATTCCCCAGCAAAAACAACGAAAGCCACCACACCACCAAAACTAAACACCCAAAAAACCCCAAACCAAAACCCAGTTTGTACCAGTACATCTGTGAGGAAAAGGCAAACACCCAGCAGATGCAGGTAGGGTTATGAAAACTCCTTCAAACAGCAGCTCCAGACCTACATTTCTACCCAAAACATTCTACCTTTATCTCACTCTAAAGGTATTCTTTGCATGCTACATTGACCATAAATATCCGAATTAACTACGGAGGCAATCAGAAGTGAAAGTCAGGAACTCCAGCTACACATTAGGCAAACAGGACAAAAAAGGAGAACCCAGCTGAGGTTACACTGAAGCATACTGAAAACATAACTTGAAGATTCGGGAGAAACGGTATCCCTTAAAGCCTCTTACCTTCGTCCAGTATTTTTGCATTCAGATCAGGCAATGTTTCTGCTTTTGCTTGTTCCTCTCGTACCGAAGGCAAGTTACTTTCGGGAGCAGAGAAGGATGCACCCTTGGCGCTGTGGGTCGGGGCACAGCTGCTCGCAGACAGCCGCCTGCAGGCCTGGGGTCCGCACAGAGCCGCGTCCTTGGCGGCGGGCAGCACGGCCAGAGCGGCGAACTCACGGCAGGCCCGGCCGGGGCAGCCGCGGCTCCGCAGCCTGCCAGGGAGCTCAGCAGCACGGGCCGCGTTCAGCAGGCAGCACCAGCGGGAGACGTGCCGAGCCCACAGAGCCATCATCCACCTCAGCACAGCATCCTACAGGGAGAAAACGGGCGCGGAGTGACACAGGCGCCGCCTGCCTCGCCGTAGGGCCGGAGCGGGAATCCCCTGGGCCTTACAGCAATCCCTCGCTACAGAGCACCACGTAACTGCCCTAAGGCTTTAAATGTGCGACAAACATAGGAGCCGGGGCTGAAAGCCGCCGCCCCCTGCCCTGTAGGACAGCCGTTCCTTCGGGAGCGCGGGGGAAGCCCAGCCAGGACCTAAACCCTCCCAGGGGGGCGGGACTCCCCCCGTAAAGCCGCCGCCGCACAATGGGTGGGTTGGGCCGCGCCCGCCGCCCTCCCCTCGCAAGGCTCCCCACGCCGGCAGCCGCTGCGTGCAGCCTGCGGGAGAAAGGGCAGTGCCGGGAGCAGCGGGACCCACCGGCGCCTCACCTGCGCCGCACGGCGCGGCCTGGCCCACGTGTGCGCCCCGCTCCTCGGCCCGGCCCGGGCGAGACCACTCGGGAGGAAACAGAGGGGGAGGAATAGGCAGCAGCGTTCTTCTCTCCGTGTGTTCTAAAGGGGCAGTGTAGACCCGCCCCCCCGCTCCGTTGCTCCCTCTCTCGCCCGGTGGGCGCGGCAGGGCGAGCTCCGCCCCTCGGCGCGGCGGGCGCNCGCCGCCCCGCGCAACCACAGCTGCGCTGAGGCGAGGGGAGAGAGGGGCCGAGATGGCGTCGTGCGTGGGGAGCCGGACCCTGAGCAAGGACGACGTAAACTACCGCCTGCACTTCCGCATGATCAACGAGCAGCAGGTGGAGGACATCACGCTGGAGTTCTTCTACCGTCCGCACACCATCACCCTCCTCAGCTTCACCATCCTCAGCCTCATGGCCTTCGCCTTCACNCCCGGGGCGAGCAGAGGCAGCGCGGCTCCTGCCGTGCCGGGCTGTGCCGTGCCGTGCCTGCGGTGCGCTCCCCGGGCGGGTGCTGCCCGCGCCCCCTGCTCGGCAGGCCCGTGCTGGATGGAGAGCGGGCATCTTCCTCTCCTTTCTAGAGCGGTTATCACCCCCACTGCCTTTCCTGGGAACTTGCTCATCGTTTTGAGGATCTCTTCTAAATTCTGCACTAAAATGCGTGTTGCAAGGAGTTGCCAAAAATGGGCTTGATTAGGCTCTGAGCAGCCCCGCAGTGACATCACCCACGTAGATGATTTCTCAAGCGTGCCGTGGACGGGAGTGACCTTCTGTGGCATCGCCCCTGTACCCCACACCGTCTGTGGCCGGCCTCAGGCTGGCTCCGGCCCTGGCACGGGCGGGCTTGGCCACATCCTTTGCTCACCACAGGAAGGGCTCTGTGGGCATCCCCGCTGCAGTCATTCATGGCCATGCTGCTG
The DNA here is from genome assembly GCA_013397245.1 of Thryothorus ludovicianus. NCBI lineage: Eukaryota > Metazoa > Chordata > Aves > Passeriformes > Certhiidae > Thryothorus > Thryothorus ludovicianus. The sequence goes on from VZTB01007303.1 coordinate 859,382, forward strand.
GGAGCGGACAGGTTTTTGGGAAACCTTGCCTGAAAACAAAGGGTATGGCAGTCAGCCTGAAGGGTATCTAGCGTGTTTTTTGAAGTTGTGAATAATTTTTATTGCCTCCTACTGGGTTGTGAACGCGATTGCATAATCCTCCTGTAGACTAAATGGTCTAGTCTGTAGGCTGTGATTCCTGAGAGGTTTTGACTAGGTAGTGCAGTGTGTTTTGGGCTCATTTAAACTTTTGTGGCATTGTGTGTACACAGTCACGGATTTCAGTGGTCTTGTGGCTTAAACAAGGGGGGGGTGGTGAATCTCCCCCTTGAAAGTGACCTTAAAACATTAATTCATGACAACTCTCCATTTGATGTAGCAAAATTATTATTTGTTACTGAGCCTGGCACACAGTTCAGTGTATAATCTTGTTTTATTCTAAGAGTCCAAATGTATAGTTTTTATCAGCTGTGAAATAACGGCCAAGCCTCGCTTGAGTTGAGACAGGAGCATAAAGAAAAATAAAATAGTGTAACTGCAGATGGTCTGAGGTTTACCTTTTCTTGTTTCAACATGCGTATGGCCCAAGGGAGATACTTTTGGTGAGCACATCCCCGGTTCTACTTGGTTACCTTCTGAACTCCGAAATCAGACATTTTTGTGCTCTGCTACAATGTTTAATTACAGACCTTTGCTACAAGTGCTCCTCCTCCTCTTGCCTGATCACTTTACTCCCTGAAGGGCTAATTTAGGTCAAACTTCTGAGTCACTAAGAGATTCTCATTGCAGTGTCATTCTGAAGGATTAATGGAATTGATTGCTCACCTTTGGGGAAGGAGTTTTGCCATTAATTCTTTCAAGCAGAGGATGAGCTAAGAAGCAATTTCAGCACTTTGGAGTCTTCTAGGCCTAAATAAAATTGCTTCACTTCTGGGATGTTTGCATTTTTCCAAGAGGATTGCTGGTTTGTCTTTCTATTTGTTTTGCTGTCTTTCTAACTGACTTCTTCAGTTTCATTTTCTTCCCTCTATCTCTGCCTCACTTCCTATGTTTAAATACCAGTTGACTTCTCTTTAACTTTTCTCTACTTCTCCTCTTCTCAGGTTGTGCAAGGTACTCAGATTTTACTTTTTCCCCTCTCTTCTTTCAGCTATTTTGGACTATTGTAGGAGTTTCATAGATCTCCTGAGTGATACCAGAGTGCTGCCTCTGGGCCTCATTTGGGACACTGTCCAAGTCATATACACTCTTTGAGGGACTGGGGAAGAGGAGATACTTTCCCACATGCTTTTGCAGTCTGTGCTCCTTTCCATCAGCTTATTGCATTGAGGCTACACTGACTCGTGCAATAAGGTGATGTTTAAGTTCATTTGCCCACTTCCTGGGCACTGTAGACTTCCCTGTAAGGTGTCACAAGTGATTCTGTGCTTCCCCTGTGCTGTCAGTTGTTCCGTAGCTCTCCTGGTCAGTTTAGTGAGTGGGGGATTTTCTGTGATAAATTCATGCTGAGGTTGTGAAGTAAAATTTGTTTTTTCAGGAACTTCACCATAGACAGAGGAAATTCTGTGTTCCTTAAAGTCTTTCTGGTCTCTTCTGTAATTGTTTTGTGTAAGAATTGTGTGAAGGGCTCTGAGAAACTTAGAAAATACTTTTCCCTTGTGTGTAGCAAGCCATACATGACAGGAAGTCCTCCTTAGGATTACTGAGAGGGGCTGCTACTGTCTTTGAGCTGACAGATAAGGGTGAAACTGCACTTCAGATAGCAGTAATCTTCAGGTATTATGATAATAATTAATAATGAAAAAGAAATATGTGTTTATTTTTTCTGTGTAAAGTGTGGAATAGAGGGTATTCTCTTCTTTTTAAAGCACATCCTTCTAGTGCTTCTGATAATGGCTGCAGCTTCCTTGGTTGTTTCTTGCTGAATGACACAGGCTCCTCTGCTTCCATCCTGCACCTTGGGGCAGAGGTGTGGAGTGGCTCTGGCTTTCCCTGTCCTCTTCCACCCTAGACAGAGATGTGTGGCCCTCTCTGAGCCCAGAGGCAACCAGCTGGAGTGAGTCCTGGAGGGGATATTCTGTGGGACACAACAGTAGGACAGATTAGTGGCTTCTGGTATGAAGCTGCAGGGGTTTATGGAAGCAGGAGTAAGAAGTGTGAGGATGTAGGGCTTTTGTCTTTCATGTTCCTTCATTAATGGGCTCAATTAAGACGGATTATTGTGTATTTAGGTTTGGTAGAGTTTATGGAAGGTTTTTTTCCTCACTCTCCCACATTCCAAATGTAGTGTCCTAGCTATTTTTTCCTCAATTGAGTATCCCCTTTTTCTTTTCCCTTTTTTTCATTTCTTCTTCTTATTTCTTCTTTTTTTCTTCTTTTTTTTTCTTCTTTTTTTTTTTTTATTTTTTTTTTTTTTTTTTTTTTTTTTTTTTTTTTTTTTTTTTTTTGTGATGTAATAACTCACTAGTAGACATTTTTGTGCCCTAGTGCGCTGGAGAAGAACAGAAGAGGGATAAAGATTATGCACTTTTAATAAAATTTGTTGGTTTTTTTTTTTTAATTTCTTCTCTAAAAAGCTACAGAAGTGAAAAAGGCCTTCATAAAGTGGGTTAAAGTTGAGAGAATTGAGAGTGGGTTAAAATTGAGAGATTTTTCATCTGTCCTCCCACATAAGCATTAGAAACCTTATTTTGGCTGCATGAATGCTTGTATTTCAAAATTGGAGTCAACATTTCTGGGGCATAGTGAGGAGATGATTTAGCACATTTTCCCAATTGCAGCTTGTTGTGATAGTGATAGCATCTTTCCCTTTGGCATTCCCCAAAATAGTCCTTCCAAGTAAACACTATAATTCTTATACCAGCCACTTTGCAGCAGCAAGTTCCTTGCTCCCACCTGTTCTTACCTGCTTCTGGCAAGAAGATTGGGTGTCTATCCCTTGTGAAATCTGCAAGCCAAAATAAAATGCCTTGCCACTCGCTTGGAATGAATTGCAGTTTAGCACTGCATACATCTTTGTTGATTTTGGGGGCAAGTGGTGCCAGCATGACTAGGAGAGCTTTCCTGAAGCTGGGTAGTACTCAGAATCCTTATATGCAAATGTGAGGACCTTTCATCCCACCTGGCACAGCAATCAAGTGATGTGATCACAGTGTCTTCCACTTCTTTGTTGGCCGTGATGAATCGATGTGACGCAACTGTATTTGTTCTATTAAAAAAAAAAAAAGTTCATCCTCTTGGTGGCAGCCATGCCAGCACGTTCCTGTGTGTTATTTGCATGTGTTAAAAGAGGGATGTGGTTTTGCTGTCTGAGCCATCAGAGCCAAAGGCTCTGGCTAGGAATTGCTGGATGGAGTAAGGCCTTGGGTTTGCTGAAGGAGCCAGAGTTAAGCTCTGGGACTTGGGGTTTACAGCTGGTATAAAGTGTCAGCCTGTGCAGCATGGCTGCTGCAAAATGGCTGGTAAAGCTGAACTCAGCTGGTTTTAAAGAAATGCTGTGAAGAGTCCCTAAGGCCTGCAGAGAAACCATTCGTGTTTAATGCACTTTTTCCTTCCATACATTTAAATTAACACAGTGCTTAAATGCCTCACAGTGATGAAAGCTTGCTGTGGAGCTGTTAAGGCTCAATTTTGAGGAAAAGGAAAATAATTTGACTAAGTGAGAAATATTTTGTATCTACAGCAAGTATCTAATGTGGAGAGCATTTATGCTGTTCTGTGTTCTTTACTGAACCATCCAGAAATATGACAGATGCTCTGCCAGGAAGAGCTTTATACCTTGACAGTTTGCTGGGAATTCTTTTGTTACTGTGTTGTGAACAAATAATACTTAAATGAATAAACCAATCCTAAGTACATGAAAACTACCCAGATAGTAGAACTTTGGCTTCAGTTGTAGTGGGTGATACATCATGACATATTCACTGTTTATACTCTCATAGTCTGAAGTTGGTTTGTTTGTTTGTTTCTATTACTGAGATATCCTAGAAGCTGTCTGTTGGCTAGAAAAGTTAGGTGAAGGTTATTTTGTTAATCTTGCTACCATATTCTACCTGCCTGAAAAGAAAAGGTTCTGTCAAGTTTGCCTTGGCATTCCAAACTGAATTCTTAGGTCTTTCTTCTGGCTATAATGTAAGAGTAGCACAAATAATGCATTATACTATATTCAGAGCTTTGGATTAATAGATCTAAAAGAAAATTGATATTTTTCCTTGAGTCTTTTAAGTTGTGCTGTGTCTCTGTTACAGATTCTAAGCTGTACATTCATTATTTCTAAAAACTGATTGTAATCATTATTTCTGCCCTCATCTCAGGCATTGGGTGTTGGGGATAGGCAAAGGGAAGGGTATTGCAAGTAGCACCAAAACAGCAGAGGGAAACCTAGGAATTGCATCCAGGCTTCCAGAGGTTTTACCTGAGGTGTAAAAGTCGCTGTGTAAAAGTAATTTGATGATGTTTCTATAAACATCAAAGCAAGTTTTTTTTCACCTTATGTAAAATTTGGTCATTGCTTCTATACTCACTTCTAACAGCGTTAATGGCTTGCATGTGTTTACTAAATATTTAACCCTCTTGTAAGAAAGGGACACCCAGAAGTGTAGTGTGAAAATCATTCCATGCAATTACTGTCTTAACTTGTTACATAATGAGCATGCATATTTCTTCTATTTAATTTCCATGTATTCTTTATTTAAATAATATATCTTGAGAGCCTTTTGACTTCATCCTTATAATGCACTGTGTTGTCTGTCTCTTTAGGGATGATTCTGTACCAGAGGATAATATTTGGAGGGGTATCCTCTCTGTGATTTTCTTCTTTCTAATCATCAGTGTTCTAGCTTTTCCTAATGGTGAGTAAGGTTTATATAGCTTATACTTCATGTTTTTTAAATGTGGATTTCTCTTTATTGCCACTATATTTACTTGACTTTTATTTAAATACCAATTTTCAATGTATTTTTTCTTTACTCATTTGAATTCTTTTCTATTAAGGAACAGTCTAAAAATGGGTTTTAGTCATTCTGAGCAGAGATAAGTTATTTATAGCTTGTTATTTATAGTCTGCATTTAACAAGGAAGTCAAGTTCTCAAAATCAGTGTCCTATTTGCAGATGTGCAGTTGCAGCTCAAATTGCTAAGTAATGATGCTTAAATGATGTTTAGAAGGCCTTTGCCTCAGTGTGTTTCAACAGAAGTGTAATTCTAAAAGTTCTCAGACACGACACTTTACCAGAAGATAGTCATATAAATGTTTTAAGTTGCACTTACAATGTAAAACCACAGCTGCTCAGTAGAAGTTAAAGTTGGACAAAAGTTTTGGTAGTTGTATGAGGAGCAGAAAGTGTGAAAATGTAAGAACACTTGTGTGTCACTTAATTCTATGGAAAAAATGCTTCTACCTGGTTTGTCTGTTTTGGATTTTTAATTTTTCCTTATTGCTGTCGGCAAAATCACAATTTTTGGATCAAGTCTAAACTGTCTCACAGTTGGCAGTATTCAGTAAAAAGGAGTGATCATGTTTAGGGCAGCTTTGTACTGCAGAGTTGGGATGTGTTTCTCCCATATGTTGAAAATCCTATATGCACACTTTTCACAACATGCTGCCTGAAAAACTGAATGCCAGAGAAAAAGGAGCTTTAAGCATGCAGTGGTGAAAGAGTGGTCTGCAGTGTGTGCTGAAAATATTTGTTGAGCCACTTCTTGCTACCTAAATGTGTGATCCATCTTTAGAAGTTTTCCAGTTTCACCAGATTTACCTCCTCTGCTGTTCATATTAGTTGAGAGATTTTTAGTCTAATAAATCAGTTTCATCACTGGCTCTAAAGTAAATGATTTGACATTGGTAAAGTGCATAGGTATCTTCCTTCTTGTCAGCTATATATGATGCTCAGTTTGGAAATTTCAGGAGGCCTGTTTGGTAACATTTCTTGTTGGTCTGAAGGCTAAGCCTGTGTTTCTTTGTTAACACAGACAAATTTGTGTGGGATGTCTTAATTGGGAGCAAGCTGCAGTCTGGAAACCAGATCAGGACATCCTCAGATGACACCTGAGATGTGGTGTCTGCTGGACAAACAGCATGCTACTGTTCTGGACATGACTCCATAAAAACAGTGAAAAATTGTCTTCATGTTACCAACTGACAGTCTCCTTTTTCCACTCTGAAATCTGCTGTTTCTCTTTTCTTTTTTTTTTTTAACAACATAGAGCTCCAGCTTTCAGTTGTATTATTACCTAGTTTGATGAAGAACTAATCCATGCTCGTGCCACGTACTCATATATGATATCCTCAAAAATAAATTTTGTGGTTCTTCCTGTCTCCTAATAAGCTTTTTGTCTGCTTTCTATAGGACCCTTTACACGTCCTCACCCTGCTCTGTGGAGGATGGTTTTTGGTAAGTTTGTGTTTCTGACTTTTGCACTGATTTTTCAGGACCTGCAAAATGCCCTTTTAAGCTTTCTGATGAGTGGAATTGTCATGAAACGTAATTGTACATCAAACTTGTGTGAATGTTACTTTTTCCTCACTCCTGAGTAGTTGCTTATAATCTATTCTTGGTTATGTTTTGGAATACCTTTATAGTTACTGTGTGTCAGGATGGTGTAAATGAAATCACCAAAAAGGGATCATTCATTCTGATACTCTGTTCTAATCCTGTTTTGTGCTTCCCAGTCTCCTTCCCCCTCACCTTTCCTACTGTCAGCTCTTCCAGCCCCAGGTACTGCATGTACTGTCTGACTTCTAAATCCAGTTGAGTAGGTGGTTTCTTTTCATTATTGGTAAAATATGCTATAACTTTATATGTCTATTTAATTGTATTATTGCATAGGTTAACTTTTATTAATATTCTTGATATGTATATAGTCATATTCTTATTTCATTAAAAGTACCTGTAAATATCACTTGCATTCATAGTTTGAAAAATAATTCTGTTAGCTACAAAACTAACAAGTGAAATCCTGCTCCTTAAACATCTGAATTACTCAGGAATTTTATTTTCAAATAATTCAAGGATCACAGAGCATATGCTAGACTGCACATTTGGTTATTTCTAGGCAGACTGAATGTTCCTCTCTCCTGCCACTTTATATCTAAAAATAAGTAGCTTCCCAAAGTAGCTGATTACTCATCTGTTGACATTGAGAGCATACTGCTGATTAGACAGTACTCATTAAACAAACCTGCTTCTTGGGAAGTTTGGGAAACACAGGTCCAACTGCTCACTTCAAGTTTCAGCACATGTAGAGTAAAATGTCATTCTCTATGTTGATACTGTCAGAGCTTGATCCCTGTACATTTGGGAAAGACTGCATGCAAAATCAGGAGCAGCATTTTTCCCTGAGTAATTCTGCTTCTTCTGGCATGGTTCATTTAGCTGAGCTTCAGTTCTCAGACCCCTTCAGTAAATGAAGGGCAGGACTGGTGTGTCCCCAACATTCCCAGATGCACCCTGGCCTGCAGGTTGTGCTTCCTTTAGCAGGGTCACATCTGTTCCCCTCTTGTTTCTGGGAGGGACTGCACAGGACCATATAGATACTTCCTGTGCATGTGTGTGTCACTGAACAAAAGTTGCTTTCTGGTGTACACTGGGGGCTATCAGCATATGAGTCCTGGTTATAGTTTAAAAGTCCTTTTTAGAATTGCAGTTTATTTTGGATAGCAGGTCCTAAGTTTATTCACATTAATCTTTCTGCCTTCTGTGACATTGCTGCAGGATACAAGTATGTTTGAGGCTATGGAAATAGTATTTATCTGCCTGCTTCAAAGGTGGTCTTGGATATCTGTGAGCTTGTGGGTAGTGTAAAGATATGGTCCCAACCAAATTCAATTACCCACAGAGCTACACCTAGGACTTCTAATAAGTTTTTCTTTTTTAGAAAAAAAATCCTTATTCAGACTGGAGGAGAGAAATAGTATTCTCAAATGCAATTGTGTTTCTTAATTTATAGTGGTGTGAAAATAAAAATAATCATATTTATCTTTAAAAGGTTCAAGCAGCAAATTTTCCAGCTCACAAAAGTAACTCAGACATGCACTAGTTTATATTTATAATTACTCTTTATTGCCAGCACAGCTCAGAATTGCCAGGTGACATTATTAGATTGATCTTTATGTTGAAATCTGTGTAAAGACTTGCATTAATGAGACCATGAACACTTGAAGCAAAGGGACAGAGCTAATGCAATCCTGGATCTTCGTGTATCTCTTACTAAGGAGCTTCTTGATCACAGCCTTGTACTACACGTGTCTACATTGATTAAACTGATTTTGTTTTGATTGGGTTCATGCAGCTGAGCATGTATTGCATCACTTGTCACAGGAGAGGATATGAAGGGCTGAGTGCTCAGACATTGCCATCTGACTGGTGTCTCTTCAGCTTTTCTGCATTTAGCTGCTGCATATAGAAATTCATTTGTAGAACAACTGTTTGAAAGTAGTTTTTTGGACTCTGTTCCAAGCACTTTTGTGCGTGAACATGATTTTAAAACTGAGTCTTTTTGCAGGTCTCAGTGTGCTCTATTTTCTGTTCCTGGTGTTCGTGCTCTTCCTTAACTTTGAGCAGGTAAAAGCAGTGATGTACTGGCTGGACCCTAATCTTCGATATGCCACAAGGGAAGCAGATATTATGGTATGTATCCATGGCACTTTATTGTACATACTTTAGGCATATTTTGTCTGAGTGGGAATGCATAAATCTGAATCTGTTGGCATGAGCAGTACAAGTTTATGCCTATACTTGACAGTCAGCAAATCCTTTGTGTCAACGACAATTTATTTACATTGAAATCAGCTGGTGTGAAAAACAATCTTCTCAGTATTTTTTTTTCTAATGTAGATGTTTGATGAGCGTGCAATTTGGAATATGATATATGTTTGCAGTGGGGTGGCTTTGGATTCTTTTTGATAATAGAGATGAGTGTGGATACTGAAAATAGACTTATCAAGGTAGTATCTAAACAAAGCCTTTATGGTATGTGTCCCAGATCAGGGGTTTTGATGCCACAGTGCTGCACTCAAAGAACTTTGGTCTCATCTTGTTGCTCTGAGGTTAGTACTTTACTGTTGTGCTGTGGAGCTTGTGGAATACGTGTTTGTATGGCAGCTGGAGGACTCTGCTCCTTTCCAGTCAGTCACTGCTCAGGAGCTCACATCAGTGCCACTGGGCACTGATGCCATTACCATTGGGAAGTTATTTCCATAGACCATAATCTGGAGTGGTATAGAAAGCTAGGCTTGTTCTTTTGCTTGCTGAGCAGCTTGCAAAGAGTTTTCCATTCAGAGAACATTCCCCTTCAGGTGAGGACATGAACTCAGAGAGTTGAGGTTGTGAAAGGAGGCCTGGGAGAAGGGTGGGTTATGCAGGGAGGCAAGCTGAACACCGTGAGCAGCTGGGCACCAAGCAGAAGAGGAGGCTGCATGGGGAGGCAAGAGTTTGCAATCTTGCCCTCCCCACTATCACTTCAAATTACTCCTCATCACCTGATCCTTGTGGAGCACCTCACCACATGCTCCCTTGACTTTTGGGTGTGTGCATCTGTCCACCATGGTCACCTGTTGTGTACTAGGTGCTTTTATAGTGCCTCAGGAGTAGGGAAATTGACTGGTTGTCTTTCACACATGGCAGTTTATTCCTTGTGCAGACCAAAGCACAGCACCTCAGCAGCAGTGGCTGCAAACTCCTGCCCAGTATCACATGGGGAATGGAAATCTTTACAGTGCAGTAAGCTCATGTTAGTTGATTGATGGTGAGGGCTGCGTGCAGGCTCCTTGCCTGGAAAACTGGATGATTCAGGTATCGCACCTCAGCCTGTCAGCAGTACGTGCTGTGCAACTCCAGGGCTGTGACTTTGGGTTCTGCAGGAGCCACCTGTGCTGGTGGAGAGGCAAGGGCAGCCTGCTCTTAGGATGGGGGGAGGACACAAGGCTAAATGGAGCCCCAGCAGGGGCGTCAGTGGTGTTGCTGAGCAGCAAAAGGGTGCTGAGACAAGGAATCTGTCACTTTGTCAGATTCACCTGGCTCTCCTGTCATTTAAATTAGAAATAGATTCTAACTAGGGGAGGACTAGTATTACTGTTGGCACAGAACCACAGTACAGCAGATTCCCTCACTGTAGCAGTCAGTGGAAAATTGCCCTGGTCTGCTTTGCAATCCAGATATTTTCATTTAAAGTTGGAGCAGATTTTTAAAGTGCAGCTGTAATGAAGGTTGCAACTTGGTCGCTTGCACAGGACTAGCAAAGTTGCTTGGGTGTAAAAGAAAGTTCTGTATGGCTAGCAGAACTGCAGCTGGAAAAATGAGATAGAGACGAAAAAGCCCCAGTAAAAACTAAAGCAAAAAAGCAAGAGCTCTGGAAAAAGACCTTACTTTTGGAGTAGCCTCATGGTGTTCACTCACCATAGGTATCGTGGTGTAGCCAGGAGCCTGCACCTTCTCTGGTGTATTCTGTGCTTCTCATGCTGGCAAAGGAGCCAGTTTCAGTTCTCTTGGTGCACTAAAGCTGCAGGTTTGCCATCCTTAAAACAGGTGGTGCATCTTTCTCCAACCAGCAGCACAGGCATGTACGAGAAAGCACCAGCAGTAAGGGTTACATACAGTAACCTACACACTCCTGTCATCCCATAGTGGGACTTAACTGCCTGCTGATAGAAGGAGTGTATGAAATTGTGTGTTCTCTTTGTGGTGGCCAGGATTTAAGTCTTTCTCTGCTATCTCCTTTTCAACTTGATCAGCGTTCATTTGTGCAGGATTAACAATAGTTCTGGCCTGAAAGAGAATTCTTGATTCAACAGCACTGAGCAGTGCTGTGTTGTCACCTGCAGGTGGCAATGTGTATTTTAGGAGGATTGAAGAGCTGAGATTTTTTGAATGTGTGTTTCCTATTAGGAACAGTTCAGTTTGTGCCCAGTGATGAGATAGAATCCCATAGCTGCAGCCTCCTGATGGCATACATTTTATTTTTTTGTTAGGCAGTGATTTCTAGCACTAGCTCTACAAGATGTTATGAGAACCCAGTTCCTTTGTCATTGGTGATTAGGAAATTAATTAGTATTCTTAAGGAATCTGCTGCTCATCTGGGAAAAAATGTTTGCAGGTTCCTTTTGATCTTCTCCTAATTTTTTTTTTCAATCCAAACCTGTGACTGAACATCCTCAATATGAATGGGTTCTGGGAAATTCCTTTCATGAGGAAAATAGGACACAAAAGATACTCAAGTAAACGTTGACACGAGTAACAGTATACCAGAAACTGGGGAGGATTAATGACCAATGAGCCACATCTAAATACCAGACAGCATGAATGTGGGGAAAGGTGGTTATTTCTTAAATCAAGACTAAAGAAAGGCAAATAAGTATTTTGTGGAGTATTGTTTGCTGATTTTTATGGTTACTGATTGTATTGTTTTTGTTACTTCTCTGTCACTTAGGAAATACATGCTTCCTCAGGCACCAAGGTCTATTCTATTTCCTTTTAAATTAGAGCTGTACTGTGATGGCACCGAATCTTAATAGTGGAAATTTTCTGCTATAGTTTAGAAGAATAAGAAAATTAAATAATGCTAATTAAATACCCTTATAATTCCAGACTTATTGCACTGGATGGAAAGATGTTTCTTCTTTCTGAAGTTATGTGTTGATGGAGTAATTTTGTTCTGGTTTTTTTTTTTTTTTCTTTTCATAACAGGAGTATGCAGTGAACTGTCATGTTATCACCTGGGAGAGAATCCTCAGCCACTTTGATATATTTGCTTTTGGACATTTCTGGGGCTGGGCTATGAAGGCTTTGCTGATCCGCAGCTATGGGCTGTGCTGGACTATTAGCATCACCTGGGAGCTCACTGAGGTAGGCCACTCTTTGATCTTAATTATCAGCAGAGGTATGAGATGTGAATTGTTCTTGGGGGAAGAGTGAATGTTACTAGAGGGATGGTTCTCTAGTTCTCAGTGTAGGTTTACATTTTAATTCTTATAAACCAGATGCTGAGTAATTGGTGCAACTGAATGAGCAGACAGTAGCAAACTGGGTTTTAGGTAAGTGATTTATTACTGCTTGAATACAAAGGAAGTCTAGGTCAGCCTATTTGTGCCATTCATAATTTATTTTCTGCTGTTATGGGGGTCATGCTACTTTTTCTACTTCACATATTTCCTGATTCAGAGCAACTGTTCTCTTTTTTCACCTTGTAATATCTGTGATCTACTCTCTTGGTCCCTGTACCTCACGCACAACAATATCACACATTGTGTATAGTCATGCATAATGTACAGATGAAATGGAGTTGAGGTATTTTCTTGATGTAAACACCTAAACTTAGTCTTTAAAATCAGTTTTCTGTGAAGCTTGCTGTCTTGAGAATGCTTGGCTTATCTGACAAAGCACTTACAATTTAGAAACATAGATAAGGATTTATTTGTCTAAGATTAAACTTTTGGATTTGAAAATCCTGGTGCTGTGAGTCAGTCTTCAAAATGTCTTTTTGTTCTGTGGCATTGAAGGATACTGTGTTTTCTAAGTGATTTTGAAATTGCTGAAGATTGGGATTTCACAAGTACCCATTCGCAGAAAACACCTTAGCTAGTTATTGCGCTCATTTTTTCCCTCTGGAAAAGAATGTATTTGGATTTGTTTCACTCATGGATTTATTGTTCATCACACAATCCTCACCTTCAATTTGACACAGCATCAGGTGTCTAGTATTCCCCTTGGACAAGGTTCAAAACACGGATATGTTATCACCGCTCAAATGGATTTTTGATGAATTAGATAATTCAGGAGAGTGATTGGAAACCTCCAGAAGTTATCAGGGCAGTTACATAGGGATTTAGCTGAGATCTCCTGTTAGCATTAACAGATTTCAGCCAACTCCTTGTTCTGAAATGGGAAACTTGGCTCATGCTCCATACTGGTGGATTAAAGTTGGGAAGCAGGCAGGCCTTGGTCTCTCATTCTGAGAAAGCAGCTAGAGAACCTTAGAGACTGTTGGGCAAACACCTGTGCTCTGGGTTTTGCTGCCTCATTATCTGTAACTTCTGGTGTCTTTGTCTGGATCTTACTGACATTTGTAGACTATCACCCCTCTCAGGCTAAATTAATTAAAAAGATGAAAGGGAAACTTTAGCAGGATAGTGAACAATGCTGTATCACTTAGGTCCTGAAGAGAAACTCAAATTTTCTTTTTTGAAAAGGTTGAAATTCACATAGCTTTGTCAAAGAAAAACAAGTGGGTTTGATACACTTTGCAAGGGTTTTCACAGGAATTGTCATTGCCAGTATTAGTCACTGCAATGTACTATAAATAGGCCAGCATTCATTCTTGTTGTGTACAGAAAACATTCTTCTTGTTCGTTTTCTGAAATCTGACTTTTTTCAGTACTTTATGCTTACATCTCATACCAATAACCTTCCACAGCCACAGCATACGTACATTGACTGACAAGAATTGTTCTGCTTCTATGGAGGTATATTCTTTAGTTTGCTATGTGTTTTGTTAATTATCTCCTTGAGTATTGCAGAGGGACGGTTTAACACATGGCTGTCTTGATTTCTAGTCCATAGGTAGCTTTTCTAGTCTATTTTTTGGATTGCAATGATTCTTCTCAAAGAATAAGAGAAATAAATAAAAAATAAAATAATTTTTCATAATGAAGAAAGAGAGGTCATGAATATGCTTCTAGCTCTTGATAAAATATTTTTATATCTTAACTTTGGCCAATTGTTCCCCTCACTCACTGCATCAATAGAGTGGAATGTCCTCTTCTTGAGCCATTCTGTATCAAGTATAGCAGCAAAACTTGCTGAAATGTCTGAAATATTATTGAACTCTAATTTTTTTACAGTTACTAAATTTCTTGAAAAGAGAGTTTTGAGACAAAGACGTCTTATGTCCTGAACACCTCCATGCTTTAGTACTGACAGCTGTTACAAATGCATCCATTTTAATTGCTGCATCTTGTTGCTGGTTTAGAAAACATACTGCTTAAAACTATTTAGCAAAAATGAAACAAAGAGTCTCTTAATTTTTATTTTTTTAAAGCGCAAACTATGTTATTTCCTCCAAGAAACACAGTAGTTCTGCTTGTTTCACACATTTCTGTTAATGTATTGTGTATCATCTTTGAGAGGCCAACAGCTACATGATGTCCTTGTACACAGCATAGACTCAATGAGAAACTGTGAGAAGGAAACCTCTGGTATCTTGTGTGGTTCTGTTCAAGGCTTTCTGAAGTTAATGGAAGGATGTCCATCAAATTTCAGTGACTTGTGCCCTTGAAGTATGCCATGTACTGAAAAGCTGATTTTTGTACTTTGAAAGTGAATTTATATGAATTCTGCACTGTTCCTCACCCAGAATCTTTTTGCTGTATTCTATAGCTCTTCTTCATGCACCTTCTGCCTAATTTTGCTGAATGCTGGTGGGATCAAGTCATTTTGGACATCCTGCTTTGTAACGGGGGTGGCATCTGGTTGGGCATGGTAGTTTGTCGTTTCTTGGAGATGAGGACCTATCACTGGGCAAGCTTCAAGTAGGTCTAAATTAAAGCTTGATAAACATTGTCTTGCATGTATAAAAATAGCATGGAATCTGCGTGTGCTAACAGTGCTGTAATTTTATTTTAAATGTTAAATATCCATGTCATAGTAATGTTCCTGTACAGCATATGTTTATAAATGTGACTGTATATATTATTTTTCTTCGTAATTTTAAGTTACAAGCATTGATGCCAATGGACAATATAAAATAGTAACGCTATATGCATTTTCAGTTCATTGTGTATACAGAAAATTTTAAGGAAGTCAAGGAGCAAAACAAATTGTGACAGTTTTCTCATCACATGTTTTTTAACTAGATTTGGGCTCACCTTGGTGATGCATTAGTGTGGCAATCTGTCAGCACTGGTTGTAATTGCAGTAGAGACATGAGGCTGATAGTCCCTGTGCTGTGAATTGCCTTACCTCACTGCTGACCTTCTGAAATAAATGGAGTAATTGTAAAATAAAGAGGCATTTGTTGTGTAAAAGGGCAATAGCTTGTGGCCTAGTAAGTGTCAGTTCCCAGCTGTCCAGGGGTGGTTTCTTCCATAGCTTTTTGCTCCCTCCTGCCTGCTTCCCTACTAGCAAACATGATTATCTACACATTACCAATGGTGTAGATCAAACAGGCTCAGGTGCAGTGAATTGCTTTGAGAGATGGAAAAGGAACTCAGATCTTGATTTCCAAATTTGTACCCTTGTGTGTATTTCTGTACTGCTTTCTTTTTTTTACTCACAGATTTAATTACTCTAAGAACCATCCAGTCTGAATTCAGTTTTCCTGCATTTCTGTCAGAGTTGATGGTCCTTCTGGTTTGAGAGAGTTCACTGAAAGTTTAAACAGCACTATCTATGGCACAACTAGTCTATACTGTTTTTGTGGAATAATTTTTCCTTGTGTTCTTTTAAATGCATGAGTGGATTTTCTGACCTTTAACATGAAGGTGCTACAAAAATGATAAACTTTTGCTTGTGCCCTTTTAATTTCTTTTTGCTTGTGCCCTTTTAATTTCTTTTTCTTTTTTTTTAATTTAATAAATACAGATCCTAAAGTTTAGAAGATTCTCCTTAACCTAACCCCTCTCCAGCCTAGAAGAAGAACACAAATATTGGAAATATCAAATCTGAGGGTTTTTTTAGGTTTTTTTTTGTTTTTTGTTTTTTGTTTTTTGGTCTGGGAGAGCCAGAGAAATATCAGGCTGAAAACTGGCTTCTAGTCCTGCTAGTCTTCATTCAGAAGAGGAAACTCTGAGTTTTTTCTTAGATTCTCTTCTGAATTGATATTATCAAAAGCAAGAATCATTAATACATGTCAGATGAGCCTGCATTAAAATCCCCTTTTAAAATGAAATTTAAATGCTTTCTAGCTTTCAATAGTGCTATCACACCTCTCCAGAAGGTCCACATGCATCTGATATCAGAACAGTAGGGTTTATGTGTGCTGGAGGGGTAGTGTTATTAAACCTGTGGAGCCAGACCCTAATACAAATAATGAATAATGAATCTGACAGATTCTTGAAGGATTGATGTCAGTGAGCTCTAGAACAAAGAGTGTTTGGGACAAGAGCAGTGGCAACATAGACTGGGAAGAAATAACCTCTAGATTTTCCAAGGAAGTTGCAGAATTGCTGTCCTTATTTCTTTGTGAAGAGAATGATAAATGTGTAGTTAGTTACTGAGTTACTGACAGAGGATAGAGAAGGGTGGACTTTTATAGCATAATATACACATTGAATGGTTAATAGATTATTTTTCTGAATTCCTTCTTGCCTGGCACATAGTTGTGTCTGAGAAGTTGTGTCTGCTGTTGATCAAAAAAATGTAATTGTTCCTCAGAACCATCAGTAACTGGACAGTTGCTTTTTTGTTTTTTCCTTCTGGCATATTCCTTGTATTTACTCCAGCCATTTTTTTTTTCCAGGGACATTCACACAACCACAGGGAAAATCAAAAGAGCTGTATTACAGTTCACCCCAGCCAGCTGGACCTATGTCCGCTGGTTTGACCCAAAGTCTTCATTTCAGAGAGTGGCTGGAGTCTACCTTTTCATGATTATTTGGCAGGTAAGAAAGAAATTCTGTCAAATCAAAGCTGCCATCAGCTCACTTACTTATTGGGTATGTTGAACAAATAAATATTCTGATGGAAAGTGTGTCTGTTATTGAAATACACAGTTAAATGAATTTATAATGCAGAATTGGACAGGGAACTTTAACAGCAGTTACATGGTAGTTCAGGAGTGTAATTACAGAATCTGTGGAAAAAGCCAAATGTTATAGATTGTAATATTGGCTTTTTGCATTTGACACAGATCTTAAAACTACTAGACAGTGGGATTTGAGTGATGGAATTTTAATTTATTTTGGTTTGTTGTATTGCTGTGGCAGGAGGTTGTTTGGTTTGTGTGGAGGGTGTTTGTTTGTTTTGCTTCGCTTTTTTGGGTTTTTTTCCTTTCCCATTGACTGTTGAGTAGATCAGTGATACTCAGAATACTTGTCCAGCAAGACTCTATAATGTGTAACAAATGCTTTAAAAGCTTAAAACTAAAACTTTTGTGAATTTTTTAAAAATTTCATAATTTAGTGTTTTAGAGGAAAACCATAAATATTTGATAGATTTGTTTGAGGCTTGTTTTGGTTTTATTTTTTAATATATGGTCTTTTCTGCTTCTCTCTCAAAATTGTCTTGGTCATTTGTTCCTGATTTAGAATATACAAGTTATCAGAAGACCTTTGCAGGGTGAATTAGTGTCTGGTCCCTTAATGAGCTTTGGGAAAAAGAGAAAATACTTTCATAGAGGTTTCTAGGGGAGAATTCTTTGTTTTACTAGTATATTACTTGCTTGTCCTAGCAAAAGACAGAGCAGGAATTCCTGTTTCAATGCTCAATCTTACCAGCAGGGCTGTAGTAGAATTTAGATTGCTTTCTATGTTTCAGTTTCCATATTAATCTTTGCACATTTTGTGTACTAACTCATTAGTAGTTATACAAGTTGAACACTATTAACTAGCTTTTTTTTTAATCTAGCTAACTGAGTTGAACACATTCTTTCTGAAACATATCTTTGTGTTCCAAGCAAGCCACCCTTTAAGCTGGGGGAGAATTCTCTTCATAGGAATCATTACAGCACCAACTGTAAGGTAACTCTTTTGCTTCAGTCTTTTTTTTTTCAGTTTAAAGCAGCTTAACTTCTAGGCAACCAAGAACTGCATACAGTTTGTGAATAAGTATGGCACATTTCACAAAGTGTATGCTTTTACCACCATGAAATGCAAAGCAATCATCTCTTGTCAGTAAAATATATTTCCTGACAAATAAACTAATGAGGTAAAATGTACATAAACAACTGTGTTGCCATAGGGATGCAGAGCCAGTCTGTTCCTTCTCCTGTTTGTGTAGCATCTCCCTGTTTTGTGAGTTAGCTGCATATGTTATCCTTGAGGACTGCATGTGAAAGTATTCAAGATAATGAGTCAAGTGCTCCCAAAAGTGTAGATGAGGAAAAACAGAGCTCTTAGTTTTTCTAACAGCTCCTTATTGTGATGGAGAGTAGCTTATTCTGAGAACAGAACAGTATATATGCAGCATTAACAGCTGTATATGTGAATATTGGTAATGTGTGCAATTTTACCTTGTTAGCAAAGTCCCTTAATTTTCTTATTTCCTCCATTATCTAGTTGGAGGTAGACAGAATGCACACACATCTGAAGTCAGAAGCAGAGAATTCCCTGTTGATGTCCAAAGTGATGTTACCTTGGACGGTTAAATGGCAGCCATGAATTGGTTTATTCCTCAAATACTGTCTTAAGTTATGTGCAGTGATTTTACACTGTTAATTAAATCACACTAAACACCCTGTGAGCAATTGTATAGGTGAATTTGCATAGGTATTTTATTTTGGAGCACTTGCACACCTGTAGAAGTCTTTATTCTTTAGCAGTCCTTGTATTGTTGGAGTAATAACACTTGTCTTCCCCATCTGTCAGAGGAAATCAAAAACTGAGAACAGGAACTTTGATTCTACTTCTTTGGAATTCTCCTCTCTTTAAATTTCAGGAGTGTAGAGAACAGAGCAGAATAGTCTCCATACTGTTTTCAAAATTGTGACAAATTCTACTGTTCTACTTGAGAGGAAAATATGCCAGTGATTAGACCATTCAAACAGGATATGGAATAGCCATATTCTTTCAAGGTTCAAAACCAAATTTCTCAAGAAAATGCAGTTGTTAATAAATAAAAGACAAACTGTGGGAAAAAAAAAAAGAAAGATTCTCTAATTCTTTTGAAACTTGCAGTTTTGCCTATAAGAATTGGAGACTCAGTGGAGATGCAGGAGACAAATGTTGCTAGCCTACTAGTTTGGGTACTTTCCAAGTCCTTGCTCTCAGGATTGTTTTCTGTTTGTCTCAAGCTATTTGATATATGTGATAATCTGTCCTACTAGAATTGAAGCCATCTGGTAGAAATCCAGAATGATTGCATGTAAATTTAACCATCAGCACTTCATTTTCACTATAGATACAAGTGTAACACAAAGTTTTTTCCTAAATGTAAATATTCTGGGGGCTTTCAACTTCACTGAAGGATTTTTTTGCTTCCTTTCTCAGGCAATACTATGCTTACCTCACAGACACACAGTGCAAGAGGGTGGGAACTCAGTGCTGGGTGTTCGGGTAAGTGTTCATTCCTGAAGCCCTTGGACAAGTGTTAAGGATGGGTCCAGCACAGGAACAGGCAGTTCCCATGAAGCCAGTCCTTGTCTTGATTTGCTTTTGCAAGTTCAGAGGAGAGGGAAATTCTGAATTTGGAGGTAGAACATGGGAAGTGGTGGAATGAGTAAAGACAACAGAAGGAAGAACTAGGAACTGCTGGATAAAGCTAGGCTCCTTCAAAGTACCATTGGCCTTGCTGCCCATGTTCTCAGTCAGGTGAGAAGGACAAAGCTTTTGCCTCTACAGTTGGCCTTTGCTTGATGCTTGTGAGAGTAATGTTCCCCTGGCTGCCAAGGTGGGCATTGCTGCTGTTAGCAGCATCACAGCAGAGGACAGTGAAACAAGTCATGGTTATCCACTGTTTCTATGAGTGTACTGTGAGCCCTGGTGGCCTTGGCTGCAATCTCTTTTTCTCTTAGATGATACCTTTAAATGAAGAGTTTGTATGGTTTCATCTGAAAAATTGTTAAGGATTACAGAACCCATCATGCTTGGTCCAAAGCTCTCACTGAACACGTTAATGTCATGTGTGTCAATAAACAGATACCAAATATGTCTGTAGGATTGCTTAACAAGAACTGCAATAGTACATTCACACACAACCTGATCTAATAGTGGGAAATGTGTATGGGTTAAGTATTCTCCTTCCCTACTGCTTACTTCTGTAATCTGCTAGGAAAAACAGAGCATCACTAGGAGTTCCTGTTGATTGCAGACAAAGAGGAAATCTTCCAGTAATTTAACTATCTAGAATATAATTTCTGAAGCAATTAAAAGAAATATATAGAACATCCATATGTGTGGTAACCAAGATACTTCTAAAGGCACAAATGGAATTTTAAGCAGCCTATGGGTGTAATTAAAAGTAGTGCCTTTCATTAATATGAAACTTTCTTTTCAGCTTGACACAACTATTGCATCACTCTTGACAGATGCACAGTAAGCAATGTTAAGCATGAACAAGACCAGTGCAACAGCTCTCCTGAAATTGCTCTATTTTCATTAAGATGAAGCCTTTCAAAAAGGAATATCTGTAAAGATGTTACAAGATCATTTTGCTTGAATGAAAACTTACCATATTTAGTTCTATGAAGTACTTTCATCACCCCTTAGTAGGATGCTAACACCTTTCACTGTTAGCATCCTTCTTTCTCTTGATTTACCACTTCATCAACTGTAACAGCTGTCCTATTGTTAAACCTGCTTAACCAAAGTATTCTTTACAGGAATAACAGAGAGAGTATGTAAATTCAGGGCAAACAGCTGTGTTTCTTTTTTGATTCCTATTGAAAATAGTCTATTGTTTTATTTGTACCTTTGAGTATATCATAACCCTATGCTTGTTTCCTGATGGTGGTCTTTCTCTTCCCACTCCTGTAGTTTGGTTTCATGATTTTTTACACTGCAGCTGGATCAGTAAGAATAATACAAAACTAAGAAAGAAAAATAGATAGTGACTTAAGAGAGTAATATGGCTCTCAATTTTTTGCTAATATGCATCTCATTGATTTGTGTATCAGTCATTTGGATGTTACTGCCACAGTTCTAAGTTTTGGCCCCACTCCTTATGCTGGAAGTCACATTATAGTACAATATAGTACAGGGAAAGCTGTGATTTATTACTTGCACCAGGACCATCTCTGCAATATCAGTAGTTTAGTCAAGCACACATTTTTCTTCCTATTTCATGGGGGAAACTGTCTTCTCTGAAAGGCTGTAATGCCATTTTTGTGAGCTGGTTATGGAGAGTGCTGGTAGGGAATGTGTCCTGCAGGGTGGAGCTTGGGAGACTGGAACATTTGACCTGATGTTAAATGTATCTGCACATAGGTGAGGAGGAGTTTTCATGCACTGCTCAGAGTACAACCATAAAGTCGCTATTGAACAAGCTGAGTATTACACTTTAAATTTAATAGTGTTTTTCATTTTTTGCCTTAGATTGAGATGAGTCATTTTTCTTCACTTCTAATGCAGGTTTTTAGTGTCACTTTCCTACACTTGTATTGTTAAAAATATGTAGTTTTCTCTATGGGACCTATACAAACTACAATTATTTCCATGGCAGACTACAGAAACTTTGGATTCATAAACAAGTGGTGAACAAGCCTTCATAGCTTTGAACTTCAAAAGATGTAAACACCTGGTAGCAGGGAGAGAGATACTTTTTTTGATTCTTTTAATGTCAGAGAGAAAAGTAAAAACTGCATTTTTTTCCTCTCACATTTCTCTCCGAATCCTCTGAGATTATTGTGTTGACCTGAGTTTACAGATAAACCAGAGCAAATGCATGGATTCTTGGAGAATTTGAAATGTTTGGTATGAATGCTCTCATACATGAAAATATGGGAAATACATGTGAAACAAACAAACCAGACAATTTAGAATTGTAGTAAATTTACATCTAGTAGAGAAATAAACAAAGCAGAGTTCTAGTTCATCCATCAAGGGAGTCTGTTGGGTGTTCAGCATGGAAAAGAAATTTATATGTGGTCAGAGCTGAAGCACAGTGGTAGGCACAACTGAAGATTCTCTGTTATTGGCACACACTCCTTGTTCCCTGGAGCCCCATGGAACAGTGAACTGCCAGTCAATCACTTTTTGTGTGCTGTTTTTGCTGAGAAAGTATAGAGAGAAAAAGACATTTGTCAAAGAATTTCAGTTAATGGTGGTGTCAGGGAGGTGTGTGCTCACTAGAGGGTAGTGCTTGTTTAGAATTGACAGTCTGGGGTCTGAATTGTGAACATATGAGTTAAATCCTTAGTGTTTTTAATCATTCTTCCCCCTGCTTTCATTTACCCACAGGGTAATTGCCTTCCTTGAAGCTATTGTCTGCATAAAGTTTGGACAAGATCTTTTTTCCAAAACACAAATACTGTATGTTGTGTTTTGGCTTCTCTGTGTGGTAAGTGAGATTTCTCATGTGAAACATAAAGCATGACAAAAGCATTGAAAGCATCTAAATAACTTCCTCTCTGGAACATTGGCAGCAAGGGATCATTGTGTGGCAATGCTGGTAAAGAGCTTTATACATATCCTAGTAAAAACAAATGCTAGATTGCTTAGAACTCACTTTGAAGGGACTGGAATAACTTCTTTTCTTGTTTCTTGACACAGCAGATTACTGGTGCTTAACAATGAAACAAACAGTAGTTATAGGATGCTTTATCTTTATGAGAGATGGTGTCAGTTCCATTGAGCCTAGCTTTGGTGGAGCTTGCTGCAGTGCCTGCTGGAAACCAACTGCAGTTAATGGATAGTGTTAATAAGCAATGTGTGTTGTGCTACACTGAAGTCTTACAACTACATAAACAACCCTCCTTTATCAAGCAAATCATTCTCACTAAGCCTGTAACTTTCTGTACTACTTCTAGTGTGATGACTGCAAATGCAGCATGAAATGCCCATTTTATAACAGTAAATGGACGTTTGTCTTGCCAGACTTGTGACTCTGCTGCCAAGCACATTTTTCATGGTCAGTGAAAAGTAAGGCATTTATAATGGGCTGACAGATAAATACTTCTCCCTTCTAATTGGGAACACAGTTTGAACAGGTGATGGGGAGTTGGGATTTATTGTTCTCTTATTTAGCATGGTGATTTTATTCCTGATACTTCAGAGGAGAAAAGTACTGAATTTCTTCTCAGATCAGAGTTCCACAAAACCAAGTATGTAATCTAACCTGAAGCATGGGCCATGGAGAAGGAGAATTTGGTTTTCTATGGTTCCTGATAATATACCTATAAGTGCCTACCAACTGCCTTTGTGTGATGACAGTACAGAGTGTGGACAGAAATCCTGCTCACAGTGTTTCCTGTGGGTGATCTGGATGTATTTTCCTGCTCACATTGAGAATTGTTCTGCATACCCCATGGTGGCAGTCTCTGTGTGCAGCTTGAAGTTGATGCACGAGTCTTACTCATCCTGACAAAAGATGCAGGGAGAGACAAAGCATGAAAGTCTAAATGCAGCATCTCCCAGGGACTCTGAGACCTTGAATCAGCAAGGAATTTGGAAAAAAGTTTTACAGATTTTTTTTTGTTGTTTTTCTTTTTCTTCTCCTTCCTTGTTTAGGCCTTTACAACTTTCCTGTGTTTATATGGTATGGTTTGGTATGCAGAGTACTACGGCCACCGAGAAAAGGTACTTATATAAAAGAAACCTGGTTTGGTTTTGGTTTTGTTTTTATTCCAGATTTAAGACTCCAAAGCTCCTAGATATTGGAATTCTTTACCAGAGTTAGCATAAATGGGGATAAGGGGGGGATGGTCTAGAGTGTAACTGAAGTCAATAGAAAGAACTCTGAATTCAGCAGGCCTTGGACAGGTCCCAAATTACACTGTGCTTTCTAAAGAATGCTGTCCTCTTAGTTACTCAAAATGAGGCCGTAATTTTAGCAAAGCATTCAAGGATGAATGGTTAGCTAATGTTCCCATTGTACAGGTGGAATGCTAGGGGAATATTAAGAATACTTGGTTACACAACAGATCACATGGCAAGTGGTGAGTTCTTACTGTATTGTCAATGTGGTGCTTTCTAACTAGGAAGGGAAAAGTCCCAAATACTGTCTGATTGTTTTATGAGGACTTCTGCCACAGTTTATAGGTCCAGTTGCAAATGGAAGGAGTACTGATAACAAGAACCACCAACATCCCAATGACATGTGTCCTTGTTTTTGCAGACCTTATCAGAAAGTGAAGACAGTCCGTACAGTCCAGATGCTTCCTGGCTTCATTCTAAATTCAGCAGAGGTATTGGTACTTCTGTAATCTATTCCTGAAATGGTATCATTAAGGCTCAGCTCTAGAAAATGAGACTTGAGAAACTTACCTAGTTTCAGCTGGAGTTGTTTTAACATCCTTGCAAGACCAATGCAGACAAATCATATGCAAAGCTATTTTTCTTTACTCCCTTTTAAATTCTCATTCTTGGAAATGTATTTATTTTTTAATGTGTCAACTGATTTTTTTCTGCTGTTACTCCAGGCCATTATTGTAGGTATAGGGCATTATGCATTTCATAACTGTTGTGGACAGGTTTTCTCTCTGAACATTGCATTTTTGATTTGCTGTACTTTTATTTCTGCTTGTTAAGAAATAGTCAGCAATGTGCCCTGGAGTGCTCTTACTGACACTTGCCTTGTCAGTGCAGTGCTGATGGTCATGAGCAGCTTTCTCTGCACCAAGCAAAGCCAGCTTCTTTCTGACTTCTTTTCCCTACTCTAGAGGTCAGTTGTCTGCCTCTTCCATTGGCTTTGTGGTGTGGTCTTGCTTATTGAACAAATATAAAAAATTCACACCTGGAAGTTATCTGTCAGAGTTTATGTTCCAGGTGTTTGTAAAATTGAAAATATTTTTTATGTATCATATGCTTGAAAAGCGCCTACAGCAGATCTTCTTTATATTTCGTACATGATTTTTCTGGATGTTTCTTCTCAATTTAGTAAATCTGTGGACTTATTTTGAAGAAAAATGATTTGCACTCAGAATTTTTTTCCCATTTATGTATGCTGGAGAAATTTGACCAAAAAAAACCCTTTCTCTGTAACTTCCTGTTACTTCATTAATTACAGGCTTCAGCTTCTTTCACATTTTGTTCTTGATTTCTTGTTTTGGTGCCCACTGCCTCCTATTTTTCCTCAGAATAAAACATGTTTCTCATTTGAAAGACTGAAATCTACAAGTGTACTCTTAAAAAATCCTTAAAAGACTTGGCTTACATAATTCTTAACTTCTGGTAGTAGTACCTGACACTAAGAAAAACGGGGAAGTTTAATTATTTTTATAATTTAAAATGGGAGATGTTTCTCCACTGTACTCTGCTATAGCAAACTTCTGATTTTTTTCGAGGGGGGGAAGGATTTTACAGGAGTCTTAAGAATTTCTTTTAAAAAAGAACCAGGCCACTAGATGGAGTACCAGTATCAACCAGTTTGTATTAGCCTGAAGTAGTCCATAGTGTGAACACTGTAGCTCTAAAAAGCCTTACTGCCTTTCAGACAGGAGCTTGATAATGTCAGCTATATAAATATGTATAGGTATTAAATAAATATTTATTTCTCAGCAGGTGCTGACAATAGTCCACCAAAACATTCAGTCAATAATGAAAGCCATTCATCTAGAAGGAGGAATCGACACTCCAAATCAAAAGTATCAAATGGAATTGGCAAGAAATAAGGATGGTATCTAAAGACATCCTACAGTGTGACCAGAAGTGACAAAGATCATCAGACTTGGCTCTGAATTACCAAATGGAAGATCAAATTTTAAATTAAAGTTTAAAAAAGGTGTTGAAGAGGAGGATGATGAAGATGGAGCCACCAGTGTAGTGCAGATTGTTGCCTGATGACACTTGCCATTCACTGATGTAAATCTAGTTTCTTGCATGTGGCACCAAAAGTTCATGAAGGGTATACTGGAAAAAAATGTCATTTTATCATAGCAGGTACTCCCTGTTTTGTGTTCAGGTGTTACAAGTTCATTTTTAATATCTTAGTTGAAGATTTAAACCCAAAGGTTACTAAACTGATAGTCAGCGGGCATAGTTGATTGATTTTTTTTTGTTTGGTTTATTGTATTGTTTTCTAGAAGAAAACCCTTTGACTAAGAGCAACTCTGCCCTTCTTTCTCAGTGACACAACAAAACTTTCCCATGCAACTGTTAGTAAGTATTTTAAAATGTCATATTGTTTGCTTTTATTTAAAGGCTCTTTAGGCCTTATGTCAGGGTTTTCCCAGGATGGAAATGGGTCCAGGTTTCTTGTAAAGGATGTGAAGTTGATCTTCAAACACAGGTTTTTTTGTTCTACATTGTCTTCTTGCATGAATCATATATATTCAATTTTTCTAAGTTTTAAAAATACATATATAAAAATCTACTTCATAGTAGAGGGCTGTGCCTCCTGTCCTCTGTGATAAAGGTCATATTATTTCATTGTTTTTCGTCCTCTATTTTTGTATGTTTTGCATTTTCAAGTGTAAATTTGTCTTTTTTTCACCTGTGCCACATTGTGTACAATGTTTCTTCCTACTTCCTTCTATTTGCTTCCATCCTAGCTGGACCCAGAAATCCTGTTGTCCTCAGACTGATATCAGAAACTGCTTTGAAGGCTCAGATGCCCTACTGAGCTTGGTGATAAGGCAGTTTTTTGCTGAAGCTGAATTGCTTTCTATCTCCATAAACATAATTATTTGTGAAGACTTGCTGTAGTCTTTGGTGTCTGAGAGGCAGCATGATGTCACTGTGACAGACCCCATTGCTCTGGTGTTTCCTGTCATGCATCAGACAGATACACACTCCACAGCAAAGTCACTCTTTCTTGCAGGTTGGGGTTTGTTTTTTTGTTTGAGAGGGGTGATTTACTTTTTGTCTGGGTGTTCTTTTGGGTTTTTTTAATGTAGTAATTGTGACATCTAGCAAAGTGGATAATTCTCCAGCAGTGAATGTAATGATTAAGTCAAGAGATAAGCAATCATGAGCAATCAGTTTTTGTATAAAGTTATCAAAATGTTTTAGTGCCAATTAAATTTTGGGATTCAAGGCATTCAGAGAGGTAAATAGCTTAAGCAAAGATAAGTAATACCCATTAGTTACTTAGTCTTTATGAGAAAATGGGATTTGCTTTTTCTTTGACTAATGTTACTGTGATTTGCCACACGCTAGGTACTAAAGCAAAAATGCAGCAGAGACTTTATGCAAGTGTATGATACTGTAAATAGCAGAAAGTATCCTGTGTAATCCATCAATTCCTATGTGCCACAGATTAGCAATGTTTTCAATGCACTTAAGTGTTGCTGCTGAGCTCCTCAGAGGCCTTTAATTTCCTACCCTGCTTTTCAATCAAACATGGAGTGTACAACTTGGAAAGTAATGTAGCAGAAGCTGCTATATCACCATTGCTGCAGTGACATCTAATGTTACATGAAAAAATATGTTAGGAACACTTTCAGGCTCTCCTACAGCTACTTGGTTTTCATTCATCCTATAGCAATTCCATATATTGCCTTTGTATTTGTAATGTACTACATATTGATGAATGTATTTGTAGATTTCTTTGGATATTGAGACTTGTTACTTCTTTTATTTCCTTGGTTAAAAACTCAGTCTGTGTAAGACTGAAGAATGACATTGTAAATTTTCTATTGATTCAATACCAAAGCAAGATATTTGAAATCTAATGGTTTAGGTATTTTAAGTTCTGTGGTTTTCAGTGTGAGAGCCTATTTTGTACTTGCAAGGGGTATACACACCAAATATGTATACAAAGCTTACATGTGTAAACAGATGCTGAAGTACAACACCTACCTGCCTGTGGGGACAAGCACACGTTTTGTAAATGCAGACCTGGTGCTCACATTGCTGAACTGCACCCTAAAAATATTGGAAAGAGAAATATTGAAGTGTCATCTTGTTGGAAGCTGACTTTTATATACTATTACAACAGCTTGGCCTTGAAGAAATGTTGTTTGACAACTTATTTAAATTATTTCCAATTAAGTCTTTTTACTTTAAATGTTTGTGTTTGCTTGGTTTTTTTTTGGTTATTGTGTGATGTTTGGTTTGCGGGGGGTTGGGAGGGTGTTGGTTTGGGGGTTTTTTGTTGTTTGTTTTGGGGGTTTGGGCATTTTTTTCTTGGGTTTGTTGGGATTTTTTCTTTCTTTACTTTGAAAGAGAGCTGGCTAGGGAGAAGGGAAACTTAAGTAAACTATTCAAGTGCTGCTTGGTAAGTGGCACTTTGTCTCCTCTATCAGCAGTTCTGGCTGGAATTCACATGTGTTCTCACAAGTCCTCCACTGACTGACAACTGTATTTTCAGCCCATCACTTTGGCTGTGAGCTTTGCACTGGAAGGCATTGGAAAGGTGCTTTTGATCGCTGCTGTAAAATTAGTGATCTCAGTTTTATCAGCTGCTGTGCTGTTGCTGAATTCTGTTTGTGTGTAAGACCTCTAATGACAAATCACTGAGCTGTTTGGCAACAAGCATCCGTGTGTGAGTTCTGCTGCTTGAACAGTGTTTTGTAACAGTCGTGGATGCACTGTCCTGTTTTTAACTACTTGTTCTGGAACAGCCTCTCATTGCTACTTTCCTGCTTCTGATGTTCTTTCCTTTCTCTGTCCTCCAGTGATCTCCTGTGCTGCTATGGAGAGATTGGAATTGGCTCTCCCGAAGCCAGTGTCAGTCATTGAAGGGAGGCTAATTTGAAGCAGCATGGTGTAAGCAGAGAGTAGTGGCAAGAACTTTAAGTAGTAGATTAAATAAAAATGGAAAGTTTTAAAATAGAGTTATACAATGAACCAGAGCGTGTGTTGAGTACTGAATTCCAGTATTAAGGTTGCTGCAAAGATCATATACCACATCTAATTAAATGTTTTGAGTGTGTTTTTGACCAATTCTTTTGTTACTCTTCTGTGAAGAACATCACTTGATGTTCCAGCTGTTAAAACTTTAATTTTTTTACTTTGTTATCACAAGAGGACACAAATGTTATCACATATTTAATAATTTTTGAATAGAATTGCTCTGTATTGATTGCAAAGTACTGTATTTTGCAATAATTGAGTAAATCAACCTATGTCACCAATATGTGTGTTTGTCTGTACCTGTAAGGCATAGGAAATCGACATACTGCTTTTAGAAGCTATTATGTTTTATTCTAAGTAAATGAATTTTAACAAATGCAGGCTTTCCTGAGCAGCCTACAGTGCACTCTAAGGTTTTGCTGTAATTTATTATTTTGGAGCAGCAGATCTGATAACAAGAACAGTTGCATTATCCCTTCTGTAGTTTTTCTAGTGTACAGGATAAGTTCTTGTCCTACTCGTTCTTCTTGAGTTTTATTTACTCTTGGATGGGAGAGTTGAGTTTCAAGATGGTCTCATGACAAACCTTCAAAGAAGAAACGAGGCCTCCTGTCTCCTGTACAAGGACTGTCGTACAGGCTGTCAGCCAGTAAACAGCCAGTGTAAAGGTGCCACTGAGTGTCTGAAACACTTTGCTTTGGCTTCCACTGCTGACAAGTCCCCACAACAGCAGATTCCAGTTCTGTTTTACCTAAAACCTATTGTGAGCTGTTGATTGCTCTCAGAGCCAGATGTGCAGTTTGTAAAGCAGCCTAACTTTCCTTTTCTTCAATTCCTTTTCTATACAGACATTGAATACTGGGACTTTCTGATTTGCTGGGAAGGGCTTTCCTTCAAAATGACTTATCTTTTTCAATTCTGGTTTATGGAGAGGCTATAACATTGAGGTTGTAGTAAAATTAGGAGTAGCCTAACTTAAGGACTTAAGCTTGTTCATAGTCCGGGCAGAACACCTAAAAGTCAAGTGTTCAGCTTGAAAACCTCTTCTGAAGGAAGGGAAAATAACTGATTAAAAAATTTATAGGAGCCACTTCTCTCAGAACACTGCTTACTACATTAGGGGAAGGGAGGGTATGGTGTTTATCTTTTCATTCTTCATTAAGCCATTAAAAATACTGGGCAAAGTTGGAACAGTGTGTTTAAGAAGCAACACTTCAAAAATGTGCTCCTTTATAAGCATGGAGCTCTACTACATTTGAACTATCAATCTTTGTTTCATGTCTTGGTAGTTGCTGTTGAGGGTGGAGCTTAATCAGCAGTGTCAGATGGGCCTAGAGGCTTCCTTTGTGCTCAGTCACCCTGTGGCACAACTTGCACTCTACTAAGATCATATGATTTGGCCAGACTAGAAGCTGGAACCAAAAGCTGTCATTGTGATTGAAATAGGTGTTGGTGTGCCTGCTTTAGTGTCTGAGTGCTCACATTCAGCTGTGTCCTGTTAATGTTTGCATGGGCCTCAGCACTACTCTCCTGAGCCACCTCTGGTGCACCTCTGGAGCACTCTGAGGAGCACACAGGTTTAACCAGAGGTTTCTGAGCTGGTTTTACTTCTTGTATGCTCAAAATACCTCCTGCAGTACTCTGGATTGCTGTCTGCAGATGTCATCTGCCTTCTTATCCACACCACAGTTTTATTCTCTGGAGCCATGGCATGCCCTGGTCCTAATTCAGCAAATTAAAGTAGTTCCCTAAAGGTGCAGTTTCCCAGTTGAGTGGAAATGTGTCTTGGACAAACACCCTGTCCACATTAATCACTTTCGCTTTAGTCAGGAATTGGGCACTTTTATATTACTTAAAGAAAGTAGGACTAGAAAACCATAAGCTCTTCATACAGTGGGCTAAAAAGTACAAGCACACCCAGACTCCTGGCTTATGCCCAGCAGGGTTCATGGTCTGTTATCTTTATGCCTGCTCACTCATCTGTCAGTGCTGTGGCTGCAGGTGCACCTCAGGTGCCTTCCCCTGTGCTGCTTTCATTTGTATGAGCCCCCCTGAAGCCAGCTATAGTCAGGGTCTGCTACTTCCAGCTTTTTTTGGACTAAGTGATGCACCTTTCAGACGTGTCAGCCATGCTGGGGCCAGGAGGCTTACCATTGGCAGTGTGAAGATAATAAGTTGGCTTTCAGGCTTGCTCACATTTTATACTGTACTAATGAATCCAGTAACCTGCCTGTAGGTGGGAGCTGTATGCATAAACCATGAGGGTGGCTCTAGGAACCCAGTTTGGAGAAAGTACTTTTGTTTGGTTTGTTGGTTTGCTTGTTTGTTTCTGGATGATTCTAGACCTGCTGTTGCTTTTCTGCAATTATGCTATCCATCTGAGGAACATCACAGAGTAGATCCTGCACAAGTCTTCTGTTTGATGTTTGTGACCTCTATATTCACTTTGGACAGCTGCTCAGAAAACTTTATCAAATTCCTTCATACCCTGAAACCAAGTCATTATTATCTCAAAGAACTTTGCAAATTTAGGTTGTTAATTTTTATTTCCAGCTCCTTCCTCTATCTTTAATTTGTACTGTATCTTCTGTTTCCATCATTTCTCAATGAAAGACAAGAATTGGTCTCTCATGCTTGGATTTTGTTCTCACAAGTGAGCAGTCTTGCCCTCAAGAGTCTAAATTATGTTATGGTAAGACCAAGTGAGTTTTTACTTCAATGCAGAAAAAAAAAGCAAGTGTGGGAAAGAATGTAAATTATAAACATTGAATTCCTATAATCAGCAACAATATGAGTGCCAGACTGTTGTAAGGATACACATGGATTCAATTTTCATCCTTTTCGAGGATCTCAGTTTTCAGATGATCATGAAATAACTGGATGGCTTATTTAATGTTTTTAGAGTAGGGGAATTTACAGCAGCAGCATTCCTGTGGCTGTGATCCAAAGTATGTTCTACAACTGCTGTGCCCTCCAGTTCAGTATTTTAGTAGTTCTTGCTCAAAAAACAATGCATAAAATACTTGTGTGCATTTGTATATATGCATATAAATCTACCAGATTAACTTTTTCATCAAAGTGCTCAGAGCCTGGTTCAGTGCAGCCTCTATGACAGTGACTACAGCACACCTGAACATTTGGAAGCATCCAAGTCTATCTGTACCCCTGGAAGGTCCAGGAGAAGTAGGAATTACTCAGTTGCATTACTCAATACATAATCTCCGTACATAATCTCAGTCTTGCTACATAGGTGATGCTGTAACACAAACACACAAAGAATGTGACCTGGATTTTCAAATGTTGCTTCTAATTTTGGGCTACTGGCTTTAGCTACCCGGGCTTGGTTTTAAAGATTTCATAACTCCCCTTGACTTTAATTACAAGTGCCATGCGTACAGTCCTGCAAAGTGTGCCCATG
The DNA here is from genome assembly GCA_013397245.1 of Thryothorus ludovicianus. NCBI lineage: Eukaryota > Metazoa > Chordata > Aves > Passeriformes > Certhiidae > Thryothorus > Thryothorus ludovicianus. The sequence continues at coordinate 891,316 of VZTB01007303.1, forward strand.
TTGTCAACTTGCTACAGAATAACCAAAGCAAAACAAAATCAAATGAGTAGCTTTGAGAAGACTTTTATTTAAAGCATTAAATGATAGCTCTAGTCTTTGGAGAACAAGAGCAGTAGACTTCTATTCTGGTTTCCACCATACACAGACTACCAATTTCTTGTCTAAGTACCTTCCTGATTTGAAGGCACTTAGACTCTGAGGATCTTTGAGATGAAGTTCTGGGCAGGATTCTTATGGCTCTCCTCCTATTCCCACTGGCCTTTGTGTAGGGCACTGGGAGGGATAGGATGACTGCTGTTTGATAAGGTGGTTTGGATTTTGCTCCCAGGAGCTCAACTGAACCAGGGCATGATCTCCAGTGCTGCCCATTCCCTTCATTCCCCATGAAGCTGTGAGTTTACCTCCCTTCTCAGATAGCCAGTCCCTCATCCCTGCCAGTCTCTTTGAGATGGGAGCCACTGGTTGCAGATTGTTATTGTTTCATGTGTTTATGTGGCTCGGAGTATTGATCAGCAAGCATTCAGAACTTCACACCATCTGCAAAGGATTCCCATTTCTCCCTTAAGTGTCATTTTTTCTAAAGATTTGGAAAATCCTTCTGGTCACAAACCTCAACAAGGCACCCAACTTGCTACCAATTACTATGACTTTTATCTATTAATGCTAAGGTGGCTGTTGGGGAAAAAAATCATTTAACTTTTATATGGTCAGCTGGAAGAAGAAGTTGCAGCCATGGTTCCTTGCAGGAGGAAACAGTGTCCTTACTCTTCTGGTTCTGCATAGGGTAGCCACTAATATAGGTAAGCCTGTGTTGGTTTTTGTTGTAGCCTGACTTCAGTTCTTAATGGAGGGGAAAAAGAATACAGTGAAAAATATCACTGAGTCATATTTTTCCATTAATCAAATGAATAACCTGGAAGAAAACCAAGACCTTTTATTACATTAGCTGAGACATTTAGGGCTGCGTTTTTTCTTATTTATGTGCTGTAAGGGTTGTAGGTGATGCAAAATGATGCTTACAACTTTTTAAATATTATTATTTCTGCTCTTTTGCTGACTTTGCCATATTTGGCTCCCAAATCCACATCTATGCATTCCATTTGCCCACATTTAAAATGCATCTGGAATAGCGGGACAGAGGTTGGGGTGGAGAAACCAGATAAAGCTGAATTGCAATTTCCTGGTGACATGTTCTCTAAACATCCCAAAATATCTCTCAGGATGAAACGTTCCACTTGGTGACTTTGGCTTTCAGCAGCACACGCTGTTCATTCAGTCCCAGTGCTTCTCACAGGGATGGTAACATGATTACCAGTAATGATCTTTCATGCTGTAGAGTTTTTTTTTCTTGTACCACTTCCATGTTGAAGGAATTTCTTTGGAACAATGCATAGGTCATTGCAAACTTGAAGGGGGGAGTGGCCAGCAAGTTCATGTTAAAGAATAGAAATGGGGACAAAGGGTAAGTCACTTGTCTACATTTCCTCAGGAAGCTGAAAACAAAGAGAAGAGTAAAATCCCAGACCTTTGGGTTCCATGCTGTTGCCTGAAAATTATCACAGGACTTCCTAAAAAAGGGCTTGTATAGTAAATCCAAGAAGGTTATCCACATTTCTTAGTCCTTAAAAATGAAAATATAACATAAGATGGAATAGGAGCAAGGTGATACCCCTTCCATTCTTATGTTCTGATCTTAATTTAATTTTGTTTCACTGGCTTACTTCAATTTCCCTACTTTTTCCAGGGAGCTTTCATGACCAATACCTTGGCTGTTGATGTAAAACTATGGTTTGCTAAAGGTGGATCAACTCACATAGGGCTAAGTAGAAGATCTTGAATACAAACTGGGAGAACTCATTGAGAGCAGCCCTGTGGAGGAGGACTTGGGAGTTCTGGTGGATGGAAAACTGGACATGATCCAGCAAATGTGTCCTGGGCTGCATCCAAAGCAGTGTGGGCAGCAGGGAAGGGAGGGGATTCTGCCCCTCTGCTCTGGGGAGACCCCACTGCAGGGCTGTGCACAGTTCTCAGGTGGACAGCTCCAGAGAAACCTGTTTGCTGTGGGATTTTTGCTCAGCTGTGCAATGCCTTCCTGCATGAGGAAACTTGTGGAAGTGGTAATTTGGTAAAGGCCACTAACACCAGGACCGTGAGGCCCTCTTGGTTTTGCATTTATTGCAATTGCTGGGTGAGCTGACCTTTATCTTTGCATCAGGGTTTTCCGTGTTTTGTTATAGCAAGAATTAAAGAGATGATGACCCAAGTGTCTTTGCACCAGGTTGAAAAGTTTCAATTTCTGCTTTTTAAATACAGTTCTTGAACTTGTCAGACCCTGGTGTTTGTTTCCATCAGCCATGCTCTTCTGCCTTGATGCATCAGAAATCTTTCATTAAGAACTAATTACTTTTTGAACTTGATAAGAGGATAACAGCCATTTTCAAGTGAAAAGAAAAAGGAACTAAAATAAAGCCTTTGTTTCTGAGCTGGGTTCCTGGCTCATCTCTATCCTTCCACCTAATATGGTCCCACAAGGCTTCAGCTTTGAGCGGGTGACAGATGTGTCCTGGTGACAGTCTGAATCAGCCTCTGTTCTGCTCCCCTAAAAATGACTTTTCACTCTTCTCCCTCAGCAGCTGTGTCATTTTCCGTCATGCAGCAGTCAGCCTCTCCCAGCAGCAGGATGCTTGGATTCATCTCCACTTAAGACAATTGACAGAAGAGCCTTAATTAGGTGCAGAGTCCCCACAGGCTTCCTTGCCAGTCAAGAATGTTCTGTAGGCACCATCAAAGAGCAAGGGAGGTTGTAGATGGTTTAATCAATCTCTGGAATTGCAAGTGACCTCCAAAAGAGCTTTCACTGCTGACAGCAGGAGTGTAGCTACACCAGCCTTTACATTGCATTGCCTCCTGAAGCACCCAAATTACAAGGGACGAGTCCAGGTACCTGCTCCTGGTGCTCCATTGATTCGAGGCATCCATCTCTTTTCCCCATTGTCCTCACAGCATGATGCTGTTTTCTAGATGCAGGACACTGTACTTCAGCAATGAATAATTCTACCTGATGAAATGGGAATTACATGTCACTTCTATTCCCAATGATGTGCTTTTAGGATGCTGCTGATACTCTGAGACCATTACCACATAAAAAAGGAAACTAAGGGTTCCATGCTGGAATGACATTCACCTGCCTTCTCAGTTTGAGGCTGTATTCCTACCAGTGTGAGAAGCAATATTCAGCATGGCTAAAGATACAAAACAAACGATTCTTTCTTTCTGCTTTCAACTCTTCTAAGCTGTAACTCATCTTCTCCAGCCTCCTTTAGCTGTTAGAAGAGGGTTAAACAATCTCGCTAGGAAGCAGAGAACTTTATCATAGCTAAAGAGGATTAACGCATGCATAATCCCCTTACAAAGCCACTTGCCTTCCAACTCCAGTGTGTAAAAATAAAAAAAGGATTGGATCAATGTTATTTTTCCTATATCTAATTTAAGAACAATAGAGCACATTAAGTAATTAAAATGTTCACCTGTAAGGTGCTTAAAAGCAAGGCTGCTGGCAGCTATATAATTAGCTCCAGATAGCTGCCTGCTTGTTTACTTCTGTTAATTTACCCAGGGTGAGATCTTTGGACTTGGAGCTTTATTTAGAAAACATTTTATTATTGCATGAAATAGTGCCATGGATAGGCAGGGACCAAAGACAGAAAAGCAGAAATTAGATGCTGATCCAACATACATGCTAATATAGGATATTTCAGGTTCTCCTTGTTATGCCCTCTTCAGTTACTGCTATCTATTTTTTGTCAGAACTACAGTTCTTAATAGGTTGGGTAAAATCACCCCAAAACTTACTAATGTTCTTGTACTGTCTTTCTTCTGCAGAGGACCCAGTCTGTCCCTGCACATGACATGCAAAGCAGCGAGCTTTCAACTTTCTTTAAAGGAAGGATGACTTAGATGCAGAGCTGTGCATTCCCAGACCATGACAGCATTCTGAAAACAAGGAACACATCAGGGCTGCTATCTGTACCATTCTCGTGGATGCACGCAAAGGGACGAAGAGCAGGATTTTTGCCTTGTTTCCCATGCCAGCTCTACCAGCCTCCAGACTGCCCAAAAGCCAGGGGCTGTGGGTTGGCAGACCACGGCAGGACAGACAGACAGAGACCTGAGTGGTTGGAATGGGAGAGGAGAGCACGGCAGGCTGCAGTTAAGAGCTCCCTTGCTATGAGCTACAGGCATTGCTGTCCATGGGTCAGGATGAGTCGTTTTGCAGAGTTTTTATAAAATGTCTTGAAAAAATCTGGCAGCACTGGAAAAACAAACCTTGTTAATGATTTGCAGTTATTTGTTGTTTGTCCATGTGAAGGGGTGACTCTGCAGAGGAGCCTACAAACAGTGTTTGTGATCTGAGTAAGACATATGGGAGACTGGAAGATAATGACTGACACCAGGGAGGGGGGTGTATATTATTTTACTGATGCTGTGTGAGCACTGTAGAGGAAGTGAGTCTTTAAAGTGTGAAACCTCCAGCACTGGAAAAGATAAGCAGTGCCTGCAGAAATCAGCTTGTGGGATCTGTTTCTCTTGCAAAGCTGCCTTTGAAGATTGGGGGGCTGTTTTGCTTTCAATACCCCCAGGGAAGTTTTCCCTCCTTTCTAGTCTTGCCATTGATCTGAGCTACACTCCCAGATCTGTAGGTGTCTGTACTCCTGCGGCAGGCTATGATAAAGCCCAGTGGTTTTTTGAACAATATAAATGATTGTACTTCACCTCCTTGTAGGTCTCGAGTTCAATGGCCACAGGAGACTGAGCCTGTCAGCAAATGAGCCCTTCATGGCTTCTGCTTTCTTAGTGAAGTGTGGGCTCCGTGGCTCCTGATAAGTGCATCTCGATATAAAAATGTGTGCAAGTTGACTCTTCCCTTTTTCTTTTTTCCTGTGGAAAACTCTTCTTTGCTTTCCTGTATTTACTGTCTTGCTTAGGGATCAAGGACTAAACACGTGCCTGCCAGCTCCCTTGCCAAGTCCAGGGCTCCACCTTCCCTCCAGGGACTGCATGTACTTTAAGAAATTGGTTGATGTTGAAGTGGCCTTGGACAGACTAAAAATCTGGAGAAGCTCCTCCATCACAGAATCATAGAATATTTTGAGTTGGAAGTGACCCACAAGGATCATCCTGTCCAACTCTTAGGTGAATCACATCCTATTTCAGCCTTTCCAGCTGTCAGCAAGCAGGAACCAGATGGGGACAGCTGCTGATCTAGGACAAGGCCACCAAGGCCAGGGGAGTTTTACCAAAGGTCCATCCATCCATCCATCCATCCATCCATCCATCCATCCATCCATNCTCCCTCTCCCCCCCCCACCCACCCACCCCCTCTCCCACCCATCCAAGTGAATTCTAAGGCTGAGTTACTCAGGTTACCTATTTACACCCACAACTGACTGGCTTTGATTCAGAGGCTGAACTAGAAGATGTACTGTCCTGAAGATAATTCTCTTTTAAGCCTGTTTCTCACTGTGGGGTGGGGGGACAGAAGTTGCTTAGTGCAAGGTTGTCATCTGGCACCTGTGACACTTGACTGATATCACAGCTCAATATCTCCAGCAGCATCAGACCTCCTAGCCCAGCAGGGGTGACAGCATCAGCTCCCCCAGCCTACAGCCACACAAACACCTTTCCTTGTGGAGCAGCTGCTGCCTTCCTGAGTGGGCCCAGCCAGAGCCATGCCTGGAAAGCTTGGGACCTCCTGTCCTGCACTGCTCTGGATCTTGCACACCCCCAGCACTGCAGGATGTCACAGCCCAGCTGCTGCTCCTGCTCTCAGCTGGCAGCCAGCCACATGTACAAGGCTTTGAAACTCAAATCAGGCGACATACATGGGGTGGAAAGAGGACAAATCCCAGATATATTGTTCTCCCCTTCTTTTCTATCCCTTAATCTTTCCTCTGGCAGCCTGTGTTTGGCTGATAGTGAGTCCACATCAGCTAATCACAGTGAGTCCTGAGTATCTCCACCTGTTCCTCGAGAAATAGTGAATAAAGTGGCAGAGCTTTACCCTCATCAAAGGGACCCCTGGTCTTCCCTGGGCTTTCCCATAAGGGCATGGAGGCAGCAAGTGACACACAGCCACTGTCACATGCAGACACCCTCTCTCCAGAGGGCACACACCCTCCCTCCAGCTCCACATCAGAAATGGGGAGTCCTTCCAGGGAGTCCCAAACCAGGCGTGAGTGGGAGGCTGCAGGAGTGAGAAAGGGTCTTGTTGACCAAGCAACAGAGCCAGCTGCCTCCGGGAGGGCAGAGGTGCTGTCAGTGCTAGAGCAGGCCAAGAAACCAGCCAGCTCCATCAGAAACACCTGTGGGATCAGCTGGGTCAGAGCAGGAACTTGAAGACACATCTCTAGATGAGAAACTACAGACCCTGAGAGACTGACTCGGAAATGGGACAAAAGGTAGCAATTGTGTTTGTTTGCCTCGCCCTCTGACTTCACCCTTCCTGTTTCAGATGGGTCACCCTGACCTCATTTTCAGACAACATTTTCAGATTTCAAGGAACCACGATGAAGTCTGGATAAGTAAGAGCACTGAGGGCTTTCCTGATAGGTTTGCAAATGCATTTGAACTTGGATTCAATGGGATGGAAAAAATCTTCAACTGTATTTCTTTCCCCTGGTCCTAGAGTATGGTGTTTCATTTACAAATTTTTCAGGCTGTTGGCAGTCTGCAGTGGTGTGACCAAAAGGGCCAGTACAGGAGTGCATGGGGCTGTGGCTAGAGAAATCTGATGTGGAGTTTTCCAGTTAAGCTAAATCTCTTCCTCCCCAGCAGGGTTAAAGTTAACTCAGCTGTGCAAACTCATTTATATTCAGCCACACGTGGCTATAAATGGTACTTTTTGTTCCTGACAAATATGAATATAGTATTCTCATGAAAAATCTTTCCCCCTTGCCATTTGTCTCCAAGATGTTGAATTTTACTTGGCAGATGGACAGTGCAGGAGGGTGGCCATGCTGCGTGGGAAAAAGTGAGTGCCTGGGATATGGGGCATCCTCTTTTCTTCTGAACTCTTGTGCAAGTTTTACTCATTTAATATGGTGAGATGCAAATGACAAAAAAACAAAAAGTGTTCTTCTAAACTGTTGAGGACAAAAGGAAGACATCCTCCAGTGAGAGGATGGACAGAAGAGTGGGTGATACAGTCCCTGACAGAAAACTCATTTTATCCTATTTTCCAGCTTGGAGATTAGATTTAAATAAGGGAGCTGTCAGGACTCAGAGCTGTTATTCAAAGGCGTAGTGTATTTTTTCAGCTGCCCTTTCTGTACTGCTGGGTCTGTACTCTGGATATAACAGCCTGCACAGACTTTCCTAACTAACTGGGAGAGAGCACGTGCATTCAGTTGACTGATGGTTGTTACTGAAGAACATCCATCATGACCAATATGTCACAGGACTCATGTAATTCTTGATAGCATTAAGAGAGCCATATGAAACATCTCTCAATGACTCAGGCAGTCTTGCCACTGCATAACAGAGCTGGAACAGGTCTGTCTCAGTCTGGAAGTTACTCAAAGAAGAGTTTTTCAAGGATTTGAAATTTAATCTTTTAAAAGTTTTCCACTTTCAAAATCAGCAGGCTCTGGCTTTTTTTTTTTTTTTTCCCCTGGAATTATCATCTCAATCCTTTACAAATTATAACAGTATCTACATAATGCCAGTCAGACAAACTCATCTAAGAAATTTCTGCTTGAGCTTGGGAAATAATGGAAAAACTCTTCACATGAATATTTCATGTTGTAATGTTNCATCTCAATCCTTTACAAACTATAACAGTATCTACATAATGCCAGTCAGACAAACTCATCTAAGAAATTTCTGCTTGAGCTTGGGAAATAATGGAAAAACTCTTCACATGAATATTTCATGTTGTAATGTTAGAAAATGCATGTATATAGGGATGTGTGTGTGTATATATGTGTACAATTGCATATCATTTCCCTTGCTCTGTGAGCTGGAAAAATTACAAAGTAAGATCATTAGATAATATTGTGCTGTTGGCCATAGAGTTGTTGTTCTCAGCACAGAAGGGCTGATTTTACATTCTGCCTGTTTACAAACCCATCACATTAACCACAGGCACAGAACTGAGGAGCACAGGAGAAATGGAAAAGCTATTCAAGAAGCTGGCAGTTGACAACGGGATCTTGAAAAATTATTTCCTTGGATTCAACTAAATTTCTTCTTCCCCCTTTCCAGACAGGGCTCTGCTTGGAGACAGTTTGGTTCACTGTGGTTGAACCAGCTGTTTAAATCTCAGCCAGCTCCTGAGTAAGCAAAAAACTGATCCGAAGCTGCCTCCAGCAAGCTTTGCTTTCCCCAGCAGCGCCGTCTCCTCACTCAGGCTGTGTGCTGCCATCACCAAATCCACAGGCATCTTATTCCTGCCTGGCTCTTCAGCAGGTGCTCTGCCTCTGGGCCCCCTGCTATGCCCTGGCCACCAGCCCTTGCCGCTCCCTGCCCCACACTTGGAACCCTCAAGCCACCAACAGCAGTGAAAATTTCTTAGGCCCTGATGGCTTAGACATGAGACTTCTGCCAGCACACAGGGGTACTTGCAGCCCTGACAAACAGGACATCTTTGACCAAGAGACCAAGGGGCCAGGAGGCAGAGCCACCTGCCCCAGGCTTCTGTTCAATGATGGGCTGTCTATGGCCTGGGCAAGGAGGTGCTCAGGGAAGCAGAGCTTCCTGAAGGCAGTTTCTGATTAGTTTATAGCTCATTCAGGAGTTGGCTGGACTTCAGTGGTAGGTTACAAATCCTGTTCAAAGACCTCAATTCTGTCCACTCCTTCACCTTACTGTTAAGTGCCTCTGTGCACCTCAAAAACCAGAGCCAGCCCTGGATTCAAAGGCTGAGGCAGAATTCAAGCTCTGAAAGTACAGGCTGTCATCCCCATTATTATTTTTTAGCAATCCCATTCCTATGTCCTCATCTTTAACCAAATGGACGATACTCCAAGGCAGCAGTACAACACTGCATGCCCCCTCTCCCTGCCATTGCTTGCAAGACCAATCTGGATTAAAAGGGGCTGGTGTTTCCCTGCTTGGCTGCCCACCCTTGCTCACTGTGGGACACATGGTGGGTGTCCCCACCATGGCTGAATGGGGCACTATAAAGCCACCCCACCTCTTCCAGCTGCACAGAGCCAAGCTCAAGGTTGCCCTGCCATATGATTCTGCTGCTAATTGTGTGGAAAATGCAGAGATGCTAAGGCTGAACAGGGGGATTTAGCAGTTTAAACATAAACCTAGCTAGGGCTTGCACCAAAGTCCTGGCCCTGATGTGGCACCAGACACGAGGACACCTGTGGCTGTATACCTGGAGTCCTCCTGCTGCAGAGGTGGCCACAGCTGGATCTCTCCAGTGATGCTTCTCACTCACACGTGCTGCAAACTCCTCTCCAATGATTAGATAAGAGGAATTGCCCATTGACTTTCATTTCAGTAGTGCGTGACTGGATCAAAGGATGTATGCTCTCTCTGCTTCAGTTATGCATTTTGGGCTAATGTAGTCCAGATGGCTATTTCATCTCAGCCTTTATATTTATTCATGGCCTTTCTATTTAACTTTCCTAAAACAAATTCTCACTTGTAGGCCTATATTAATTCAGGGAAAAGAACTGCCTCAATCAATATGTTGAGGTTAAGTTTCTATACCACAGTAGGTCCTATGTACATAATTTCTATTTTTATTACCCCACTTCTAGCCTCAGATATATGAGCAATTTCTTTAACGTGTTTACTTTGGCTTTTTTACAAATTTACACAAATTACATCTCTGATTATTAGATTTACAATATGCAGATATTCTTTCATTGACCTTTTAGCTAAACCCTTCTACAAACTTTGTCTGAATAATAATAAATTTACAAAAATACCAAGGATCCCAAATGTTTGCCAACATGATATTGCACCATCTCCGACCGCAGCGTGCCTGTCCAACAGAGGATAAAATTTGTTGTCGAATTTATTTGCAATCTTGCAACCCATGTGTGAACATAAAAAGTGGAAAAGCTCAAGAGACCAACGAGACAAAAAGTTTTCAGATTGCATTTACATCCTCTTTTAAACTGGATCTGCAGGTTGGGTATAGTGAGTTGGCTCAGAGGCTGCTGGTGGAGAGCTGAAGGCAGTGCCTGGCAGGAGGAGTCCAAGGAGGGGCAGTACCTGGTTCTGGGCTCAGCAGGAGGGAGGGGACATGGGAAGCCACAGTTTAATCCATCTGGTATTTGATTTGGGCTTTTGGTCCTTGTCTGGATAACAGGATTGCAATTCCTCTTGGTACACTTACAATAAGAACATCTGAAACTCAGCTGCAGCCAGGCAAGATTTTAATTTTGGGTAATCTGATTTTAGCTTTGGTGATTAGCTGCCTCATTGTCAATGGCCAAATCTAATTGTCATTGTAGTTTCTCTTTTGGAGCCAACAAGAGTTAATGTCTTACAAGCTGGGTTTCACTTCACACCTTCTCTTCTTAAGCAGCCTCTCCCCAAGCATTTGCAAACAGAGGAGGTGATTTCGGACCCAAGCGTGAGGAAAATGGTAGCAATCACTTGTCAATTCTTCTGTTACATGAAATAGACACAGTGGGCCACCTTTTAACATTCTGGGTATTAATATTGGCTGGAAAATCTTATGTATTTGCATTCATAATATAAACATACTTTTCATAATATAGGTTAGATGAAGTTTTCCAGAACCAGATCCTCTTCAGCATTTTCCACTCATATTTTTATGTGTGAGTGACTGCTCCAGAAATCAGTGTGAAACTGGGACAAGACAGCTCTCCAAGTTTCATTAAAGATTATTTTTTTGTTTGTAAAACAGTTTCCTCCAAAGTTTGTTTGATTTAGAATTTAAAAAAAAAGGACGGTGAAACAATTTATGACAGCTCTTCCCTTCACCACGAACCCTGTTAAATCAAAAAGACAGTTAGAAATGTAGAGTTAACCTAAGTACAAATCCTGAGCCTGAGAAAAAAAGGAGACAGCAATGATTATATGAAGACAAGTTTTCTGTAATGCCACTTCCCTTTTGGCTGGATTTTTACACTAAATGAAGCTAAGGTTTAGACCCATAACCTGTCTGCTCTCGGAGAAATTATTCCAATCTTTTTTAAGGCTAAAAGCAGAAAAAAATTATGTGATGGCATGGAAGAGCAGATGAAAGACAGCCTGCTCTGCAGTGTGTGGAGGGATAGCATTGCTAACACCACATGTATATAAAACAGCATCCACACAGTTGTGCTCAGCAGCCTTCAGACTCTGCCCATGGAGCTCCCTGGGGGAGCCCTCAAAAACCAGTTAAAAGTCCCTCCCAGTCCATGCTTCAGAGAAAACCCCAAAAACCCCCACCTGAGAATCTAAGTGTTTTCCAATAAAATTACCTCAGACTGATTGGAAAAGCGGGAACAGTATGCAATTGCCCTCAGTGCAGTGATATTTAGAGTTTGCCTGCACAAAGTCCACCCATGTGTCCATATTTCTCCAGCTCCTAGGTCACTGGTGTGCTCCAGCTGCTGTGGGTGAGCACATCCTCTGTGTGTGGCTGCTGGGATGGATGAAGGCAGGACCTGCTGGGCTGGGTGCTCTCCACACCAGCCTGTGGAAGTCTCCAGGTGCCTGACCTGCTCCTGCCCCACTGCCAGCCAGCCTGAATGAGGCGTCTTGCTTGTATCCAACGGCATGGGTAGGACTGGGGCTGGCCTCAGGTGCTTGACCCTGGGCAATATTTTTCCCTTCAGCTGGACTGCTCTGCTTACTCCCACCAGTTCCCCATCAGGAGTAGTTGCCACTGGCAAGGAGTCATAAGTCTTGTACATGTGCAGTACATGCACAGATGGTGTGGGAACAGCAGGGAAAAGAAGAGAGGATAGGGGATATTCATAAAGATAGTGTTTCCAAGGAAGGATGGGGAGATTGTTTCACTCCAAAGCCCCCATTGGAAAAGGTCCCAGTGAAGAGCTTGGCTAGAAGTTCAAACTTCAGCTTGGTTTCAGAGTCACTGTGCATACCCTGGGCAGTGCAAATTCTTTCAGTTACTGTGGATACAGGAAGAATTGTTAATTAGTCTATTTTCTGGGTAAGCAATAAATACAAGCATTACAATAAAATCTGGCCACAAATTTGCTGGTTTAAATTTCTGTGTCTTAAATAACATCTTTTTGAGCATGTTTTCTAGATCCCTTCCCAGACTTCCCCTTGCCAAACTACCCAGTACTTTGGAGTGCAGGCTCGCCCAGACCCAGTAACAAGGGAAATTAGCACAGCCATGCCTGCATTAACAGCTGAAATCTTCTGCAAGAATTTGGATTGTAATTATTTGATGTTTCCTGCATGCTCCTACCATCCCTGTAATGATCACAAAGAATTTTCATAACCGTTTATGGTGTTGAAAAGAGGAGCCAGGTTTCTTGCTGTTTACTGTTGCACAGAATTTCTCAGATTTACTTTCCTTCATTGCTGTAGTTTTCTTTCCTCTGTTTTTACTCATCCCCACAGGCCATTTTTAGCCAGATTACTGACAACTGATTTAATCAATCTTATAGGGATGAACTCTGAGAAGGTCTGATGGCACAGCATGAGCTGCCTAGAGTTGGCAACCAGTTGTAATACACCCCAAGTTAACTATCCTTTTCTATTTATTTCTGTAGTTTTGAGTGGTGATGCTCTTCTTCATAAATGAATTGGTTTTGGACAACAGGATGCTACATTGTTTTGTGAGTTTGTTATTGTTTTAAATAAACACCACTGAAGTACCAGGTGGAAATTTAACTAAAAGCTGGAAATCAAGAGACCATTAATCCTACACCCAGCTTGGACAGGCCAAGTCAAATCTTCTTTTGAGTGCCTCTTTATAGAGAAAGATAGTGTGACAGCTGTGCTATGGAGCTGGAAACAAAGCAGGTGGTTGGGAGCCTTGGGTAGGGTGCTGGGGAAAGGACTCTGCATGGATCAGCTTGCACCTTAGGGCAGGTTGACTTCTGCTGGCAAGGTGCAGGCTGGGTGGAGTGATGTATGGAGGGTGGCTCTGAGTCAGTGGTGTTAGCAGCTCTTCTGGCATGAGGTCACTATTCAGGAAGCATTAATTTTAGCAATAGAACGTGACTTTGTGTTGAGGGGAAGTACACAGAGAGCTTTGAGTAAAAAGCACATGACTACAAAGGAGTGTGATTACTTCCGAATTGTGAAATAAATGAAAGTGGCTTGTGTATTGTCTTTCTGTGGTGCTGCTTATAGACAGCAGTTGTACAGCAGCACTTGAGTTTCCTTTCTGGAAATATGCTGCAGACCACAGGAAATTGCTCAGTTTAAATAAATGGGTTTATTAACTAAATAGGAAAGCTACCAAGTCCGGACCCCTTGTGATCACATTTCCCGTTACATTCTGGTAACCGTTTGAAACTCAGGCAAAAACCCTGAAACTTCAAATAGTAGAAGCCACATGGACTGTCCCTGGCTTCAGAAGAACTGCATGAGGATGTGAAGAGGGACTGAAGCATGGAGTGGTGCAGCCTTAGATATCTTGTCCAATCTTTGCAGCAGGGATGTCATATGGCTCTGACTACACAAAGTTTTGGATTGCAGCTCTCTAGTTTCCTTGCCATACTCTCAGTTCCCTTGAATGTAGACTAACTTTACATTAAAGAGATAATTGCTTCTGGCAAGTTGGAATGTGGTACTTGCCATGAGCCAGAAATTGCTGCAGTTGATCATGCCTGCTTCTGAGATCCCTCCAAAATTACCTGACTCACCTTGGAAACACAGCAGGTAATGGCAAGATTGTATAAACTTAGTACTGCCATGAGGGGAAAATGAATCCCATGGAGGCAGGCACAAGAGGTCTTGCTGACCTCAAGACATAATGGAAAAATATTATGCTGAAAAAAAGTTGGTTTAAGACCATTTTATTCATTGATTTCCTCTTTGGAAATGTAAACAAAGTGGAGAAAACTACCTTAGAAATAGAAGAGAATTCAACAATACCCATAATGAGGAATAAGGAGGAGCCTTTTGCTGCCATAGTGTGGACAATGATTGACTAAATGCCATCATCAAAGGTTAATATCTGAAAACAATACTGGCCAGCATTTCTGTGACTGTACAGCACTCCGTGATTCAGTGTTTGGTGCTGCCCATCATCCTCTGGGAGCACAGCTGGTACCATACAGATAGAAAAACACAGAGCCTGTAGCTTCCGAGGAACTTGGGTCTCCAAGGTTGCTAAGAAGTGGCCCAACAACCCATTGAAGTCCTTTACTAAAAGGATCAAGCTCCATGTTACAACTCATCAGCTTTTTTTGTCCCTACTGCCTGACTAGGAAGCTGACCCATGCCCTTGGATGGTCAGGTAAGAATTTACAGAGAGCAGCTGCCAAGGTCTCTTTGTTAAGCTAAAGGAGCCAGCCCCTTGCATTCCTGCCTGTTAAGAGGAGACTGGCACAGCCAGAAAGCCAGAGGGGTGGAAATGCTCTTCAGGAAGATTTGATGTGTTATTCCCTTCATTACTGAGGTCAAGGAGCTGTCTAGCTGTGCTGCTTCTGCCCTGACCAGCTGCGCCCGTGACAAGCCGGCTCTGTGCCACCCCATGCGCACGTGGCCGTGGAGGGCAGAGCCCAGCCCTGTGTCACTGAGCAGGAGGAAATGCCTGACTCTGCCAGGGAGGGAATGAGCTCAGGCCTTAAGGACAAGAGCAGCAGGTCACTCTTCCTCTGTGGAAGATGTGCAGTTCTCTCTGTGTCCAGTTAAGAAGCACGGCTAGTGAGGGCTGTCCGGCCGGAGGCTGCTGCCATCGCCGGAGCCACTGTGGCACCCAGAGCACAGCTCTGGGGATGAACTGGGGGGACACGGACACCCAAACACCCTGCAAACCCCTCCTGAGACAGCCTCTCCTGCTGCTTTTTAAACAGCTGAATACCAACATAGATTTCAAAGGGGGTTTGAACTATTTGCAATTTTGTATTACAGCTCCGTTATGCTTTGAAGGCCCGAGTGTCCATGAGGGTTGTACAAATGCTATTTTTGCTTTGCAAACAAAGGAACTCTTGATACCAAATGAGTGACTACATCCCCCAAGTATGCTGTTCTGTCTAAATATGGAGATACTATTAAGCATTTGTTTTTATTATCCGAAAAAGGAGGAATTGCTATTTCATATTTTTTTCCTGAATTTTAATAGAGAGAAGAAAAAAACTTCTGGATGAGGACAGTTTTTTATTTTCCCAAGAAAAATTACTTCTGTGTGTGCGATACTGGCCTTGCTTCTGCAACAAAAATATTCTTTCAGGATATTTTGATGATGTCCCCTGGGGGGATATCATCATCAGCTGTTTTCCAGATGTTTTAGTCTTTCTTAATCATACTCTTTCACTGGCCATGAGATCTGATTCAAAGCTGAAGAACGTCATTCCATCCGGCACAGCCCTTCTGAGTCTCCAGGAAGTATTTGGGTTTTGCAGCTTACAGACATGAATTTAATTTAAAAATAAACTGAAATAAATCTGTTTACAGTGTAGTTATGCATACATCATTGGCAGTCTAATTGCCACTAGGCGCTGCATGTTCAGTTTGTATCTCATGTGTTTTATCATCAGGTTGAACTTTATAACCCTGCCCTGGCAAATGCAGGGTGCATCTTCAATACCAACCATCACCAGAAAATGCCCTGTCTTGCTGCCCACCTCTCTGTCTAGGTCATTTATGAGTCTATTGATCAGCAGGTCCCAGCACAAATGGCTCAAGTCTGACCGTGACCTTCCTCCATTGTAAAAAAGTTGTGGTTTGTTTCCTTTTTTGTAACCAAGCCTGCAGTTGCCTGAGGGCTCTGGTGAGGAGTATTGTCAGAAGTCACTGGTCAAGAAGCAAGGTGGTCTCATTCTTTGCATCTACCAAGAGTCAGTGTGCAGTGGTTTCTCCACCAGCAGGGGTCTGCCTTCACTCTAAACTCCAAACTTTGGCTTTTAGGCTGAAGACCTCCATCAAAAAGACTATTTTCCCCATTGCTCCATTCTCTGTGTAGTCATTTATTCCTTCACTCCTAACCTGCTCCTTAATCAAAACCGTACCCCTGCATCCATTTCCTATTGAGCAATAATAATAATAGTAGTAATGACTTGTTGTATATTTCTGCTCTTAAAATTAAATTGGCTGTGCGTGTCTCAGGGAATTTATGCAGGGCCTGGTTTGAGGGGGGGTCCAAGCTGTGAATGAGGCCCCTGGGTTCTCCCTGGAAGCCTAACATGGAGATGACAGCCCTCTGTGCAACTGGAATCTTGTCTGCTACACACATGGCCATCCTGATGTTTTCTTTGCTCCATCAACGGATGTGGTCTCCAACTAGAAAAAGAAAATGTAGGAGAATTTTTGAAAATTTAAGTTCTGACTATTTTTTGAAAAGAGGCTTGGGGTTTTTTTTTTAAAAGAAGGTTTTTTGAAGCTTGGGGATTTTTTGAAAAGTAGTTTTTTTCCATAATTTCTGTAAAAATTGAAATACTTTCTTTTCATTATTCTTACATATTTTTCTCCAGAAACCTTTGGTTTAAGTCATGTTGAATTCAATTAATTTCTCTTGTTTTCATTCATAAAGGACCAAGTTCTACAAACACCAGAACACAGCAGAGCTTTCTGGGAAGTGGACATATCCAACTTCGTATGCACTCTTGCTCTTGTTAGCTCCCTAGAAACATACCAGCCAGTATTTTTTTCTTTCAGGAGGGAGGGAAAAAAGAAAGATCCTGTTTATGTGGATGATGAAAATAAATATTTTTTTAATAGATGCCAAATGTTACGCTAACAACCTTGAGAGTTTGATCACACCTCCTAAAAATGCTGATGAAGGAAAAACTCTCTAAAAAGGTTTTTCATGTTTTACTTTGGATTTTCCCAGTTATCAGACTCGTGGGATTTGCATTTTTGGAAAGAATGATGTGGTGTGGCCCCTTGGTTTCACAGAGGCTGAGAGTGAGGTGTCCTTTTGCCAGACTGAAGACAAGACCTACCAGCTCCTTCCCACTTCCCTGGCCCCTGTGCTGGTTAGAGCATGTCAGAGCAGAAGTCCTGCTGAGGTCACAATGCCACCAGCACCCTAGGATGAGCCTAAGGCTCCTTTCTTGCCTGTTCTGAGCACAAACACTGTCATGGTTTCATCCTCCTCAGCCATCTCATTGTTTCTCCAAATACATGTTCCCAGCCAACTGGGATAGCAGGTCTTGTTTTTGTGTCCAAATGCCTCAGCATTTTGCTTCTGCACTGGGATTGTGACCCCATCCATCCTTGACCTGCCCCTGACAAGCTCAGACAGGAGGAAAGAGTCCAAACATTCAAAATTCTCAAAAATATAAGGTAGAATAATTTTTATGCCATTACTTTTTGTCCACTGTCTACCACTGCTGTGGGAGAAGTCCACAAAAGTGAACAGCAGAGGAGGTGGATTATGCAAGCCCACGTGCAGTTCCTGTTACCACTGACCCGTCTCCAGGGGCTACAGAGTCCCACAGAGTCAGAAGGAGAAGGTTTCTTGATATGGGAATGCTTCAAATTGTTTTGGCACCTGCTCACATACGTCCACAAGTTAGAGGGAGGAAGAACCACAAAACTTAGGATGAAAACATATGCATTGGAAAGTAAGAACTGGTGTGGTCTTTTCTTTATTTTTTGCTTTTGTAAAGGAAGTGAGTAAAGCAGGTGAGTAAAGAAAGGAATGTGGATTCTAACTTCTTGGTATTTGATTATTCAAGGGAATAAGAGGTACAGCAAAAATCCAACCTGCAGTTTGGCAGAGTACAATCGCATAGGAAGTAGAGACCATTTATTTCAGTGCTCTCTCTTCCTGATTTGTGACTCCCATGTAAACTTTATGCAGACTTCACAGAGAAAGACTGTGGCAGGTTCAAGGAGTAAGGTCTTTCCTGTACAGTTACATTAAAACAAAACTTGTATTTGCCAGAGGCAGCCTTCAGTTTGTTTTCATAAAGAGGAAGTGTAGTGAACATCTTCATGGCGACTTCACTTATGATCTTCCTCATTTTATTTCCTCTTCATATTAAAATAGACCTTTTAGCCTGAAAGTTAGTGATTCCACTTCATACATGCAAAGATAACAGAATGGTGTGAGATGAAAAGTAGAAGCTAGGCCAGAATGATACACAGAATAAAACAGCTTCAGCTGCAAATGCTGAACCAGTCAGAATGTGAAAATAATTTCACTCCTTCGAATTGAAACAAAAATGTAGAAGAAAAGAAAAAGTCTGGGTGGCATAAGCAAAAGTCCTGGGATCAGATATTTAAAAAAAGAGGAAATTGTTTAAGTATATAAAGTTTGTCTTAGGAGCTGTTGGAGGGCAGAGAGGAAGGAATCATTTGCTAATTGTGCCATACATTTTAGAGACTCCTCATTTATTCTAGTCACATACATATGCACTCTTTTACTACGGAGAGCTAGTTAGCCTGCAGAGAACCACATTTCAGTGTGCATACATTGTAAAACCACTATAGGAAGAGTGTTTAGTGAGCAGCTAATAACTTCCTTAAAAGGATAATACAGTTAACAGTTGAGAGGATGTACAGCTAAATATGGCCCTTGTAAAACTTAGCAGATTCCATTAAAAAACAGACGTGCAGGAAGTGTCTAGTTCCTATTAGAACTGATTGTACACAGTTGCATGGGAAGAAATAAATTTAGTGTACAGAATTTTACATCACATCCTTTGAAAGCATTGAAATTCTCTGGGGTCCTCAAATCTGTGCATCTGGTCCACATACACACACATACACACACAAACAATTAACTGGCGTGCAACGACTTTAAAAGAAAATGTGCATCTAAAACTCAGAGTCTGCACATCCCGGAGTGAAGGGCAACATCCTACTGACTGCAGCAAGCCTGGGTTTGGTTACACCTGAACCTCTAAGTTAGGCTCCCCCCTTACAGACACTACAATCACCCAGAGGGACTCCCCAGTCCCTGTAAAGGAGGGGGAAATCCATCCCTGTAATTTCTGTGTTAGAAAAACAATCCCATTTTCTTATTTGATACAATTTTTTATTTTGAAAATTAAAACAGAGCTAATGCTAAAATTTCCTTCATTGGATTAATCATTTATTATGAACAGCAATTATGCATTCAGTCTTACTCAACTTAAATGATTTTATGAGACTGTGTTTATTTTCAAGGTACTTTCAAGGAAAAGATTTGGATCCAGAATCATTTAGCATCGAAAGGTCGCTGTTCACAGGAACCTGGAAAACCTTTCTCAACTGTATTTGAAATGATTTTTTAATTCATTTGCAAGGACATCAGAGAATCAATTTGCCTCTAGCCAAAGCCTTGACGCCAGCAGGTAAAGCCAAGGAAATGACCCAGAGAGCATCAAGATAAATCCCTGATGAAATCCAAGGCAAAATTGCCTACCAGTAACCTAATGAACTGGACTCAGAGGACATTCATGGACCCAAACAAAAGCTTTTTCTTCCCTCAGAAATACTCAATTTCCATTGGCACAGTGAAGCTTCAAGCTTGTAACATGAGGATGCCCCAGCTGAGTTCAGGATCTTAGGAAGGAGTGAAGTTTCAGGCATTTGAACAGCAAGGGCTCTCGCTGGTTACTTGTGCTGCTCTGCAGACTACAGTGGGAACAAGACTCATGGGGGGCTTCCTTTCTCCGTGCTGCCCTGTGGCCTGGCAGCTGAGGAGTGATCAAGGAAAGAAATGTTTAAAACAAATAGGTTTATGTTGGAAAAGACCACTAAGATCATAAAGTCCAACCATTAACCTGGCACTGCTAAGTGCATCATTAAACTAAATGCCACGTCTACGTGTCTTTTAAAAACCTCTAGGGGTGGTGACTCCACAACTTCTCTGAGCACCCTGTTCCAATGCCTGACAGCCCTTTTAGTGAAAAAGTTTTTCTTATATCCAACCAAAACATCCCCTGGCACAATTTGAAGCCATTTCTTCTTGTCAGATAGATTATTACTTAGAAGAAGAGACTGACCCTCTCCTCACTACAGACTCCCTTCAGGCAGTTGTACAGAGTGAAAAGGTCACCCCTCAGCCTCCTTTTTTCCAGGCTAAACACTCCCAGCTCCCTCAGCTGCTCCTCACAGTACTTGTGCACCAGACCCTTCACCAGCTCCATTGCCCTTTGTGGACACCAGCCTTTTGTGTAGTGAGGGCTGCAAAGCTGAACACTGAATTGAATTTAAGTTGTGGCCTCAGCAGTGCCCAGCACGGGGACAATCACCGCCCTGCTCCTGCTGGCCACGCTGTTTCTGATAAAGGCCATTGGCCTTCTTGGCAACCAGGGCACACACTGGCTCACATCCAGCCACTGTTGACCAGCATCTCAAGGTCCTTTCCAACAGGCCATTTCCAGCCACTCTGCCCCCAGCCTGTAGCGCTGCCTGAGGTGGCTGTGACACAAGTGCAGGACTCATCACTTCATCTTGTGGAGCCTCACACCATTGGCCTTGGCTCAGCCTTGACCTTCCTACCCTCCAGTAGATCAACACTCCGACAGCCAAACATCCTCAAAACATTTTACTCTGCATCACCCCAAAATAATGCCCTTCCTCTGCTGCACAGTCCATCATAAACAGAGAAGGTAAAAACTCAGATTGACAGAAGAAAGCAGCAGCTATCATATGGAAGGAGTCCTTTTTTGGCAGGTTAATAACAGCATATCACTGGCAGCAGATATTTTTCATATTCCAAAGAGAATATTAACCCAGTGTGGCAGACATATCTGGGCTCTCAGTACCAGTAAGCAAGAGGGAAGTGAAGAGTATCACTATTGCAAAGAAGAAGGTTTAAAAATGAAGTGGACTTCTGTTTTTGCAGGGAATATGATGGCTATCCTGCTGTGATGGATGAATTACATTCAATTTGGAAGCCTGAATTTCCAGACAACAGTTTTTGAAGAAAATAAATAAACAGTTTCACACAGGAAATGAGCAGAAGTCTCTCTGATTTGCACATCATTGATTTGTGATGTGATATTTCATGAACTACCTTGTGTTGAGAATATGGCGCTGACATAAACTTCACAAACAGCACCAACAATGAGCTACTTAAGAGCTCAGGCAAAATGAGTGCAGTGCCCAGCATCTCTTGTCATCCCTTTTCCAACTCTGCTGAAGTGCTTGGGCTAACAGCCACTCTACCTGTGGCTTTTGCATAGTTTGTCCAGAACTAGAGTGATAGAGTTATGTTTTTACACACATAAAATTTTAAGCAGGTTATAGATGTGCTGCTTAGAAACATCTTTTAGCAATAGAATCATCACAGATGTGCTTCTGCTGAGTCTGGGTCAAAAGCACTTAACAAGGGGTAACGTGAGCTTCTGCATAAGATAGCAACTGGCTCCGGTGGGCCTCTTATAGGGCTGTCAACAACCTTTTCCTTGCCCTTCCCAGCCTAACCAAAAGGTAATGAATATTATTATTAGCACAATAGAAATCCTAGCACATATTAAAAAACCTTATAATTTGCCATATTTTCCCAAGATGTCAGTAAAGGCTCAAGAGTTTCTCACTCCTCCTTCCCAGAATTGGTATTTCTGGCGGGATATAGGCTCCTAGTCCAAGGGCAGGTAGCAGCTGCCCAGTCTCATGACCTGTGAGGTTTGCCTGGTATCATCATGGAGGGAGTTCATTAGCTCAGTTCTGTAACGTCACATCATGTTCTCAGGAATAAGATCACCAGCAGCCATGGCTGTCTCTGGAGCCTTCTTGGGCAGAGTGGCTGTCTCAGGAGCATTTCTTCCCCCTCCTGCAGTCTGGAGAAATTGAAACTTCGCACATCCAAGGTGATATCCTCATACAGCTTGAGCAAGCATTCCCAATCACTTTCTCCACTTTCTGTGCAGGAGATGTCAGTCTTCTTTCCAGCTGATGGTTTGTTCACCCCATCTCATCGTTCTCTGTTGCTACAAAGCAGCAGCCCTCTGGGCAGGGACATGGCAGACACCCTCCAGGCTTATCACATGCTCTTCACAATACCCTTCATGAGTAGAAAACATGTAGTGTCCCTTTTGTTTCCTGTGGCTCTGTGTAGGGCAATGTAGCTTCTTCCCAGCTTGTACCATTTGGTTCTGCTTCTGTGTGCAACCCCAGTTCAGGCTCACCAGAATTTCTGCCTGATGCCTCTTTTCTGAGAGCTGTAATGTCTGAAACCAGGACCAGGTCAGCCTGTCCTCTGTCAAGTTAATTCTGTATTGAGGGACTTCCTTTGCCTGTCACACACCAATCAGCAGGCTTCCAGCTCCCTATTACAAATGTCTTCAAGACACAAGTCCTCTCAGTAAAGATGATCAGAAAAAGATGGGAGAGGAAGGATTTATCCTTATAGCAAGGAGTGAAGAAAGAAATTACCACTGTCAGATCGGAAGTGATTTTTTTCTCACAGTCATTTCTGTACACTAACACAGTGGCATGTTGAGACTCCTGAAGTTACACAACCACACCTTGCATAAACACCACAAAGAGCCATCAGCCACTGTTTTCTCTGTAGCAGTGTTCAGTCTGGGAGGGTCCGTCCTTCAGGAGATGCCCATGTTACTTGATGGCAGCAGAAGCTGAGGGAGACAGTCCTATGATCACATCATGTCTTAAGATCACACCCTTGGGCTGACTGCCCAAATGACCCTTAAACAAGGTGTAGGATGACCCAAGTGATACAATCCTGTGGAAATCTCAATTATACCTTCAGGGTAAGGGTATTCTCCAGCAGCCTCAGCAGAAAGCATGGGTGCCCATCCTTCTCCCAGACCAATTCACCAAGATTATCCCAAATCCCTCCCACAGTCTGCATGGACACTGAGGCAACACCTCTTTAGCAAGTCACCACTGTTACTAGGCCTTTTATCTATGGAGATGGACTACACAATCTCAGTGATTTGCCAAAGCTGTGAGGCCACAAAGCACCTTCTGGAGGGCTGTTTTCCTAAGAAAGGCTCCATCAACAAAAGGAAGAGCCAGGTCTCAGCCAGTTTCAGGACACCTATGCTGGTCTGGAAAGCATTAGGTAGGCAGGCCTGGAGGTCACATACAGGGCTAATAATCTTGCCTGTTAATTCCCTCCATTTGTAGCCAGCCACGGTGGATGAAAGCATTGATTAAAGCAGTTATTGCCAAGCTGACGTAAAGCAAACAGCCCACCTGAGAGCTCATCACCCATGAAAGAGGATGAGGAGTGGAAATCGCTGGCCACTGCTAGTGATCTGCAGCCCAGGGCTTGGCCAGGGAGAGCCTAGCACTGAACCAGAGCCTTGCTCAGTTCCCTGATGAGCTCTGGGAGGAGAAGGAGATGAACAATGTCTGAGGTCTCTCCCAGAGCATCCAAGACTCAGACCAACATGCCACCATGAGTCTCCACTGGCAGTTTAGTTGCGAAGTATGTTGGAAATGTAGTGCAGCAGCAAACCTTGAATGATGACAGATATGTTGATTGTGCATTTAAGTGTGATCTTCTGTCTTCATCTTACTTTTATACTCACTCTCTCTTGCTCACAATCCCTCAGTAAAGCCAATCTTTTCTAGAGTGGGAATATAAACACTTATTTTTATGCATATAAATTCAAGGCCAAATAATGCAGCCATAAAACTGGAAACAAACAGGACATACCAGGACAAGCAAAGGGATGGTACTCCTGCTCAACTCCTCAGAGGCACTTGCTCCTGAGAGGACTAACTGAGAAGAAACCACCCTGCCAGCCACCTTGGACATGCCCCAGCACAGCAACAGCATTAGTGATGCCTTAAGTTTTTAGCTTTTCTATTTTTCAAATCCTGTACTGTATTAGCATATAACTCTGAATTGCACATAGAGTGTTTGTAGGCTCTCCTCACATTTTGGTCAGACAAAACAATCCTTCTAGGCCTGAGAACCAAGGACACTCTCACAGCCTCAGGCCCCGAAAAGTATAAACAAAAGTGAATTGGGGGGGGAGCAAGCTGGGGGAATGTGACTACATTACCTGAAGCTGCAATTGGAAAATAACCCCTGATATGCAAATAGACCAAACTTCTATCTGTCTGAAAAACTCATGACCATCATTTATCTTGAGTGTAGTCTCTGTGAGGCTTTTGCACTGCCCAAGGTGTATCTACTGAAGGCCTTTAACAAATACCTACTTTAACTCTGTGTAGCCTCTGCTCTAGGTAGTCATTCCAAGGCATCATCAGCCCTCACCCCAGGGTGACTGGGGCTCCTCTCTGCAGCAGCCACCTGGCCTCGGTGTCCTCCTGCCACCTGAGTGTGGACAGCAGGATCAGTGCTTCCCCTTCACACTTCAGAGCACAATCATGCACGGGGGCTTGAGGGTCTTTTCCATGGAACTGGTAACAGATTCCTCCAAGTGAAAAACAGCTGCAGCAATGCAAACCAGGGCCAGATCAGCCACTCAGGTGCTGCAGCAGCATCTCCAGAGCCTGTCAGCCACACCGAGTTCCCAGGGAGCACATCAGGGGCAGCCCTGGCTAATTACTGGTGACATCCGTGCTTAGCAGGGGTCAAGCCCTGGCCCTGTCTTTCTCAAAACAGGCTTAATAATTATTAACTTCAGGCTGGATGGGGAAAAAAAAAGTTAACTAATAACCTTGATTTCCTAGTACACACACACCATGGGGTTTTTTAAAACACTGGCTCTGCTTGACTTTCTATTTGCCTGGGAAGTGCTGATCTGATGCTTTACCCCCTTTCCTGCAGTTTTATACCAAGGCCAGGACAGAAAATCTGGCGTGATGAATCAACAACACGAAGGGAAGTCACAGATGTGCCCGAGTCAGTGGGTATGTGGCCACACTGACAGAACCAGGACTTCCTTTCTTCCCCTTACCTTATGAATTAATTTGCCTTCATGTCAGCTCACTTGTAACTAAACCAGCTTCTTTTCATCCTATTTTTTTAATGATGCACTCTGCAGCACTTCGTGTAGCCTGAGGTGCTCGAATGGCATGTAAATGGATATTGCCCTGCAAGCTGCACTCTACCATACAATTGCCATCGTCTCTTAAGTCTTAAAAGCCTGGGCATGATGTGAATTACAGGCTTTTCTTCTCCATGTGGGGCTCACAGCTTATAGTCCTAAATTACATTTTGTCAGCCTGTTGTCAAAGCAAGATAGAAGACCATTAAAAATAAGCTGCAGTTATGTAAGTGTTCATGAGTGTCTAAATATTAATGTCAGGGCTTTGCATAACGGCAATGCTCTAAATAATCCTTTTTAGCCTTTGTAGTTTAATCTTTGTTCATATTTTATCCATTAGTTACCTCTAAATAGCATGGCTCTTTTGATAAGTAAGAGGCTGTGAATAACATTTACTGAAATTTCAACATTCTTGTCTTTCACTGCCACAATCGGAAATGACTGTTCCTGGGGCCGCTTGGTCTTTGCTATTTTAATTGCAAATGAACTGCACAACCTGCAGCAGTTTAAACAAAAACAACGCAAACACAGACCAAAATAAGTTTTAAAAAAAGCATACACCCCAGTGCCCATCTCCTGCTTCTACCATCTGCAAAAGTATTTGAAATCTCAGCCTGCTCACAATTATGAGCACCTAATTTGCACCACTTTTCTACACAATGATATTTACCAACTTTCAAAGCTTACCAATGAAATGGCACCTCCATGACAAAGTGATGAGATAAAATGATAAAAGGCAGGAATTGAAGGTTTCATACTGTGCCTAACTAGCTGCCAGTGTCCCCATCTGATTTGTTGTGTCAGTGAATTGCTGGCCTTGACTGGAGGCCCCAGCAGGGAGCCCCATGGATGCTGTAGCATCCAGCTGTGGAAAAGGAGGGTTTAATTTCTTTTACAGGATCTTGATATGGTACAATCTTACCCTAACAGGGCTTTCATCTAGAAAAAAAACCAAAAAAGATCAATACCTGGATGCAAGGGGTGTAATGTGCTGTGAGCATGGTTTCGGTGAGGGAAAAATAAATTCTAAAAGTACCTTAGCCCTTCCTTTTCTCAACAAATGCAACGAGAATCTCATTGTTTCAGTATTTTGTAAACAGTCAACTATATCATCTGGTTATAAAGTTTAGAAATTTGTTTCTAAAACGCTTAGCAATTCTTTTGTTAATTTATATTTCACTTACCTAAATAAAAATAACCAAGAAAGAGAGATTAAAAAACTGTAAGAGGTCTTCCAGCAGGAGAACTGTTACCATTTAATTCACTCCATTACCATTGTTTAGGGTCATAGAGTTTCTCATGTCCCCCCACTGTCAAAGGAATGCCACACAACTGAGAAAAAAGTTAAAGAATTCTTCACCATTATATTTGTGGACAAGGTTATTTTCTAGGTTGAGACAGTCTCGTGTCTGAAGATCCTATTGTGCAAGCTTTGTCATTGTGGTTGGGTTCTAAGAAAGATCTGACCTGGGCATAGGCTGTTGTGAAAGCACTAAACTCTGGTGCTGAATGATTCATGCTATCACACTGGAGCCTGTTGCAGAAATAACTACTGATAGAGGGAGCATCCCAAACTCTGGCCTACAAAGCAGATTCTACAGCGTGAATCACTTGGGAGTGATTCTCTCTCCTTATTTCCAGATGCCAAATTACTTAAAATGTTGCTAAAAATATGACTATTGCCTAATATTACCCTTATAAGTAGTCTTTTTGCAATATCATCTTCCAAGCTGTATTGGGAAATACTCCCACCCATGTGACAAATATATTTGATAACTCATCAGAATCTAAATATTCTACTGGTGGCATTCACTTTCCCTGTTTTAAGCCCATTCTTCCTACTTTAGTCAAATGAAGTGAGCATTAGATCATCAACGAGGAGAAAAGGAAGCCTAACCTGCACTTTTTGCTAGCTCTGGAATCTGCTGATGTAGGGAGAACTTGCAGGAAGGATGCACTTCCAAGCTTTGCTTTTCCACAGCCTCAGAATCCTGGGGCACTGGAGCTGCTCAGCCCCCAGCATGAAGAGTTGTGGGGCAGCGAGAGGGGCACAGCACGGGGCGGTTCTGCCCAGACCCAAAATGCCTGGGATGACTAGCACCCTTTTTTAAAAATACCCATGCAGAATAGCTGGGTTTATCTTATATCAGAGCTTCTGTTAATGGTCATGGCTCATAAATTTTCACTCATATTACCCAGGCTCTCTAGAGCACTCCAGTGTCCTGAACAAAAGCAGAAATAATTAGGTACCAATGCAGTGGTTAAATAATATTTGATTCTGAACATCAGCTTTAAGGAAATTGACAACAAAAATTCAGCTCTCTAACCTTTTTTGACAAGGATTTTGCTAACAGAGTACTAAATCAAGGCAGCATTTAGAGATTCTGCATAATAATGGGTAAAACTAAACATTCCCTCAAACTTTGCAGAGGAATTGCAAAATTGTATATTTTTATAGCAAATGCCTAGGAACTATTTGTACAAATGGTATTTGCACAAGGTTAATATTTTTTTTCTGATTTTGCATCCACATGCGTCCCTGTACAAATGTGGGCATGTATACAGACACATGAAGTCAGTTGGTAAAAGAAATCTACATTTTTAGTATTTTTTTTAAATACCCTGGGTAGAGTGGAATTTTCTTACTGACATTTTGACAGTATTTGGACCACTGTTCATGCCTACAAAAATTCCATGGAAGTGGATGATGAGCTGTAGAAGAAATGTGTCTTTGCAGCAGAATGGCATTGTTTTCTGCCTGCTGTTCTCGCCTCTTCTCTTTAAAATACTTCAGCCATCTAATCCAGGATCAGAGATGACACTGTGTCACTTAAATTGTCAATTGCACAGAACAAGTCCTGAATAGTGAGTGGCTGAAACAAAAAAAAAAATAAAAATTGAGTGGTTGTGTTTCAGCACAACCCATACTCGACAAATCATGTGTTCAAGCAATTCAGTGTCTGCTTACAAAAAATCAAGTGCCTCTGAAGAAATGGGTGAGGGCTCACAAGCTGACCTGCTCACCACCATCCAGGACAAAGAATTCACATACTCCCACAACATGTACCTTAGCATCACAAGACACTGGAATGCAGCACCTAGGAAATACTTCTAGGGTAGTCTGCAGAGACCTGTCTGTGCTGCCTAATATTTTGAAGGGGGAGAGGTTTTTGCAGTCATTTCCCATGAAGCTCTGATATCACCCTGATGTGCTGCTGCCTTGGGGAGGAGGAAGGCTGTGGGAAAGGGGATGGCCAGACACCATGCAGTCCAACACAGATGGAAGTGGAGGAGGGGTGATGCCCACTCCATGCTTTTGGATATTTCCAGTGCTGTGTAGGATGTTTTACTGGGAAATGCTGGCAAAAGGCACCTGGAGACCTTTGCAGGAGGCACAGGGAGGGAAGGCGAGAAAGGAGGGATGCAGGGAGAGGTACAGTGGTGTGGGCAGGGGAGCAAGAGCTATTTCCCAAGCAAGGGCTGAGGCACTTTACCCACACCTCAGGCCAAGGAAACTCTTCCTTTTCTTATCACCATGTGTTACACAGGGCCTGCAAAAAGGATACATGAAGACACATGGAGTACTTCCTATTTTCAACAGCTGCTGCATGCATGCCAGAAATAGGCTTGTATTTCTTTTCTGGCTTCCACTACATG
Organism: Thryothorus ludovicianus; assembly: GCA_013397245.1. Taxonomy (NCBI): domain Eukaryota; kingdom Metazoa; phylum Chordata; class Aves; order Passeriformes; family Certhiidae; genus Thryothorus; species Thryothorus ludovicianus. The sequence continues at coordinate 919,962 of VZTB01007303.1, forward strand.
TAAATGAAATACAATGAAAGCAATTGCTGAGCAAAGGCAGAACTGGAGAGAAATGCAAAGAGCTGGGAGACTGTGAAAAATGAATGGCATCCCTGCCCTGCTACCCAGCAAGAACCACTGCGCGGTATTGCTGGGATTCTACCAAGTACAATCACTGACCAGGCATCACATACTTTCCACTTCTCTAAGCAAAAAAAAAAAAATTGCTATTTTCTCTTTGAAATCCTTGGAAACTCTGCTAGAATAAACTCTCTAATCCTGTTTGAACAAGTGTGATTTTATATTCTCAGTGTTGGCTTTGTGTTGCATTACAAACTCCCATAGCCACTCACTTGAAAAAATGCTTGTGGCTCAAATACATTGAATAGTCAAAACCAAACACTGTTTACTCGTCTGATTGAATTAAAAGCATTCTATTTAAAGTGTTTACAAAATCTTCTACATGTAATAGGGATTCACTGCAAAGCCAGAACAGCGCTTTTATGACTTTTAGAAATTGTTGCCGAGGAATCAGGGTAATTTGATTATGTTAGCAAGATTGTTTAAAAATTCAGGAAATTGGGACTCTGTTCAGTAAAATGAAAATAGGTTGTAGGAAAGAGATACTCAGGCATTAAATGCTACAAGACGTTCTGCTGTAAATTGCCAGATGTTCCCATTCAGTGAACTGAACATAGTGAAACGTTTTGATTGAGGATTGCAACATGCAGCACAGAGTAATCAAACCTCCCTCAGGCAATGGGATGAAACTCCTCGTACCCTGCTGGAATTATTCAGTGCAGTAAGTTCCTGTAAACTCTCAGCTCGGTGCATGGAAATGGATCACACACCAGCTCAGGTCACACGTTTAGAGTTTGCTGCTTTGCATCTCATTGTCCTATGCATGTGCTTGAAGATAGGTATTGGATCTGGACATATGCTTCTCATTCAAAGTCTGCCTGTGTGCAAGAGCCATTTAAAAGCAAAATTGCTGTGAAGTAATTCCTGAGGAATTTGAGTTTGTATTGGATTTTTCACACTTGGTAAAACTGCAGTGGATATCCATCAGCTGGTAGCAACCATAAAACAATGTTGCACAGGTAATTCCCAGGCACAGCAACTCCAGTGGCTCTTGATGGCTCTTTCATTTTGTTAAATGGTCAAAAGGAATTTTGGTGACATTGCTGAGGTTACACATTCACTCCTCTGTTTTTTAAGCAATGCCATAGGATTGATCCTTGACCTGGAGGGCGACACAGAGGCGACCTCCACCTCTGACCTCCCTTCCTCCGAAGAGCCCAGCTGGGTGATGGGCAGAGCAGCAGCCTGCCAGCCCTGGGCTGCTCTGCCAGTGCTACCCTCAGGAACAGGATTTCCTGTGATTCTGAAGCAAATTTTCCCACTTGCCTGTGCTTCAGTTTTAGTAGCAGGTATACTGAGACCCCAGGATGTTTGGCAAAAATGTATCACTGGAGGAGCAACAGGAGGATTTTTATGCAATAGGCACAGCTGGAGAAGATACCAATGCACTGAATCCACTGTGACTTTGGCCCTATTTCCTGCTGAGACAATTACAGAGCTTCTGAAATTGCTCTGCACCAGAATGGAGTCTGAAGGGGCAGCACCATAGGCAGAGGAGTGTCCATCAGGAGAGGTGCAGCAGTTCAGCTGCTCTCTTGAACTTTACCTCAGGGTCTGGTTCTGGTACCAGAGGGCAAGTGAGGACTATCTGAGCTGGATCAACACTGAAATCCAGAAACCACTAAGAAAAGGTCATTCTTCCCCAAGATAGCTGTGGCCATGCCTGGGTCTCCCTTGAACCCTTCTTGCTGGTGTCAATTTCCATGGGAGGCTGAACCTTTCCCTCCCCTCAGCTATACAGATTTTGGATCAGATACAGATCCGCAGGAAAATTTACAGTTTCCCTTAAGCGAGCATGCCAGCACTCGTGCCTTCCTCATATTCCACCATGGTGTGAGCAGGCATTTCTGACTCCAGACGATGCTCGCCCACTCTTTATAATCAGTTTCTACCTGTTAATCCCTCTCTTTTGTAGAATTTACTGTCAAGCTGACACAGATGTGAACCTCCCCCAACAGGTCATAACTAATGAAAATCCCCACACTGTTTATGCCTCCCAAGGGTTTTTCTTGAAGCACTTTTATCAGCAGCAAATTTGGGATAAATTTCAGATTTACATTAAAAAGGCACACGCCTCACCTCTTGCATTGTCACTACTTGGTACAGCTTTCTAATAATCTTCAAGGAGCAGTTCCAAACTAGAAAAATGTGGCTTTTATAGTATGTAGAGTACCGTTTAAGAGTTTCACTGTGAAGCCGTATCACAATGAGGTGACTTTTCTTAATTCCTTTTTGGTGCTGCTGTGACCATAAACTCCAGCACATTGCTGGCAGAGGAGTGCAGGCAGGGCAGGCAGCTCAGCAGAGCAGGCTGCAGAGAAGAGCAGGAGGCCCAGCCTCCATGGCTGTGCTCATGCTGCGCTGCACCATGGACCACACAACACCTGCAAATTACAGAGGCATCCAAGTGCTGCAAGAGTTTGCAAACACAAGAGTAGCTGCATGTTGCCATCACAGAGAGCTGGGAGTGCAGGAAGCTGCTCTTGGATGTTGATGTGAGGAAAAGCATCATTGTGAGGTTCAGCCACACTCTCATCTGCCATTGACACCAGCCATTCAGCAGGTTTGGGGGTGTCTTCAGAGAGAAAGGACCCACAGTACAGTGTTTGGAGAAAAACTCCCTACAGGGGCTTGCCTGGCCTCATCAAATCAGATCCTCAGCCATCTACAGGTGAAGGGACTGAGTCCACCTTGATCTTCTTCCTTTCCTGTCTAAATCCAACATTGACCCTAGCAGTGGCTCTTTCTTTGCAAATCTCTTCAGCTGCCAGTACCTGAGCAGGGTTGAAATCAAGCTAAATGTGCTCATTCAGCTTCACCTTCTCCCGGCAGGACTGCCTGCAGAGGTTGGAGTCGTGCCTCATCACTGCCCAGCACCACAGGCTCCCCAAGCCCTGTGAGGGTGCTGGTTATGCAGGCACAGTGACACACACACAGCTTCCCACTGGTGAGATACCAGAACACCGAGAGACAGCAAATTGAATTTAGCCCCTTAATAGCATTTATTTAGATTTGCTTTAGTAATGGGCAAGAATAAGGGCCTAAGAGCCCAGGAGACTATAATCCTTTTAGACACTCCAGCTCCTGAGCAGAGTGAAGTGAATCTTCCAATGTCATGTAAAAGACATGAGAGACTCAGAGCCACAGGAAATGCAGGGAATCCTGTGGCCTCCAGCAGATGATGAATGGCTCGGAGGTGTTTTCCTCTCCTGTTTTTTTGGTACCGCTGGGCTGAAGAACAGGGGTCATAAAGACAAACTGAACTGGCATGAAAATTAGCTTTCCAATATCAATAACAAGCTGTCTCTCTTTTCCTGAAGGTTTGTGAGAAATAAGACAGATTTAGCTAAATCTGCACCTTGGCTATTAAGGCTCAAAGATACAGAGCTCTAAGTTGCTGAAAAAGTATCAAATCCTTCAGCAAGGGGTTTATCAAAACATTTAAATGTACTGTTCATAATGTGAAATGGAACTACTATCCTTGATAATATGGTTTCTTACCAAGTTAAATAAGAATGTAGGATTTTCGAAACTCAACTCTTGGAGTCTACTACTGTCACTGTGCTTTTTCATGTCAGGAAATTTCTGGGGACTATAACTGGTGAAGATTTATTTCATTGTGTACTTCTGAAGAAAAATCCATATTAGAAAACAAGGGCTTGAGCTATGGCAGATGGTGCTTTTCTGAAGAAGAAATTAGTGTTTAATAAGGACTGTAATAGTGCAAACCAGATGTTCATCTCACATTTTATCTTTGAAAGGATTTGGGAGGATGCCATATAGATACATATGTGCATCACAGATCTTGAAAAAATACACAACTGGATCCCCAGGGGCTCATTAAGGGAGGAGTAACTTTTTGTGAGCCATCACACTCCACTGAAAAAGCAAGGTCTGTTTAAACTGTGACTAAAGATCTCTTAGGAATCCCCTTTCACCTCTCACACGGACAGAGCAGCAGTCCAGAAGAATAAGGATAGCAGCAATCTGGTTTGCCAAGGAAAATGGTGACTCTAGTTTCAAGTATTTTGGAAAATAATACTTAACTAAAGAAGGAAGACTCATCAGAAAATGCTACTCTTACTGGGCTTTGTCTAGCTCTCCACTGGGGTCCAGATGTGACTTCCTAGCCATTCATATTGTGACTTCCAATAAAGCACAAAGCTGTAGATACATTGCTCCTGCTACAGAGCAGCCTCAGCCTTCAGTGAGCTGTCCCTGTTTCTTCCTGGGCAGTGGAGAAGTGTTCCCCCTCCTTCCCCTTCCACCCTGCAGCTGAGCCACCTGAAGGCTCTGCCTCATGGTAGCTGCTCCTGGCAGACCAAAGGCCTGAGGTCAGAGCTCCCAGCCTGGTGCTGAGGTCTTGCAACAAGACAATTTTACAATTTTAAGCCACATGAGACTCCCCTGCCCATGCCACGGACACCTTCCCACAGTGACACATGGCCTCAGCTGCGTGTGGGCAGCACAACTGTGCCTGTCCTTCCCCACAGGTACCAGCCCCTCCTGCCATGCGTCCCCAGGGCTGGCTGCTCTGACAGTGGCTTCTCTGGCAGTGGTGTAGAAGATTTTATCATCTTGGTTTTGTTCCCCTTTTGTGCTTGCAGCAAGCAAGGCCTTGCTTCTGACCAAGATTCTCTGCCTTACTACCTTCACTTAGCAAAACCACATTTTGCTGTAGAAAATCACCCATGGATGGATAAATGTCTACACAAATGAGAAAAATCCAGTTAAAAATGCAGGTGTCCAGTACTCCAGCTGCAGTGGAGCCCTGCAGCTCCAGCAGCTCCTCCCAGTGCTGGGAGCAGCATCCTGGGACAGACAGAGGCACCTCTGCAGCCTCTGGAAAGAGTTACTCCTTTGGCTGTGCTGCAGGCCTGGCTCCTGGATCCTTGCAGGATGGGCAAATTTCAGGGGTTTTGTCCTATGTCAGGGGTCTGGCAACACCCGTGGATGCTGACCTGGAAGTGAGAGGAGCTGGGAGCCCTGCAGGAAGAGGCTGCTTCTCCAGCAGTGGCTGCTGACCTGCCTCAGTCCTTACCACGGCAGCAGCTAAAGCTGTTCTTTATTCCCAGTTTTTTATACAAGCATTATGTCATAGCATTAAAATAATGACCAAGAGGCTGAGCATTTTAGTTGGCTCTGCTATTTTGTCTCTTTCCTGCAAGCCAGCAGCAAGTGGGTACATGCTCCATTTGTTAAGGAAGCACCTCTGCTGTCCTCCTTTTTCACATCTCTTCAAGCCTGCCTCAGCAAACAAACAAATTCAGAAAGCAAGGATGCTCAAGTTATGTGAGGCACATCAGAGAAGCACACAGAAAAATATCTTACCTAAGAGTCCATGGTGGATGTAATTGCCAGGATGTTTTTTCTGGCATTTGAACTTCTGCATATTGCTGGGGCATTCAATGCCATGGGTTTTTCTGTCTTAAGTGAGGTATACTACATGAAGAAGTTTGCAATCTGTATTGTATAAACACAAAAATATATTAATTAATAGGGTTTTAATTAAGAGGATGAGATACATCTTGCATACTGAAATTGTTTTATAACTGGCTTACATAAATTCATTGGCTATTAGTAATTTGTAAATCAATTAAATATAGCTGCACAGAGGACCTGATTGATATAAAAGCAAGAATGGTTCTCAGATTGCTTATACTTTCATTCCAGTTCAAGGTCTCCTTGCAGTGGGGCCAGACACTATCCTGTAAACAACAGGGTTATCTTTTTCAACTTATTGTTTTTGTATGACTCCAATACAACAAAACTGAACTACTGTCATTCAGTTCTGGAGGAAATGCTTTACTTTAAAATGCTCCCACCAGAGTTCATGCTCAGTTGCTTCACCTTGCAATTAAAGCAGGTGAGGAGTGCACATAAATGATTATTGACGTCTTTAGAAGCTCAGCTGATGCAAGGTTACTTACTTAACTCAGTTATCTGCTAGAGCCCTTGAACTAAAATAAAGGTTATTCTCACTGACAGCATCTTTTGTGTGTGCAAAAGTGCAGGAGGACTCATTAAGGACTTTATTCTTTGAAATTCTTAGGAGTTGCACCAAAACTCTGCGGCTGCTAAATGTGTCCTTCCCAAGCTGGGATTTAATGAATTTAAAATGTTGTTCACTACAGAAAAACAAGAAAGAAAAAAAAAATCTTAAGTGTCACTGCCTAACAATAGTGAAGAATTTGCTAGGCAAATAGGTATTTTTTTTTCAATGTGAAGATATTTGCAAAGTTTTTCCAGATTTCCTGGGATTCTACAGAAGCACTGCATCTTGTACCATCAAGCAAATCCAACTTCTGGAAAGAATTTCTTAAGAATAACAGAGTGAAAGCACTTGTGAGCTCAGAAGCAAGGTTTACTTTGAGAGACCACACCAGTATTCGGAGCCCTCCAGCCCTCCAGCTGGGAATGGGCTCTTTTCTGACCAAGTCACAGCTGCCATTACACCTGAAAATTAGCAACACCCTCTACCTCTGTAAGTCTCTAAGGCTTTAAAAGGACAATATGATTCTCCTTCTTCATGCCTATTGCTGTTAACATGGGAAAGTAATACCAAATTTCAACTAACTGGTTGGAACTGCAAAAACATCCCTCTGTGCTCGTTCATCCCAGATGTGTCTATCCATTATCCCTATTCCTCATTCATGAAACATCTAAACCTTGTAAAGCGAACCTTGTGGGACAGAAACAATGATCTTCCTTTTGCTTAAAGAGCTGCTGTAGCATTTCAGGCAATGCCTAAGCAGATAACTTGAATAGCATGTATGTTTATGATTTTCTTGGCTGCAGAAGAGCTCTTCTTCATTCTTCGTTCTGTTTTGAAGGATTCCAGCACTAAGCAGTGTCCACTGCAAATCACTGTGCTGGCAGGGCCTGCCTCTGCAAGCCAGCGTGCAGAGGGAGGCACTCACAGAGCAATCCCAGCCACACATGTGGGAATATTCAAGGGACTTCTGTTGCTCATATGGGTTGCCATTTACAAACATGAGTCTCTACTATAAAGTTTATGACTGTGCCTCTACTATCCCATGTAAAGAGAGAGGGGAAAGAAGAAAGCACCCACTGCCTTTGTCAAGGTGATAATTCCCACTCCAATGCACATTAGTCTTTTTTCTCCCTACTGCTCGCATCCTTCTCCCTCCCTCCTATCCTCCCATTTCCTTCCACCACTACAAAGCCCTTCAAAGATCAAAGTCGTCATTGACCATGAGTTTCCACAATGTTTCTGTTTCGACATTGGCTGGGAGCCAGCTGGCATGTGTTGAAAACCATCATCAGAATCTGTTTAATTACTGTTCCCAATGCAGTGTTTTAACAAAACACTGGAACGGACACAATTCCAGCAAGCTGATGCCCAGTGATGAGACACTGCAGCAGCACAGCCATGACTTTGACATTTGCTGTTTTAATTCTTTTTTATTCCATACTATTAATCCACTTTTTGGCCAGTTTTTAAAAGAGACCTTTGCAAGAACAAAAAAGGGTATCTCTAAGATTTTCCTCAGTTTATTATAAATTTACTATTAAAATAAATTACACATAGATTTGGATTCAAAATATATCACTCACAAAAAAAGACACTCTTTCTACTATGTCTCCTCGATCTGACCTGTTGTTGGATAATGACAGTCTCCTGGCTAGCCTTGGAGCTGCACATTAGTGTGAATGACTGGCTGCTCCAGGCAGTGCTTACAATCCATCCACTTGTTAAATTGCCTATTGTGGCTGCATCTAAGCCTTTTCCTGACCTTTGATACCTGTCAACTTCTGGTCCTTCCCAGAATCACCAGGTGAAGAGGGAAAAGAGAGGGTGAAAAGCTCCATCACTAGGAAACTCACACCTTCTCTGGGTTCTACCCTGACCCAGGACCATGTTTTTGCTGCCTCCGGAAATCACAGACAACAGGGGTCAGGTCAGCCACACTCCATGTAGACAGTGGCTACCTTCATAAAAGGACCTTATGCTGTACATCTCTCTAGCCAGTGGCACACCTTTGCCTTCCCACCATGGTCTCAGACACTTGCAGTCAGCCAGCCTGGCCACATGCTGCCTCAGTGAGCAACACTGTCTGGCACCAGGGCACTCACAGCTACCCCTACCATTGCAACAGAACAACCAAAACCTCTACCCACTTCAAACTGTGAAGCTGGACACTCTTCAGGTCAGTCTCTGCATTGTGTCTAAGACTTTGCAACTCCAGGGACTCTGCCTGTGAGCCTCTGTGGTTACACCCACTGGGTGAGACTTGATCTCCTTGAGTATCTGCACTATTGTCTGGAATTATATCACAGCATTGATAGCTGCAATGCTCCAAATCAAGTGCAGCCAAACCACAGAAACTCAAAGATTACATGGGGTAGGAGAAGTCTGAACTATCAGGTAACAGGAGAGCATCCATCCCAGAGTGCAAGGGAAAGATGACAGTTTCACTGTGCCACTCAAGATGGAAATTATGTCTGTGAGGCAGAGGCACCATTCCCTGAGAGACATGACCAGAGCAGTCTCTGCCCGGTGCATAAGTTATCTCTGTTTTGAAGAGTGAAACTGTTCTTGTGACCACTTTGACCACAGCTACATACCTGTTACCCTTCTTGTCACCCAGCAGGTGCACTGGATGGCGATGACACGGCATGTCCTGCAGCTGAGGACACTGCTGTTCTGGCAGACATGGCCCTCAGCTGAGGACACTGCTGTCCTGGCAGACAGATCTCCCTGTGAGCCAGGGAGCCACTCCTGCTGCTCTGCAGTGGACAGCCTCCTTGGCAGCTCGAGGGACTGTGAATAATCCTTTTGAGCTCCTGCCACCAGCCCCAAAGTGTGATCAGTACATAATGATGCCAAAGGCAGTGCAAACCTTCTCCTTTGAGTGGCTGGGTTTGAACAATAGTGACCAGCAAGAGCTGGATATCAGGGACATTCAAAGGGCTCTGTCCCCCATCAGACCCCAGGACAGTGTTGCAGGCAGGTCATGTATTAGGGACATATTACCATGGCATCTTCACCTTGCCCCTGTCTCAGGTGACAAGCACATTTTCTTGTCCTGCTTTGCTTGTTGCATCACACAGCTGGATGGGGAACTCAGCCCTGACCATCTTGCCATAGGGTTGGAGCAAATAGCCTGGGAGAAAAACATGCCTTCAAGACAAACATGATGTTGGACTGAGAACCTCAGCACACAGGGTCTGCCAGCAGGACACAGCACATGTGGTGGCTGAGGCTCACAGCACTGTCCCCTGTGACATGGTCAGTTCCAGAACTCCTCTGCTGCTCCTCCTTGTGTACTAATACACTTCATCTCCTCCACGACGGATTTAATTGAGGGTTAACTGCTCAGGGCTTTTGTTTAAAGAGACATCAGAAACTTTGAATCCTTGGTCACCCTATCTCAGCAATTAGGGTCTGAAAAACGATCTGAGGATTACCCTGAGGATGAACATAAAATCTTGCCCTTGGAGAGATCAAATGAGAATTTTACCATAGATTTTATCATATCTCTGGAGGTGGGATTTTCCCCAGAGATTTCTTGTGCCTAACTGGGTGTTCAGTTAGAAAGACCGCACATGGTGCTGTCTGACTGGTGTTTAATTTTTCTGCTTCCAAGATTTGCTTGACCTAAGATGAGAGTTGAGTGGAGGGGAGGAAGGAGAGACAGGCTGGGCAGGAAACAGAGTCCAGTGAACTTCTACAAACCTTAAACAACAGCAGTTGGCTGGCATTCAGTATGTGAGATAGACCAAGGTTCAGGGTGATTTATTTTATCTGGAATTGTTTCACATCTCTGGATGTAATGTGTGGGGTTGGCTCCTGTTCCAAAAGCAAGTGGTCTTCTGAAGAAGGCTTTCAAGACAATCATTCGTTTATCTGTAGTGCAGCATTTGCCTTCTCCACATTCACAAATTTGGAACTAATGCCCTGTATGACATAGCGTTTAATGAGTTTGTCTCCTGAATTCTGCAAAGTATTTCAAATACTTTGATGGCATTTTCTCTTTAGTAATTAATATCTTATCAGTGAGTTTTGCAGAGAACAATGGCCTGATTCTCCTTCAATGCTATTTTACATCTCTGTATCTTCACTGACTACAAATGAGTTACTCCTGCCTCAAATAGTGAGAGTGATAGCATGTGATTAAACAGTGGTAGAATTAAGACCTTAAGCCTACCACTATTTAATCACATGCTTTGAACTCATTTTCTCTCATTTAGAATCTATCCTTTGCTTGCAGCCCTGCATAATTGCCATTTTACTGTTTTAGAAAGCTGGTCATTATCGAGAACATGTGTACTAACTACCCTTTGATTTAAGAACCCTGAAATGAGGGGTACCCCAGCCAGGGGAAGCCCCACATGGCACCATCTCATGGCAGTAGGTGGTGGCTCTTCTCACCCGGGTACCAGACTTCCCCTGGAGATTGCTCTACAAGCTCTGAGGGACAGTGATTGTTTATTATTTCCTTTCACCCCTAATAAACAGCTTTTTCTATATACCTGAGGAGTTTGCAATGAGACTCAAAAAATAAAAGCTTGCCGCAGGAAAATGAAGCTTTTCCTCTAGCACGAAAAGTCCAGCTGCATTTTCTCTTGAAAACAGCCAGGCCATAGACTCTCCTTGTACTTGTACTGTAGACTAATTTGTTTTGATGCTCACAGGATGTATATCCTGGAATTGGAATAAATATGCTGAAGCACGCACAACCTGGACACATCTTTATTTCATTCTTTTGGCTGCGGATCCAGTTCCGTCCTGAGAAGGTAAAAGCAACACCAACAGAGATAGAAACAGAAATGCAAAAAACCTAGATAGCTGTGATAAGGCTTGACATAGACAGATGCTCACTTGCTGTTGGAATATATGTTTATTTAAAATATATTCATATCTGAACAATAAAGTAGGAGCAGGGAAGAGGCAGCAGATACTGTTTTAAAATACTTTCATTAATTACACACAAATCTGGACTAATTTTAGCATGTTCAGTAAATTAAATGGTAAAGTACTTCAGGATCTGTTTACTCCTGTAAGTTAGGAGGTGATAAGTGGTGTCAGCTAATTCTGTTGATTTTTTCATGTATGGAAGCATTACTCATATAGGTACAGATTTCCAGGGCCAGATAACAGAAATTAGTTAAGCGGAACATGTTGGGCATTATATATTAAGAATACCATGAAGAAAATTTTTGCTATAAAAACATTATAAACAAATGGAGTTGCTTGAAATTGAGAAAAATCAAAATTAAGGTTGTCCTTGCAACGAATGCTTTATGATAGCATCTTTAATTATAGTCGTCTGTGTCATTGTCTCCATGGCTTTAAATTTCTGCAACAAAATACTGCACGGATCTTACTGCTGCATGGACCTTACTGACGACATCATCTCTCACCAAACAGCCTGTTATTTATACTGCTCAGCCAATGCAGAGCGTTGGGGCTGACAGACATCTTCCCTTTGCTATTTGCTGACAGCAAACGAAGATGGTGCCTTATGTCTGGCAGTGTAATTTCAAGGTCTGGAGGAGAACGCAGTTGTTCAGTGATGGAAGTTATCACCTTGTCTTGGTCAGGACTATCCTTCCCCTTCTCCTCCCAGCCACCCCAGACACTGCACAATCCTGCTCTCCTCCCTTGCTGCCCCCTTGAGTATCACCTACCATGGCTCTTGATGTCCTGACATCAGCCCCTCTGTGCCAATGTCTCCTTCTGCCCTCACTGCTGTCCTTCTCCCTCTCCATATCCCCCCCTAAATCCTCCCTCTTCTTCTTCTTCAGTCTCCAACTCTTATAACCACTGACCCTCTCTTCATTCCTCCACGAGTAAACCAAATTCCCCTTTTTTCCTTTGCTGCACAGACACACACAGCAGACTTTGTCTCACAAGGGCCAAGGGAAACTCTACAGAACTTTTATTTGGAGACCAAGCACAGAAAGATTTCTATGGCTCTGGGCTGGAACATGTTTGGCCTAGATGGGATTTTTAGATGTCAGAATTTAACAAGTCTCTACTGAGCATGTACAAACTGCAAAGACAGTAATGCTTAGACACGGTCCAAAGCTGGGAATAATTTCCCAAATGTGTTGAAAAGAAAATTTGTGGTGTTTAGTTGACTTCTTTTGCCAAATTTTTGTGTTTTTCTTCCATGCATGGAGGTGAAACATCTTCTCAGGGAAATTTTGGAGGGAATTTTTACTACCATAGACAAAATAACATATTTTCTCCTAACCTTGCTCTTGGAAACAGATGCACCATTCTTGATAAAACTTGCAAAACAAAAATAAAATGAAACAAACATCAGCTGGAGGTTGATACCCAGTATAGGAAATTTCAGCTTGATGCATTAAACTTTGGCAAATGTATAAGCAACTGACAACAAGATATAATAATGAAAAAGTGTTGGGCAATCACTGCACCTCTAATTCATAACTCCCACACATTTTAAGATAATGGAAATTACTCATGTTCATCAGGAATTGAATAGATGCTTCTGTTATTACTTGTATTATTCAGTTAGCAAGAGCAGCCAAATGTATGTCTGACTTCTATTAACTTGAGCAGTATACCTTGCAGTATTAAAATCTATTTCAATCCAACCCTTCTGTATTTTTCTCCTGATGTACTGCATACAAACTTTAACCATGATATCATCTTTTGGGACAATAAACTAAATAAACAACACATTTCATTTGCAGAGATCATCACATATGAGACACTTTCAGTTATGCAAATGTCTCAGGCAAATATTGAGCCATGGCTCTAAATGGAACTTCCAGAGATAAAGAAATACCTTTCCTATTTTAAAGGTACATTTTGTCCTAATTGAAAAAAATAAAAAACAAACCAACAATGCAATAGCCTTGGCTAGAATTGTTAGAGTGGTAAATTTTACCCTGTTCAGGAGGCCAGCACAAAGTGCTGTAAGTGAGTTTCTTACAGCAGTTAATGTCCAAAGACAAAGCTTCTGTACCCAAGACAGAAGTGGGTTTTGGCCAAGTTTCATAATTTTTTGCTAGTTCTATCTGTCAGCATTGCATCACTCACTTTACTTATGGTAGGCATCTCTCCTGGAAAAGAGATTCTTAAATCAGCAAGGCACTTGGGGAATGTATTCTACATTTTAAAGATTCAGCAAGTTGCTGAATAGCAGGGGATGAGCCCTACTCCAGGGGTGCTGCCAAAGCTGGACTTTCATGCCAAGGTGTAAAGGCCATCTTTGAATCTGGATGGATGGCTGGTTCAGATGTTCCCCTCTAGGTAGGGGCTGGGACTTTCTCAAAATAACTCTTCTGGAAAGCTGGCTGACCCCATTGTGAAATATAGCCATTAATATGAGCATTGTTTAATATACACCATTCTCAGCGAGCACAGATGACTCCGGGTCCCCCTGCTGCCCTGCACATCCCCCTGCATCCCTCACTGGAATGAAGTCCCCAGCCCCGGTGCACCTCTCTGTCTCTTTGCATGGATACTCTCTCCTTTTGTTGCACAGTGACAAACCAGCCCCATTTGCAGGCTGCTCCTGGACTGTTTCACCCAACCCATCATCTCACAGGAGGCTGCTGCTTGTGCTCTGCCTCTAATGCCAGCCTTTTATTTTCTTATTATGACTCCCTACCACTATACTTGCCCATGAAAAGTGAACAAAACAAAGTTTTGCCGGCTGCATGTTTCTGTTGTCAGCTGTTGCAGGCCATGCTGTGTTCATGTGAAGCCCATGTCCACCATTACAACCCCCATACAGTCCAGCTGTGTGGTCCCAGTGGTGCCACAGCAGACACAACAAGCCCTGGTTGCTCAGCAATGCCCTCAGCTCCTGCTGCGCTGTTGTTTCAGCTATCAGGGATACCTCGCTTTGTGCAGACATGTTTTGGACTTCATATCAAACCAAAACAAAACTATAGCTATAATAAAAATTAAAAAACCTGCACACGTCTATGATTCAGAAACTGCAGAGCAAGAGAGGCCTCTGGATAAAAGAGAACCAAGCATGCCCTAGGGTAATTTGGGGATGCTCAGGAGAGCTACCCTTTAGAACAAGCCCGTTGAGGAAGGATGCATGTTCATGTAATTACACTGTTAAGAACTGATGCAGAAAAGAATCATTCATTGACGTGTTACCAAAAATTGCTGTTACCTCTCTTGTGGTTCAATTGCCCTGTGAGGTAGCAGTCCCATTCTACCACATCCCTGAATTCAGATTATACTACAGAAATGAACACAACTGCACTTAAAAATATTACAGACATTTTTACAGAAGAGATGAGCAGTTCTGTTGTTCTTAAATTAGAAACATAAAATGTGGGGATGTGGTAATAAATATCTTTAAACTGTCCTACCAACACATTTTACCAATTTTTTTTTCAGGTCATTGTCAGTGTGGCTTCAAACAGATTTAATGTCAGCTGTATTTTTCCTTTTCACATATTCTGTCTCTCTTTGAATAAGTTATTTGAGAAAATTGACCACCTCTTATGATCTTTGAATGTGATGCCAAGGCTGTCCCATCCTGGGCACAAATAGAACCATCAGTCATTTACATAACAAACAGCTCTGGCCAGCACCACCTTGTCACCCACTGCAGTGTGAGGCTCAGGGGTGTGCTTTGGGTCAAGCGTTCTCAACCACAACTTGTATTATTGAACAAATCTTAATGGAGAAATGGCACGATTGGGAACTCTCCTCCCCATGTAGATCTTTTTCCTTAGCCTTGCTGGTTGTGCAAGTCACCTGCAGGATTGCCCATGCAAAAGTGAATGCTTGGGAAACACTCAAAAAATTGGGATGCACATTTATCCTTAACACTGCCTTGGCAGGCATAGGTGGGAAACTCATTCCCAAGATTTCCCCACTTGCTTTTTGCACAGTTCCCATGTATTTCTAACTATGTCTCTTCCCTAAAATTCCAGTATCTCTCCCCTTAGGAGAGACCCAAAACTGAATTTTCAAATTTGATGGACGTTTGGGTCTTCTGTAGTTGAAAACCACACAGCACACGCTCACTTTGAGGTCCTCTTGCATCCTTCCAGCATATAACATATTTTGAAAAAACAATGCCATTTGGTGATGTTTGTCTCTTAATCTCACCTGAATCCCAGTCCTGCATGGTTTGACTCAATGTTGGTGTGGTGACTGGGTGCCCTGTGTCCATTGGCTGGGGGGACCCCAGGTGACACAAAGGCAACACCGCTTGACAGCCTGAGTAAGAATGCCCAGGCCTGCAGCTGCTTCCCCATGGGACCATGTGGAAATGCTCTTAATGCTGTATGGTGCTCCCAGACAGAAGATTCAGGAGAGTGGGGAGGGAGTAGGTGGAATACAGGACAGTATTTTGTTATTTCTGTGAACTACAATGGTTATTTGTTTTCTATCTTTTAAACCTCATGCTTATTTCTATCTTTCCAAATCATCTGTCTGGCTTCTGGTCTTTAGTTCTGCTCCTTCTAGCATTAATGCGTGGGTCTATCTTCATGTTTAGCATCAGATACCATCCCCATAGAGGCGTAAGGATGTGGAGGGTTTGCAGGTCTTAGCCCCAAATCCTTCAAGGGCACTGCCCATAAGTACACTGGTGGTCCATGAGGAGCCCATTTGTTGCCATCATCTTTGCCTGAGGAAGGTCTTCTCTTCCTTTTTTGCAGATGATATTTTGATCTTTCATAGATTCTGCCAAATATGTAAAACCCTGATAATCATGCATTGCAACATGGAAATAAAGCTGAGCTTAGTTTATATGTTAAAAGGCATGCCTATTAAAGAACACTAAAAAACGTTAAAGAATGCTAAAAATATACCCTAATGTAGTAAATCACCTGTCCCTTGGTGTTTGATGACCCTTAGGATGTTTCCTGTATGCAGTGTCTTTGTCTTCACATTTGCTCTTTTATGTTGTTTCTAATGTGGCATTCTGTTTTCCTACTGTTCAGGAATGCTTTTTCTGGCTTCCCCTTTGACTGGGGGCAACTTGCAACCTCTTCATCTCTCCCCTCCCTGCAGACTGGGCTGCCTGTAAGACTCCATGCCTATGTGAGGTCCTACAGATTTTGCCCAAACGGAGTTTTACTCCCTTTGCTTCCCTGCGCTTCACTCACCCACATCAAACAGTGCTGGAATTGTTGCTTAGTTGAACTGAAATCCGGCTGCCTACAAAGGAAGAGGATATACAGAATTAGGTCTTAAGTATTTGCAACATACTTTGAAGGAGAAAGATTATATTAAACAATCTGTTTAATATAAGGAATACATTGAACAATCTGGGTGTGTGACACCAACGAGAAGCAGACTGCTGAAAATCTGGTAGGATTTCAGTGGGGAATGCAGCCTAAAAAATCAATGACATGGCATGTCCAGAAGGTGGATCTAGAAATAGCAAGTGTGGTAACTGTTGAGAGGTATCACGTTCCTAGGAGTGGGTTGCACACAGTAAGAGCAACCCAGGCACGGCCAGCCTCCCCTCTGAGGGAGGAGAAGGGTCCAGCACAGACTCAGCCACGGCACCCACACCGCACAGGGATTGCCAGGGAAGTGTTTGCCTGGGAGAGGCTGGGAAAGCGATGAGTGGGGTGAGAGATTGCTTGTGCCAGATTATTTTATTTTCTTACATGGCATACCTGCTTTGATAGGAAGGCAACCAGATCAGGAACTGGAGGTGGTTGGGATCTCAACACAACCCGTTGGACAAAGTCCTCCACAGAGGACAGGGAAAACAAAGTGAAGGGCATGGAAAAGCATCTGCCTGGGAAAAACATCTCCCCAGGGTATCTCCCTGGGCTTTTCTTGCCCCCTCCGTGGCCCGAGTCCTGTGCGAGGGATAGATTTTGCTCCAACAAAAGAGACCATTTTGGTCCTTGTGACCATTTGATTCAGGCTATAAAATGCTGTTTGCCACCTTCTGACTTAAATCACCAGCTGCAGTTTGGAAGTGAGACTGATATGTTTTGCTTTCATGGTTCTTGCTCCTTTCCTATGTCCAATGGCTGATGTCATGTATGTACACGTTCGTTCAGTGGTGGAAACATGCTGGCATATGGATCAGGCTGAGGCTCCTAAGCTCTGCAAAAGCACCATTTTCCCCAGCTGAGAAATACCATGGGCTAGCTGTAGCAAGACTTCTTGCACACATTCTTGATGTTGCCAATTCCTGCAATATAACATTTATTTTGAAGACACAGCTTCTGGATCCATGTACCTAGCTACAAATCACAGCCCTCTTCTTAGTTTGCCGCCCCTCACCCTTAAAAGTTTCTAGTCTTCTCGTTGAGGGCGAAAAGTCTAAAAAAAATTAATTCTGAAGCAAAAAGCTAAGTGGGGATTCACAATGAGCTGGCATTTTCGGGACAGTCCTGCTTTCCGCGATTTTTGACCCCTCCATTTTGCTTTTTTCCGACACTCGAAGCTGCCACCGAGGCTGACAGGGGAAGGGCGGCGCGGAGCAGCGGTGCGAACCCCGGCAGCACAGCGCTAAAAACACGCGGCCGCTGCCGGATTTCTCCAGCGAAGGGGGAGCCTTTCCACGTCCCCGATTTTATACGGAGCCAGCCTTCTCTTAGTCGGCCCGCGGCGCTGCTCATGTTTTCCACTGGGGGGGAGGACGAGAAAGGGGAGGCGAGGGCGGAGGAGGA